>JAYKQN010000017.1:13550000-13935000 GCA_036785175.1 Eupleurogrammus muticus | reverse complement strand
GTCATAAAAATATCCTGCGGGGGAGAAAACATTAAAGGGGACGGGTCGGGTTATAAAGAATATTGGATCGATCATGAATTGAGAGAGACAAAAAAACTTTCAAATAAATTTGCTTTACTGTCCCCGAGAAGATATTTGGTGGAACTGACGACTTTATTCAGAGGATGTAATATAAGTATCACATCAGCTGTGTGTTACCTTATGACAGAGGATTTATTAGTGATGCTGAGGCCTGTACATTCACTTTTGAATGGGAGCTACTGCGAATATAACTTAGCACAATCACATAATAAAGAGCAGAATAGCAGTATTATCTTATTCCACTGGCAGATTTTCAATTTAATCTTTTTTGTATTTAATAACTATATGAGATTAAAAAGTAAAAGAATAAGAGATGAGATCAATTGAAATATGAAATATGTTTCGACCAATTAAAAAAAAACTATAATTTTGCTTTTTTATTCAATATGAGACTAATTGTATGGAAAACAACATATTTTCACCTGATAACATATATATATTTCTGCAGGATTTAGCTGATCAAACTGGTATTTGGCTCCCTGTGCGGTGAAAGATGAAATATGAACCTGCAGACTGTCAGCAGAATTACAATCAGTATGAAAAGCACAGCAAGGTTAGCCACACAAAAGCCTGTTTACCAGCAAAGCTGATTATTATCGGAGCAAATGAGCGGAAAAAAACTATTTTAATTGAGGACAAACGGCTGAGGAAGCAACGCAGGAGCCTTGCGCAGTAATCATCCAAAGATAGAGTAATTATCTTTATTAATTTATGCGTGGAGCACACGTAGCCATGCTGGTGTATCATCACACGATGGATGAACCACCACTGAACAATGTGGTGAATGAGGAAACCTTAAACTCTCTGCAGCAACAACTCATTCATTCATTTCTGAGCCAGTGAGGTGGAAAAACAGCCTGCGACGTTCAGAGCATCTTTGTCAAATCCCACTTTAGCTGCAGCAGAAGAAGTCTGCTTTCAACCCGATTTGTTCCTGGTTCAATTGTGCTATAACTTTTTCTGAGATTTTCACCAATGAAGATGCGTCACTCTGAAAAAGCGGAATGCAAACTTTGCTGTGGCCGTGTGTGAATCTGCTGGAGTAGCACGAATCATGCATCACATGTAATAGGGGGTTTATTCAATTGCAATCCATTATCAATTTTCTTTACTATGCTTTTTAATGTTTAGATTAAGTCTGTTGCAGCACTTTGAGATGCAAGATCCTATTCTAATAAAGTTTATTAATATTAAGAGAAGTCGCTATATAGATCCACTCCACTTCTAGATGGCTGGTTTATAATAAGGCCCCTTTAAGAAAATAGCACATTTCTGCGTGGATCCTGACCGACAGGGCTCCCGTCTCCCCATGAATCAAACTGACCTGGCAGCAACCTGACTGCCGGCCTATAAAGGTCTGCTCTTCTGTCTTCCTCTGTCTGAGTTTTCAGCTCCTGGCCGACGCACACGGGAGAAAAAAAGAAGTTCTTATCGGTTCAGGAGGAGAGAGAGAGAGAGAGAGCGAGGGAAGGGGTTCACGCGTCTGTGCCAAAGTTCTGGCATTTACAGGGACGCCCTGAGGAGGCTGGAGCACGACCAGGGCCGCGATGCACACACGCAAAAGGCATCTATCTGTGTGTGTGTGTGTGTGTGTGTTAAAGAGACACACTTGCAAAGCAGAGGGGAAAAAATCATTCAAACACACATAAAGTATGTAAACATGTGATCAGTATACCTGGCTACAGAAAAGGACATATGAATAATACATGTGCATTAAGTAACCCTTTGACTCACCCACCCACACACACACACACACACACACACACACACTCACACACGGCGTAATGAGAACAGCTGGAGAAGGTGGCATTCAGGTGCACGAGGGGGAAGAAGCAGCGAGGGGAAGGGAGGGATGTCCTCTGCCTCTCACCTTGACTGCCAGACCCTCGCTGTGCGTTTGGGGATTTTCCAGAGGGAACCAGAGGTAACCTGCCGTACCTCCATGCTACCTCCCCCCCCCAGCCTAACCTCCTCCCATCCCCTTCCTACAAGGCCACTTGCGTCTGCTGCCGCGGCAACGGAGGAAAGTTTGCCCGCGTCTGCGTGTGATTACCATCGATGATGGGAGTGGGGCTTCGATCAGAATACCACAGACAGAGAGAGAGAGAGGAAAGGTAACAAGAGTGCTGACTCAAAGAAAAAGAGACATGCGGTTTCTGATTCGATGGGCGGGTGTGGAAGGTCAGAGGAGAGGAGTGTGTGTGTGTGTGTGTGTGTGTGTGTGTGTGTCCAGTTCTCTCAGGTCATGCTGGAAGAAGTCTTTGCTGAGGAAACTGACTAATTGCTAGTTTGGCACCTGCTACAAAACTACAAACAACTATATATATATATACACATATTCTGTATTCCCCTCCACTGTATATTATTATATACTATTATCTGTGTCTGTTAACCTGCATAGTGCAGATCAGTCCCTAGGCTTTGTGGGTATAGATGTGATGAAAATATATGAACGGCAAAATTATTCATCACTATCACTCTGTGGAAGTAGCTCTGATGCCGCATGCTAATACTTCAGCGTTATGACAGGATAATAACTAACCACTTTTTTTTTTTTTTTTTGCAGAGGAAGCTGCTCTGAAGCCAAATGGTGAATGAGATCACATAAGACAGGCAGCCAAGTTGGGTCTTTCTGTGTGATTGATAAAAAGCTGCATGTGTAACAACTGTCCACTCATTCAGTCCTGCAGGATGAAATCATTTAGCCGAACCTGAATGAGCCAAGCGTGGTCTGTGTCCCCATCAGTACTATGGATGTTCTGTTTGTGCTCTGTCCGGAGCTCAACTGGTGAAAAAAATAGATCCGAGCGCAGAAACCACTCTACAGTTTTCGTCTAAATATCACACCCATATCTGTTCGTGCATATGCAAAAAAACAACTGAAAAAAGAGGAACTTGTCTGACCTAGAAGTTGATGCTATAGTCTAACAAATGACAAATGAGGAATGTGGTGCTAAAATATGTCATCGAAGGAACCCAAAAAACACAGTATGGAAAGTAATCACGCTTATACATATGTACATCTGGAATCAGCATATATCAATCACCTGATCAGTTATTTCAACAACTGTAGCTGAGATAATGTCACTTGCTTATCATTGAAAAGATTCGGTAAAAGTGCTCGCAGCGCTGTGCACATCCTGTGACCCACTGCTCACAATAGCTCTGCAGGAAAAACCATGTGAACTAAATATCCACACACACACACACACACACACACACACACACACACACACACACACTCTTTCTCTCTGCCAGTCTCCACAGAGAAAGGAGCGGCTCGCTGTTACAGAACACGGTGCGATGATGGATGTGGTAACGCCGTATCGCCGCAGACCATCCATCCCAATTAACCAGTTCTGTAGGACCAGGCAGCAGAAAGCCACAGCAGGATATTCATAAAGTCCATCGTCACTTATCGGAATAATTTGCAGTGAAAAACTCTTGTGTGTGTATTACCACACATTTTTTTAAAAGCCTATGCATGATCACACTGGATTTATCTACAAATACTGTACAGCAACGTGTGTGCCTCTGCACCCGTGTCCCACTGTGTGTTGGTGACCTTGCGTGTGTGTGTTTATGGATTGTTAGCACTGATCAGAATGCGGAGCGTGGGCTCTTATCCTCTCAGCTCGTTGGGACGGCCGTAACTCTTGTCAAAATGCAGCAAGGCTATCGCGTTGGCTCTGGATGTAGCTGCGGCATTTTTTAAGGCGGGTATGAAATCCAGACTCCTCCCCGGTGCCCTACATCTTCCCTTCCTCACACCCCCTGCCCTCTCGCTTTTTTCCTTTTCGCTTTCCCTCCTCCTGTCGTCGACTCCTCTCCGTGCGAGCAGAGGTGTTCCCTATTTAGCGGCTGGTGCTTCCGTGCATCTCAAAAGGAGTTCCCAGTGGATCCCCCGGCTGAGAGGAGGACACGAGCGGTGCAGACAAAAAAAAGCAAACAAGAACAAGAAGCGAGTTAGAGGAAAGTGGGGAAGCGGCGGGGGAGACAAATGAAAGAGGGAGGCAATCAGGGAATGAGTAATCATGGAGATAACAAGGGGAAATCAGGGATAAAGGTAAAGGGTGGATGCTGGTGATCGCCGTTAATCGCAGGTACGGCCGTGAACTAGTGTACCCAGCAAGCAAACAGGGACCATGCTAGTCACTTCCAATAGCTTCCTGAGCTTCTTTTTCATTGTCTCCTCACTGTCAGGACTTCAATTCACAGCTCAAAGCTGAACTTTGCCTGAGAAAATTAATTGCAGGGACATCTCACAAGATATATGTGAATCCATAACTTTGTCACTTTTTCTTTTTGCTGATGATTCGGTAACTGTCGGATTTTAATAAAGTTGAGCGAGGTTCAACTTTATTACTGCTACGTTCCTGAGAGAAATAAGAGATGTCTTCCACCTTTACATCCTCTTCTTTCATGGTGGTCAATAAACGTCGCGTCGCCAGCAGATGCTGGACTTTCCCTGATCTCCTCTATGGTTCCTGAATGCAGCTGCATGTGTTACTGAGGCCTATGGGAGATGGTTATTTTACGTCATACCCTTCTCAAGTCTCTCAACACGCTACTGCTACGCATTCTGTAGCTCTGCGTGTCTCTCCTCTGGAACCGCCTGCGACAAGTGGCAGAAAACGGGGTTAAACTCCGTTCCCCCCCCCCAGTGGTGCTCAGCATCAGATCCACAAAGTCATCCGGCGGAGAGAGAGCGAAAGTTTTCACTTTGCCCAACTCCCCCCCCCCCATTAACTGCGGGGAGTTCGTCCAGAGCCGGCGCCGGGTATACCGGAGTCCGGCCCAATTACGTCTGCCTGCCTCTGTCAGATTGTTTATACCTGGCTGCACATGTGCGATTGCAGGGGATGTGGAGGGTGGCTAGATTGCACCAGGGAACGTCTGTGTGTGTGTGTGTGTGTGTGTGTGTGTGTGTGTGTGTGTGTACACTACAGGTTCATTTTTCTGTTTGTGTGCCTTTGACTGCATCTCAACACCCCCCCCCCCCACCCCGCTGCCTTTCTCTCCAACCCGCGAGGCTTTTCCAGAGCACACGGCTAATAAAGTGGGCCAGGTCCGTGGCTGAGCACTATTTTTATCAGAAAGCAATTTTCAGGAGGTGCCCACAGGTAAGCGGGTCCCGGCGCCTCGGAGACAACACGGCCGCGTGACAAGGAGTTTCCCCCCAACCATTAACCTCTGCCGAGCGAATCCCAGAATGCCGCAGCGCTCCGGTCGCGGCGTAAACCCTCATTCCCGCTTCAGCAATAAGCCCTGTGTGTCCCCTAAATTCCTGCAAGAAACGGATAGGTGACGGATGACAGGCAGATTATTATTATTTGCTTTGCAATGCTTTTTCCGTGTGGGTAAGACACCACGAGAAGGGGTGGAGATGACGACTGGGAGAATGAAGGCGTGCGGGGGGGGGGGCGATGAAGAGGAGGCGCGTTTAAAGACAGATGGATGCACGCCGCCCATCTGGCCTCCCTTTCCTGCACACCTGCGCCGCCATGCAAATGTTTCTGTTCCCGCATATTATCATCACACTCAGGCGTCAGTTATTAGCGACTGTTATTTCCGCGGAAGTGGAGACGTACAGATGGAGGTCACGTACTGCAGCTGAGAGAGGAGAGGGGAGACGTGAAGCTGGAAATCAGTACGACCTGGTGCGGGGGTAATTCCACTGGTACATCAAACTATGGAGCACTAAGATACCCAGCCCTATCTAATCTTTTTAAGGGCCGGACATCTTAAATTAGGGTATATTTTATAATGTTCTTGAGTCTCCAGGTCTCTACAGAAGTTCAATTTATATGGAATTTAAATGGCCCCTCCAACCACCACCAAGACCATCCATTCATTTCCTGCACCTGTTTACCCCTCACAGGGGTCATAGGGGTCATGAGGGTCCTCCCAGTCCACCATGGGACACACACCATTCACACCTACAGGCAGTTTAGTGAACTGAGTGTGTATCTTATATTTCTTGTCAGTATATTTGGAATGCCGCTACCCCAAAGCCACGCCGCCGCTGTACTCGCTGGACGTCGCCCCTCACAATTAACATTCACTGGGGAGAGCTGTCACTGCTCTGGCACCGCGGCGGTTCTGCTGAGCCAGCGTTAACACGGAAAACATTGGCCGACGTTGCTGGATTGGGAGGGGGACGCTTCAATTTCAGTCAAGAGTTCAAATGCATATACTGTGACAGAAATGTATTCCCAACAAGCAGAAACGTTACACCACTCCGGTCATGTTTTTTCTACATTACTGTCAGTTCATATCGCGTTGAGAAATGGATTTACATCCAGGAATAGATATGGGCAAACGTAAAGAAAAAAAAAATTGATTTGCTCTAAAGGGTAATTGAGAATTTTAAAGAATTGGACAAGCGGGGGCATGAGAGGGAGAACAGAGGGGTAGAGGACGCGGCGAGGACACGGACGGCAGCGAGGGGACGCGTCAAGACCGGGGCGGGGGGGGGGAGACGAGGGGCAACACAGACTGAAGGGAGAGTAAACGCTACACAAGTGAGACGGGGGGTGGGGGGGGTTGGCGGGCGTCCTCCCAGCGGAGATGTTAGCTTGCTATGAGTCTGGGCCTGTCAGCCCATCCTGCTCCCCCCAGGATCCAGTTCCACCTGTCAATCAAACCCCCCCCCATATCCTATCCTGAAGGAGCCTGAGGAGCCCTGCACGGCCTCGAGTACAGATACTAGTGTGTGTGTGTGTGTGTGTGTGTGTGTGTGTAATGACAGAATAAGAGCGTTTATTTTAGTTTACAGCGTGTGTTTCACTCCACGCGAGAAAGCCGTTTCTATCCTGCACTTCTTTTGTAAGTAGGCTAAATGTTAAAAAAAAAAAAAGAAAGAGCTGCTTCCCTCGCTCCTCTGCTCCCTCTCCCACCTCCATTACCATCCTGTGTTTTATCCTCCATCAAACGAAAAGAAGGACAAAAGGACGTTCGCTCCATCATTAAGCGTGTTTTTTTTATTTTATTTATCTCGCCCAGAATAACCCCCACAAATCCACAAAGAGTTCAAAGGAGCAGTTTGTGATAAGTCGTCAACTTCCTCATCCTCAAAGCGTTGGGTCGGGGCGATTCCGTCCCTTCCCTAAGTTCATTTGTCTTCATATTATTATATAATTAATTCCTGTTTATTTGTTCCCCCTTTTTTATTTTGTCCTGGCAGGACCCCGCTTTCACTGTCGCTTTGTTTAATGTGTCTGGAGATTTGAGTGTTGTGTCGTCTGGTTAAACGGAGCCACCGAGCAGAGCCGCTGATTTACCGCGCCTGCACGCGATCAATAATTCATGCGGCGGTTCTGCAGGGATAGACGCCACAGCGCCAACTAAAGCAATCAAACGCTATGTAGATATTTATAGTGTACAAAATGGTGCTTTTAATCAACAGCCGTAAGGACACCAGGGCGGCCTGAAAATGTTCAGATGACTAGAAACCACAAATGTTCACCTCATAGTAGCAGTGAAGGAGAAGCCAGGAACAAAGTCATTTGGATCCATCCTCCGGGGACCATGAATCTATGTACGAAATTCCGTAGCAATCTATCTCGTGGACGTGTTCCACAGGATAAGAGAAAGCTCTGACCTGCCCGCCTCCCCAGAGGAAAACGCTGTTATTGGGATTTATCAGCTCGGGACTGTATACAATTACATTGTCAATCCATCGAGTGAGCACCGAGCCTTTGTCTTTGTTCGGAGAAAGGGAGAAGGAAACACCTTGTTCGTGTGTGTGTGTGTGTGTGTGTGTGTGTGTGTGTGTGTGCGTGTGTGTTTTCTCTGATTCTAGCATTAAAAAAAAAAGTTTCTATGTGTAATTATGTGTGATTCTCTGTCCTCACCTGTCGTCAAATAGTTTCATAACAGAATTAATGATGAGAAATGATTGACAATGGGGGTTGGTGTGTGTGTGTGTGTGTGTGTGTGTGTGTGTGCTGTCTGCTCCACCCAGAAACTACAGCAAAGACACTCTCAGTGAGCTGAAATGAGCTAATTTGTCTCCTTTGAGCTGTTTTTTTTGGCAGGACCAGGACTCTACACACACACACACACTCACACACACACCAAGGAAAGTTGCGCCACATTCCTGTGAATGCTGTAGTGTAGATAGTACGTGGAGGTGTGACCTGAGGTGGTCACTACGCGTCGTTTCCCCTTGCGGCCGGGTCGCCGTGGCAGAGTGACAGCAGGCGTGGCGGCGGCCTGTCGTTCACCGCGCTGCTCGCACTCACACACGATAGCACAGCAAGTGCTTTAAGATGAAGGGGGGTGGGGGTGTGAGGGGGGGGGATCCTCCTCTTCTGCTTTGTCCTCCCTCTATTCTCTCCTCAGAGGGATTTTCTCTAACATTTGTCATCTCTCTCTCTCTCTCTCCATGTGGTTCTTTCCCTTAGTGAAAATGGGTCACCTTTCTTCTGTCAGGAAAACGCCTGGGTAAGTATAACCTCTATATATCTGCGTGTGTGTGTGTGTGTGTGTGTGAGCAAGGTTTTTACTGTCTAGGGGGGGTTCCAAGCTTCTGCAAAAGTCATGTGCAAGGACCATTTTCTGGGGCTCATTAGGGGAAAAGTTTCGGGGGTTATAGTACGAGGGGGTTAGCGCTCGGTTAAAACACGGTTCAATACGTGTAAATCGCAGCTGGTGGTGTTACAGAGTGTGTATTGCTCACACAACATATGTGGCAGCAGAAAGAGGACTTTGCATGATCTGATTTCCACCGGATATGGAACGCTGCTGCACCCCCCCCCCCTCCTCCTGGAGGCTGCAGCGTGCAGCGTGAGGTGGACTCTGAAGTGAGCAGCACAGATGCACTTCAAACAAGATCTTAAACGCTTTAAAAAGCGTGGCGGCGGCGGGGGGGAAATAAAAGAGCGCTGTTCTCCTCATCCTGATAAGAGAGCGCTCTGATCCATGCCTCTGTCTCTTTATCTATTCTTACATCCACCTTTCAATTCTGCTGCTCTCTGCACACGTCAATGCCAAGCGACCCACCATGTGGCCGTTTCACACCATCTAGTAAACGAGTGATTTAAGTTAGTATATGTTGGGTGTAATGCATCAAAAAAGTAATAAATTACTTATTATTATTAACCTGGAATGAAGTGAAGTTTTCTTTTTATTTCTCCATTTAACCAACATTAGTTCTTAATATAACCACACACACACACACAGCACCCTTTGACATTTATATCAACACAAACACACATAAATAAATTCGCTAATGGCCTGTAGAAAGCAGGCAGATAACGTGCGTTCTTCAAGGGCAAAAAGGAGAAAATCATGTAGGAAAAACTTCCAATTTTAATTTTTTTAACTTCCAGGGTTGCTCTTTGAAACCCTTATGAAATAGAATATATGATTTAATGCTGTAATGGCTGAAATGGGATCTTTAAAAAAACAGTTTTAATGGGTTTCAATGGGAACTAAAGAGGCCCTAAAGTACTAAGAGTGAGCAAAAAAACGTGGGGGGGGGGTTCAGCTCCTCAAATGTGATGATTTATTGGTTTTCTTTGTGGAACATGAAGATCCACCGAATATATATATTTCAACAAATTCACACATGATTTTTGCACGTTCTGACCGTACCGAAGTGTAGAGGTAGCCCTCGCTGTTCATGGCAACGTAGAGCCCCGTCTTGGTGCTCTGGATGGCCACGATCCTGAGCCCCACAGGAATCAAGTTGAACTGCACTGCAAAAAAACAAATAAAAAATAAAAAAGCAGTGTTAGAGCAATCACTCTTTCGCCCTAAACACTCATCCTGCTTCTTCGTGGCATGAAAAGACAATTCCTTCCCGGCTGTCTCCTATTTCATCGGCCGTGTCGTACCGTATATCTGTCGAACAGGAAGAGGAAGTGTGTGTGAAGAGGAGGCGAGGGAGGCATTAGGAGAGGCAGATTTAGGAGGAGCAGGGTCTGGGTGCTGCAAAGCCGGAGGACGGACCTCAGACTGACAGCCAGGAGGGTTCCCCGCTGGAGAGAGAGAGAGAGAATCCTCCATCCCAGCACGGTCAACAGCGCTCTGCATCCCCTCTGTGGAACCTTGGAATTTCTTATGTGCATAACTCTCCATAACTCCATAACTCTGCATGTGTGTGTGTGTGTGTTGGAATCTGCTGTCACGGGTGAAGCTGCCTACATGTTTTCATGCAATCTGTTCAATTGCCGTGGTGGGGAAGCGTTCAGTTCTTTAGGTCCAGAGATACAAGCTGACATGTGATTGGTCAATACTACGCTGTACAACCACTTCCTTATAATGTACAGTTACTCTGTGGCAGCAACTATCCAGAAAGTTACTGTGATCATTTATTCTTCTGATTACAGTATCTTTACTGTAAAAAATGAAAAAAATAAAACAATTATATTCTGTGATTTCAGTTGTAATTGCAGTACTGGGTTATTATCTGTATTACAGTGACTCTGAGACTACGTCGATTTTCTACAGTAAGATTTTGACTACTGTGAATTATTGCAAACAATACAGAAATCTACTCTAATAATCGTTTACAGTTGCTGTGTTACACAGTGAATAACTGCAGATTTCAGTTTAACAGTGTAGTTGGACTCTAAATGGTTGCCATTGATAAATACAACAAATACAACTGCATCGCATGCAGAATCTGTCTGCAGAGATGTGTATGTTAGTGACAGGATTTCCTGGGGTGATGCTTTTCTTTGTCGTTAGCCCTATTCTCCCTTATTGCCCCATTTAAGTACCAACTCCTGTACTTGCTTGTGGCTACTGTACATGCACATGCTCTCGTGTGTGTGTGTGTGTGTGTGTGTGTGTGTGTGTGTGTTTATCCTCCTCAGACTTCTGGAGTGTGTGAAAACTTGTTGGACCTGAGGCGATGCTGACGAAACAGCTGCTCCATTGTCATCACAACCATGCATCACCATGACGATCACCATGACGATTACAGTCACCGTTAAATTATCAGTGGTACGGTATTAGCATCAATATTATTAATATAGATACTATAAAATCCCCCTACTCCATATTCATATTCAGAGATTATCTTGCAAATACATCTGCCTCAGGTTTAGCTTTTTGTTCAAATTCTAGATAAAAATATCAGCACCTGCATCACTGCGATGCACTTGGGGGCATGTTTGAGTGATTTTTTTTTGATGCGTTATGAATTGACGGCATGGCTGTCAGGATGACGAATGCCTTATAGGAATAACAAAAAAAAAAAAAAAAACGTCTCAGAAGCGTATTTCAGATTCATGGAGCCATTAGCGTGCTATTAGACTAATCAATTTCAAATCACAAGTTCTGCCAACATAATGGATGAAAGTTAAGTTAGTTGTAAGGTTATGGAAAAAAAAGGGAAACAAAAATGTTGGATTTTTAAAACTTCTTCTTTTTATAGTGCAACATTTACTTGTAAGTTTTTTTTTTCCCCGAACCGTGGAACGTGTGAAGGAATTTGACTCTTGCCGAGGGTGTGAACGCAGCCTGAGACAGAGACGCGGGTCCGGTTATGAAAGTGTGAAACGTCGGTGGTGGAAACCACACACACGTCTCCCTCCCTCCCCCCCTCCCTCCCTCCCCCTTTCTCGAGGGCCCTGCCTCTGTTTGCTCGATCGATCCCTGCATCTCAAACAGTCGGTTTCGCAAATGAACAAAGTGTCACCGAAGACCTGAGCCGGGATGACAAATAGAGCGGCGGGCGCACACACGCCGTCGCCATCCTTCTCCCCCCCCCTCTTCTACTCCCCCCCCCTCTCTCTCCTCCATACGCTAACACCTCGCCGTGACCCCGCGCTGACCTTCTGCACACTGAGGTGCACAGAAATAAAACTTCTCTCTGCATTTTTCATAATCTGTGTAGTCCGGCCCGGAGCATGCGCCGTGCTCCTGCATCTGGGTCATTTCTTTATCCCAAAGCCGCTTTTTTGGCTTCGTGCACCACTGAGCCACGCAGTTCTTACTCCTCACCCTCTCTCCGATGTCTTTTGTTTCCCCTTCACCCCTCTCTCTCTCTCTGCACATCTATCGCTTTTTCACAGTTTCCTTTCTCATCCTCAGTCAAAAAAGAGCTTTGCTTATCACACGGATCATCGTGACTCTGCCTGGATAATAGAGGCATCCCGCCTCTCTCTCCTTTGTTTTCCCTCGTCCCTCTCCCGTCTCTCCTTTGGGCTCACTTCTGTGTTTTTTTTTTCCTCCTCAGCAACCCAACGCTGCGGATTGATCTAAAGTCTTTTGAGGGAGAGCCGGAGGGAGGGCAGGGTGTTGCCAAATCAATCCCCCCCAAGTCAATTTGAGGCTTGAGATCATCTACACAATAAATAAACAAGGAGAAAGTGGCGATGGGAGGACGAGGGATGTGTGTGTGTGTGTGTGTGTGTGTGTGTGTGAGCTAAGCCGTGCAGAGGGCATCTGCAGCCCTGCACGCTGCAGCGTTGCATTGTGTCGCCCAGTCCGGGAGCCGGATTATATTCATCTGAGGAGTCACGCAGAGTCCAACTTGTGGCCAGACGCCCCCCCCCGCCCCTTTCTTCGCCATCTTTCTCAAAAGCGACCCGACACGTGAGTTGTGAAGGAACAGATCAGTACACAGAATGTATAGCGGTGAGGTCGTATGTGATGGATGGCGTTTACCATTCATCTTTTTGATCAGAAAAGCCACTGTGTAATTACACAGCTGGTTGTGTGGGGGCAGAAATAATTAATGAAATTAATTATTAATTAGTCCTTCCAGTCATCTCAATAAAAAAGAGCTAATTCAATCATGATATTTGTAGGGACTTTTTGGTAGTTTCCTATATTTATGCACAAAATTTTTAACTGAGAAAGATACAGATATGGGAGCTACCATCTGCTGTTGCCGGGGGAACGGCTGAAACAGGAAGTGATGATAGGAACTACATGATGAAAACGACACGATCAGACTGAAAAACCAATCAAAAAAATGGTTTGCATATCACTGCATTGTGTTTGCTCCCATGTCCCATAATTTTACAGGGAAAAAAAAAAATACAAATTGCATTGCATGTAGACTCTGCTTTGACATCCTAAATCCAAAAAAGATACGGATTCAGAGGCTGAATTGCATATAGAAAAAAGTGTGTGGATTAAAAAAAGTAGATTCATGTAATTGGGGCCTAACGGTATTTATTGACACTGGAAACTTAAGTTTGACATTTCTTGTTAATAGTATTTGCACAGTGTGAAACAGCTTGTGGGGTGAAGAAAAGCACACGTGTGTATAAATATTCATAAACTCATTTCATGTGAAATCGTCAAATATACCTAATCGTCTCTTTGGCGGCTTCAATCTGTCAAGTGTAGTTCATTTGTACCTGAAACGCTGCCTTTGGCAAGATAACGGATGACAGGGTGATTAGTTTACCTGACGGAAAACCGCCTAAGCCGCTAAAAAAATACTATTTAAAAAATACTATTTAAAAAATAATGACAAATACTCAAATCCTCCTGATGTGATGATGCTGCACTTCCAGCGAATCCCGTCGCACCGACATGTTGGAACGAGGCGGGCCGCTGCTCCGGGATCAGTAAAACGTCACTTAGAATAATGAAGCTGTAGAAAACAAGCTGATTTGCATTGGCAACAAATGAACGCGTCTCCCCGCCCTGTCTGGCGCTGAGGAATGATGTTTAAAGACTCGATAGCAGATTAAATGACTTGTAGCTGCGCTTCACGCCTGATTTCCCTGGTGGTCGATGACGCTGATGACAAGACAACTACCTCCCATCTCCCGTTATTTAACGTGCACCTCGCCCCCCAGGCCCAGGCCTCCCTCTAACGTTGATCTGTCGTTCACTCCGTCTGCCTCCCCCCTCCTCTCTCCTTTTTTTTCCCCCCTCCATCCCGCTCCGTTTTTTTAAATCGTCCCTCCATTTGTCTTCCCTGTTTGTTCCGTTCCAGGTCCCTCGCCGCCCGCTGTCGTTCTCCCCGTCCTCTGAAACCAATACTTCCCCGTCCCCCGTCCATTCATCTTCATCCTGTTTTACCCAGCAGCCTCCTCTGTCCGTCTCTCCATCACTGTCTTCTTGTCCCTGTCTGTCCTCTCCTAGCAGATTACCCAGAGACTGAGAGCAAACGTAGATAAGTCAAATTTCCCCTCCAACAGTGGGAGACAGTTATTACACCGGGTAAAAGTCAGAGAATCCAGCTGCTCCTCGTGGCTACAACCACTTTCATCCACCATGTCCTTCCTCCTTTTAACAATCAGACGTCCAAAAGACGGGTTTAGCAGATTCTGTCCGCTTCGTGGGTGTTTCCTTCTGTCGCCAGAGCTGTCAATCAAAGATTTGAATCAAATTTGAATGATTGCTCTTTAGTTAGTCATAGATTATATTTAAATTTTAACATTTACTCCTATAGTGAGTAGCATTAATTAGAATGATCTTATATAATTGGCCAATAATTTAGCTTATTTAAAGTTTTGTTTTGTAAAAAGAAAACAATGGTTTTGAGAAAAACTAAATTAAAAAAATTGGAAATACACATAATGATCTGCCGGTGTAAGTGGATAACTGAAGGTAGTTTGTTTCTTCATTATGCTGTTTTCCAGGAACATTTTTTATTATACTGCTCAGAATTTGTCCGACACACACAGAACGAAACCATGAACCTGTGGGCTGAATAAACTCCCAATAATTAAAAGCATTAAAAATGACTAGAAGATGATTTGTCCTTAAAACTCAACTTCCTGTATCTAAACGCGTTTGGACTTCCATACTATTTTTTTTTATAAATTCTCCCCCTTCCCTTTAAGCTTCTAATGTAATGTAAAACAGATGTAAAGCAGAGACGAACCTTGATGGTTCACCTGCTTCGTTTAAAAAGTTTTCCCCTCTGATCCGCCATCTGCCTCCATCTGCGACGTCAGAAACCCGACGCTCCAAACTTCAGAATAATTAAAAAAAAAAAAAGACGCCTCAGTCGCATAAAGCACTCGGCGGCTTTGAGATCATACCACAGTAAATATGCATGTGATAAAGTGCAAAGCAGACAGATGTACACATGCACTTTACAATAGAAATAGAAAAAACGGCAGCTTGTGGTTATGAAACTGTTTAAAAATCTAAAGCTCTGCTGTAAGTAATTCATGGCTAAAAACGTCGGTGTGCACCTTTAGCGGCAGCTTCTTCTCCGATGAATAGATGATAAATCTCAGCCTCACCTCACTCATCTTCTGTCCCAGTTTTATTACATAACAGCCTGAAAGCGCCAGGAACGGGTAGGGGAGGGGGGGGGGGGGTGACGGCGGCTCCTCTGACCTCCCACCAGAGGGGGGAGACACGCTGATGGAGGAGCCGTCAGCCGGCGACCAGCTGCTCCGCCTGATCCCTGTTCTCCTCCTCTGCCTCTTGTCTCACCGGCCTTTTGTCTTTTTTTAATTTTTTTTTCCTTTTTGCTCTAATATGCAGTCACTTCCTCTATCGCCTAGTTATGGAATCCCTTAGGAAACTTGATTAAAAAAAAAAAAAACGGTATAAAGTTCTGCAGGGCCCCCTCATCGTCCTCCCGACACTCCGAGGGAACCTGGAGGTGAAAGCAGCAGCAGCTCGGGGCCAGGTATCCCAGGAAGAGAGGTGGCAAGACGGAGGTGAAGATGTATCCAGCCCCCCCCCCCCCCCCCCCCCGGGCCCCTGGAGGTCATCAGTTCAGTGTCATTACACAGAGGTCGCGTCAGGTCGCCGGTGCGGGCGGAATAAAAGTAGGGAGAGGTGGGTGAGAGGGAGGGGGGGGGCATCCTGGGGGAGGTCGACTAAAGGTCAACTGTACTCTGGAGTATTTTTACGCTTTAAATTCTAGTTATGCCCCGGATTCTACACGGATTATACACAAAACGCCACTTTTGCGCGGCTCAGGCCATCAGGGCGAGGCCGCGCTGTTGCTCCTTTAATTATTCATCCTGTTTGCTGCAGATCTAGCTTTTTTTTGGAGGGGGGGTCTTCTTGGTATGAGCGCTGTGACATCCCCTTTATGGCAATGATGGTACAGGTACAGGGACGTTTCCGTGGGTGGCAAAACCTCTGTAGTTACATTAACTAAACAGCGTGTATGAAACAAACCAATCACGCTCTGTCCATGCTCATCACAGAGAACATCTTTCAGTTCCAGTTAGCCCACCGTACATTATGCAGATATATGAGCGGACTTCCTGCCAGACAACGGGGCGCGGTTATATCTTTAATTTGTTTCTTGACAAAAGGGTTTTGGGTACTTTCCCAGACCGTAGAGAGTGTTTTCCACTCCACATACCAGGTGTTAATGCGGCTTTAATGCGAGCAGCCATCAACGCGTGTGAGCGCTTAACGAAGGACGCTGGCACCGGAGCCATGAGACAACACGTCTGGTTCACTTTTATACCGAGGTAAAATAATACACGCTATTAGCTCACCAATCCAATAGGAAAAAGGCTATATCTAAGTCTGAGTATGGTACAAATACTTATTATTTATTACTTATTATTACTAATAGAGACAATGACTTATACACAACATCCAAGTTGGAATAAAGTGGAAGATTTTTTTTCTAATGCCAATCAGGTAATTAGGATTTGTTTTGCATTAAACTTCAAAAACTTCTTGTTTTTTGGTCAAATTAGTCAAATAATGGGTATTATTCCAATGGCAGATAATTTAGCTTATTTCAATTTTCTTCTTGATTTTAGTCAATAAATAAATTTAGCCAGAAAATGTTAAAACAAGCTAAATCAAATCTTGAAATAAGGTAAATTATCAATCAGTGGGATAAGATACTGGCTAATTTTAACAAAAACAAGACATCTTGTTTACCCTGTTCAGCTGTTGTGTCAGTATTTCTTTGTAAAACGAGCAGCAGCCTTGTGATTGCTGTTGTCTTTTATGTTTGTGAAACTGGATTCAAGCTGAACCTTTACCGAGTGGACTGAACTCTGAAAGTAACACAAAATATACTTTCCCTGGAAACTAATTACTTTTTATGTGCGGTGATAAAAGTAAAGAGGCCCCCCGTATTGCAATCTATTTCAATATTTTGCCTACAAGCTGCACATTCCTAAATGAATCAGCAGCTTTTGCTGAATGAACCCCCTGACAGTATCACCAAAAAAAGAACATGTGTTCGTCCAACACAATCTCTGCTGGCTGTAGGAGACAAAACGGATTTTTTATAAGGGCGGAAACTGGTGCTCTGATTGAAATGGAGTGAAACCGAAAGCGCTGGAGTTTTAGACCACTTTGCATTATACAGTGGAAGTCTCTTCTCCCAAAGGAGACTGCTGAAGATAAGCCTGACAGTCTGCTCCCCACACACACACACACACACACACACACACACACACACACACACACACCTCAGCAGTGTGCTCACACAGCCATTTCTACCCTTTCAATATGATGTGCAGCCAGGTAGATGATTGTGCCGCTGTTTGATATTCAGTTACAATGATGTCAATCACTGCACGGTTCCTGCATGAATGAATACATAATCCAGCGACTCTGATAAAAAGAAAGTGCACAAATTATGAGTTTTTAACGGGTCTTACCTGTCAAGCCATCTACTCTGCGCCCCCGGAATGCACAGAAACTCGGCACGGCAGTGACGTTATCCCGGTGATGTATCTCACAGCTTTTTTTTTTCTCCCTCCAATATTAGTGTAGGTGCATAAAACAGGAGTTAAATTTATTTTCCAGGACAAATGTCAAAGGAAAAAAAACCCTCACAATAAAAAACTCAAGGTTAAATCCGGGTTATTTAACTTGCTGCTGACACAAGTACTTAGAATACAGAGAATCACAACTGGGAGTCAAATCGTGATTTTTTTTTTCCTCCTCCTCCTCCTCTCAGTTGTGCTAACTTCATGTTTTCCATCCAAACTGGTGTTTCTGACAGAAATAAAAAATGCTGCGTTGCCATGTCAGGGATGTCCTATAATACACAATTGATCTCTCTGGGAGGGCTGGAGGGAGTCCAGGGTCTCTGGGGGACGGGATGTTTTTGGTGAGTAATCACCCAGGTGATGACCCCCGCGGGGGAGCCAGGTGTGTGTGTTAACCTGGTTACGCTGGTGTGTGTGTGTGTGTGTGTGTGTGTGTGTGTGCGAGGAGGACGGCAGCAGGTTTTTCTACTAAATGGGCAGAGTTTTAAGTCTTGACTCAGCTCCTCTGAGACTAATCTGCTGCCATTAAGTGAAGTTACCTGTGAACGTCCTTCATGAATTAAAGTAAATGGTAGACAGTGACTAATCGCAGCATGTATCGTGGCCATATGTTAAACTTTAACACCATCTGATTAATAGCACAGTTTAGCTCACAAAAATCATATTTACTGGCTCCGATGTAGCATCAAACTTTTTTTTTCTTAATTTAAAATAAATTGTTTGTTCATTGCTGGTGAACAAATGTGTAATTCTTGGAACTAAGAGCATCTGAAAGCACTTTTGTTGCATATGGGAAAATCCCCTACGACGGTGCAGACAGAAACACATCAATCACACACACACACACACACCTGCAGCATGCAGTCAACACACAGATGAGTTATTCAGAGGTACACATGGCTCATGAGTACACAATTAAAATCATGTGTTTGGAAAAAAAAAAAAAAACAGTCCGTGCCAGCGATCCGCTGTGATATATTACGTAATGTGAACAAATCCCATTTAGCTGGCGGGGGGCCCAGCGCGCCGCGCCAAGCGTGCATACATTTTACAGCCCGATTGATCCTGGCGTGAGTCAAAACCAGGAAGCATGGCGGCGTTACCGCGCGTTCACGTGCTGTCGGGGACCAGATATACGACTGTCCTACCAGGAAGTCCCTCTTACTGTAAACGTCCTCTGGCGTGCAGGCAGGGGAAACTCCCAGCGGTGCATGGACTGACTGAGCTATAAAATACACATCTTCATCTGGCTGACAACATTAGCGCGCGCGGTCGTGTATGTGTGTGAGTGTGTGAGTGTGTGTGTGTGATTGTCCGCTTACAGAAGGAGCTGCTTTCGTCCTTTGTGCCTTCCATGGTGCCATCCGGCAGCATCTGGAGGTAGAAGCCGTGTCTGCAGTAGAGCCGCGTGACGATGCCCTTCAGCTGGGGCTCTGCGGAGGAAATGCGGGGTTAAACACACGTTAGCGTCCAGGATCACACACACACACGCACACACACACACCTATGAAGGCACACATACAGCATATATGAGCATCCACATTAACCAAACAAGAGGCAGCTCTTGATATTTATACTGTGAAATAATCAATCAGTGATGTGTGTGTGTGTGTGTGTGTGTGTGTGTGTGTGGGGCCTTCAGATGGATCCTCTGTGTGTGTGTGTTTACTCCCGAAGTGTTCAGTCCTGAATCTTAACATCTCATCTTTAAAACGAGCCACTGACACTGAATCACTATCGAATACCGAGCCGTGTGTCGTCTTTCTCGGGGGCCGCACACGCGTGACGGAGGATTGACGCTCCCTCCGCGAAGTGCTGAGGGAGACTAAATAGCGGATCAGAAGGAGTGTCGGACCGCCAAAGTGTTTCCACAATCAACTTTTAATGAGAGGCATCAAATATGGATGAGGACAGAAAAGCACGGGGGCAGCTGGCAGTTGGCCCTGAGTTGACAGCAGGGGTGTGTGTGTGTGTGTGTGTGTGTGTGTGAGAGAGAGAGAGGGTCACTCTCAATGAAAAAGTGAAGCAGCACAGTATATTTTTGGGGAATTTTCTACAGATGATATCTATGGCTCGTATTACCTTTGCATTGAGCTGTTGGTTTCCTGCCATTTTCCTGTCTGTTTACTGCAGGTTTGTAGTATAAGTGTTTTACTGGCTGTTAGTGGATGTAATGGTATGCAACGGGATGTTAAGAGTTGATTAAGCATTAAGCAGACTCTAACAAGTGTTAGACAGAGACTAGTCAAAGGTATGTGCTCTCTAAGTTACATGTAGTTACTAATTAAATCACAAAGCATCATATTTAACTCACTTACTTAAACTTTTTTACATACGTTCAGAAATACAATTATTGGCTGTGAAATTCACGATTCAAGCTGAAGAAGTTCGCGACAGGAGACCCACTTCCCTTGTAGATAAATATGGCTCAATCTTGCATAATAAAAACACAGTTCTCCCTTTAATTGAATTATCTTCTGATTAAAACATCCTCATGAATATGAGATTTTATGTCCGTCTGCTGTGTCTGTTTCTCTCGGTGCTGCTAAACGCCGCTGAATGCTGCATACGACCTTTAAAGTGCACCCCAGTGATTTACTATTTGCACTACCAAAAGAATGTGGATGAGACACACGGCTTTAGGGATTGTAATCATGGCCTGTATGATGATATATGAAGCTTTTTGCCTGGTAAACGCTTGTATATTTATCTACCGATTGCTTGAACAACTCGAATTATCATCAATTTGCATCAAGTTCAAGTGACAAAAGATGAAAATGTTTTTTTCTGCAGACTTCAAAGCGACGCAGTGAAGTGAAATGAAGCTCATTACTGTGCGAGTTAAGCCTTGATGTGTGTGAATTAGTCAAACAAACGCTGCTGTGTAATCCCCGCCGCCGCCGCACGTTTCCGATGTAGGCCGCCGCGACCACTGAGAGATAAAGGCCCGTCCATACATCAGCGGCAGCGTGCCGAAGGTCAAACGTGGAGTGCGGTAATCTGTAATATCCGGAGTGCTAATCCTAAATTAAGCCTCAGGTCACACACACACACACACACGCATGCACCGGCGTGTGCTGCTCAACACATCTGCCACGGTGCTGGAGCAGCAAACACACACACACACACACACACACAGGATGGAGGCTGATGTGACCTTTAAGGCCGGTTCACACCCGAAAATTCACGACGGGACGAGACGAAACGTGCGACTACTCACCAATTAACTTCACTGCGTATATCCCTAATTGTTGGGTAACAATGCATGATGCAGTAATACTAAATACTCACACACACACACACACACACACAGCAGCTCTTCTCACTCCACGGAGAAGCAAAGGGCAGATAATAAGTTATTTCTTTATTTTAATCAATTGATTTTTTTACTCCCAGTAGACTGTTGTAATGTGAGACCAGGCATCAGTGAACCTGGACCAGTGGTTCCCTTCAACCCTGCTCAGAGACCTGCAGACGACCCCCCACAGAGCACTATAGAAGCGGAGGGAGGCCGGCATGAACTGTAGCGGGGGACAAATACAACCGCAGAGGGGCGAGTTAAAAGTGTGGCAGGTGCTAATTAAACCGCGGCTGCCACAGTTTAATAAAAAAGCTGCTAGAGAATGAGCCAGTGAGTCTTCAGTGAAACTCAGCATGTGTGTGTGTGTGTGTCCCTGAGGTCCAAAAATATGAAGAAACACCAACAAATACAATAATAATTTGGCAACGTGGATGACAAAGCGTTCATAAAGTTTATAACGGAATTCTGGGATTAAAGATTTGAAGGTGTTTAAATCAGACTTTTACCCTTCATGACATTAGCTGATCACGCTGTCGCATCAGAAAACAACCGGGGGAATGTCCGAAATCGGAACGCGTGTGCGTGTCCTACGGGAACGCGTGGTACGTGTTTACGCGTCGGGAGGACTCCGGCCCGTAATCCGGCCGACTATGGCGTGACCTTATTAAAGAGCGAGATTCATTTGGCTTATTGGGAATTTCAACCATTAAAGTCACCCTGAACCCACGGTCAGATGACAACTGGGCAGCGGCGTTGTTTTCACGCACACTGCTATGCCTCCGTGTGTGTGTGTGTGTGTGTGTGAGATGGACACCTCCAACACAATGGGCTTGGCTGAAGAAGCAGCACTGGTCTGCCAAGGACAGTCTGTGTCTGTCTGTCTGTCAACACACACACACACACACACACACACACCAGTGTTTGTCACCTTTACTTTCTCCTCTCAAGCATCTTCTCATCATTTAGAGCCGTTCAAGCGGCCTTTTCTCTTCTACACTTTTTTTTTTTTTTTTTTTCGGGGAGGACTGAGGAGGACTGATAGGTTCAGAAAAGTGAGAGCTGGACTTAAGAGCTGGACTCTGTGGAGGATAACGATATGAGAAAATAAAGAGATAGATAGGAGTGAATGGTTGTGATTGTATGATTGTCCCCTTTTTCTATGTGTTGTAATGTTCACTTCAACAGCAGCAGGATACGCTGATTTGTTCTTGATGTTCCAGTTAGTGATCGCCATAATTCATCATTTTTTTTGTTTTCCCCCCTCAGGCACTAAAGTCTGTCGAGCGCCTTGAAGCCGATGCCGCTGCGACAATAGCCGATTATTATACTTCCATCTGTTTGCCGGGGCGTCGTCTGAAACGGCCTGTGTTCAGTCTGAGTCAGCACGGCCGCGGCGGAACTCCGGGGAGAACAGATGTGCTCCGTCACCGCCGCGCCGACGTGAATTATGGGCATTGTAGTTCTCGAATTGTGGCTTGAGAAATTTATCAAGAGAGCGAGGGAGCACCACGGCACCCGAAATGAGTCCAAAGCTGGAGGGAAGAATAGACAGGATGTAGCCGGAATTATACGGCAAAATTCAACAATATTGGACCTCACAATGTCATACTTGGATATGGACAATGGCTACAAGTACATAGTTCAAGCATTTACTTTTAGTTTGGGGACTGTGTTTCTCCTTGTTGCAATAAAGATGATGCAACAGGAAGCTCTGACACCGATGTAAGGGTATTTCTTTTTCCCCTTTGGATTCACTAAAGAAGAAAAAAACACGTTTGAAGTATTTTTTTTTTTTTACATCACCTTCCATTCGTTTGAACATAAAGGAGGTCTGGTTAAAAAACACACAAACAGACCCTCACGCATCTGAACAAGTTAGTTTTTTTCTGCAATCATTCTAATATATCAGATATATGGAGAAATTCAGATCCAAAAGCACGTCTAACATTTGACACCGGCGTGCCTTCATGTTCCGCTGGTGCCGCAGAGGCTGTTCCCTGTCCATGCTTCAGGCCGTCAGGCAGAATTGAAGAGGCATATTGTAACACAACACCCTCCGTCAGCCGGCTGACAGATTGTTCTTTGTGCCGCCTGACAGGTGGAAACAACGCGCACTTGAATTTTTTTCAAGTAATTAGTCCTCGAGGCCGTGCAACGGCGCAGCAGTGATTTACAGTTGCATGCTGGTCATGCTGTATAACACGGGTGTGTGCATGTATCCTTACACACAGAACTAAACTGCACAGTTTTTTCACCAAAAATCAACCTCATTCTTAGTTTCCCTTCATCAGCTAATGGACAAATGTCATTCCAGCACAACTCTTTCATCAGATACAGCTCTGCAGCTTGCTGCTACTTAACATGCGTCTGCACACTGGGCCCAGGAACACTCCTCAGCCTTCTCCAGAGTTAATAGGCTTGTTACTCCCCACTGATTCTAATATTGTCTTTCTCACCACCAGCACGAGAGCCTGAAGCTATTAATCCATGGACATATGGATTTTACAACTGCTAGTATTTCATCTCCCGCAGCATTTATTGCATCCGATGGTAAACACTCAACGCCAGCCACGGAAGCAATAGCACGAACTGGATTGAAACGAGAGCGACTGGAGCACCAGATCCCAGTGACGTCATTTCTTTGGTTGCAGGGTGCGTCAGGTGTTTTCACACTTCCCCTTTCACATGAAGTGCACAGCTAAATTGCATAAAATAAAGGGGCTCACACGGCCGCGGATGACAATGAATAATGGGGACAAAGGCAGGGAGAGCCTATATGGTAATGGCCGTATTTACAAGGAGCATCAATCATCTCCAAACCACCAGCAGCCTCATCCCTCATAGGATGGAGGGAGAGCAAAGGGGCGGGAGGCCTTCAAAACAAATGCTGCTTCTCCTTTCCCATTCCATCACTTCTCCCTCTCTCTTTCTCAGCAGTCCAAATTTACCTTTTAGGAAAATCAATAACGGTGAAAAATGATCAGGTGCAATTCCTGCTGAAAGTTTACCAGCCTACCATGTTGTTGGTGGTAATTAACCAATAGACTGGATCATATGACAAACAGCCTAAACAGTGAATTCTGACATAGTCACTTACGTGTTTCCTGGCCCTGGACTTTGGTTAAAAGGGAGAAGGAACAAATAAAGTTGACATTTTAAAAACTCTGATTGTGATGAGATCAATGCCCCATTAAATGGATAAGTTCCTTTTTTTTTTTGCAAAACTTTTTTTTCACATCTGTTCTCACTTAAAATATAATTCTCCGAGAGGTTTCCACTCCAAAGAGTCTGAATGTATTGCTAAAAAATGATAAAGGTCAACCATGTTGCTTTCCGTAGGTACTAGTAGGTTAAACTTATTTATCTGAGGGCACATGCAATTAACATGTAGGTAAAAATTAATAAAATATTATTATAATATAATGTAGGCCAAAATACTGTAATACACGTTGTGTGAATTTGTTCACAAATATAACAAGAATGTGTATGACTGCTCAGAGATTAGAAATTCACAATCTACAATTCCTCAAATTCTGTTCGATGCCGGCCTCTTTTTAAATGATCATTTCATTTTTTATCGTCTTATCAGTGATGATGATATTCTGTTAACTGAGATAACTGCTGAGATGTGAGAATACAGCAAAATCACCACATTATAAAGTTAGACAGGGCAAGAAACAACTGCTTATGTGGGCAGACGTTATGGTGAGTAAAAGATTGAAGCTACTAATAGAAAGCCTGTCTAATATAAATGTGTTTTCTATAGATTCTAAGCTAGACATGAGACTTTTTTAGGGGGGTCAAAGTAAAAATAACTGGGATAATGACACAGTAGTTTCTGAGTACACACTGAAAAAACATGTTCATTGGGAACAAGAAACCACTCAACTAGAAGTAGTACGACACACACACACACACACACTTATAGGTCAGCGAGAGAGAGAGAGAATTTGTGGATTAATTAGAAAAGCAACGGGTGAACCTTTTCAGGCTGCGCTCTAAAGCTCAGTGATTTAAAGCTTAAATGAATGGCCTCTAATGATTAGGTCAGAGACACAGAAACAAAAGCACCTGTTACAGAGAATGAGTGAGAGAGGGAGATAAGGAAAATGGATAGAAGAAGACAAAAGGGAGAGGGTATGAATCAGGGAAGGAGCATGGGCACCCGGGGGGGGGGGGGGGTGACACTTCAAGAAAAGGGGGGGGGGGTGCTGTGTTTGTAGTTGACAGACAGACACATGGACACCAAGAGAGAAAAAGAGCAAAGAGATGACAGAAAGAGAAAAAAAATACTGATATTGGGTAGATCAGAGAGACACAGGGAGAAAACAAGGAAGGGAGAGAGTGCAAGTTTCAAAGAGAAGATGTGAGAGAGATAGAAACATGAAATATTATAAGGAAACCTGGACTCGCAGCGCCTGAAATTCAACTTCACAACAACAAGTCCTCCAAACCGAGCTACAAAGTTGTCTGCGACAGCCTTTAAAAGCAGGAAAAAAAACCCATATGAGCGTTTTCTGATCCAGCACTCCTATTAACACGATGACTTCATCTGTCAGTGCCAGGCCCCGAATCCCAACCTTTGCTCTCACCATCATATCACACGACGGCAGCAGAATGATTAATTGGACGGTTGCGGCGGCAACTGTGCCAATCAAAATCCATCCCCTGACAGAATCTATCCATTGACATGGAGCCTCCATGGGTCAGAGCGACGTTGATTGGATTGACATGATCTATCCCTTGAGGACGGGAAGCCGCTCTACTGGGGCAGAAACATCGATTGGTTATATATATCCTGTCTGCTTCGGGATTTTAGGATTTTATTGTTTGTTTTTGAAGGGCCTGGCACCTCCGTACTTGACTGAGCTCCTTTCAGGTTCATACTTCCACTACAGCACCCAGGTCACGTAACGAGATGCTTTGGCCAGATATATGGTCAAAACCAGCAGCAGGCAAGCCTTTGAGGCATCCGCTGCCCAATATGTGGTAAAACTGTTTGCATATTAAGGCACGTTGACGGAATTCTGTAACTTTTAATGCTGATTCCACGTAGCGTAAAGACGGCCCCGGTATTGCCGTCCGTGACCCATTCCGGTATTTTCTAAGTTCCAGAGTGAAAAAGTTGTAGACCTAAGACCTAGACTTTAGAGGTCTACAGTCTCTGCTGAAGACTCACCTCCTTCTCCTCTATTCTTTACCTCCTGTACTTCTTGGATCAAGAAACTAATGAGCTAATGGGTCATGTTTAAGCATTAAGAACATTATTACGATGGTGTAGGGCAGGGGTGTCAAACTCAGGTCGTGGAGGGCCGAGTGGGTGCAGGTTTTTGTTCCAACCAGGCAGTAACACACCTGGTTCTACTAATGAAGGAACTCAGCAAGAGCTCTATTGGTTGATTAGTAGAATCAGGTGTGTTACTGCCTGGTTGGAACAAAGACCTGCACCCACTCAGCCCTCCAGGATTTGAGTTTGACACATGTGCTGTAGGGGTTTAAGGAACATATGATTGCAACATTTCTGGTCCAGATCCAGCCTTAAAACACTTTAGAACCGTTCTCAATCCTGGCCCTAGAGGCCCACCATGGGTGCTACTAACAAAGATCCTTATCGAGGGCTGTAGTGGTTGCTTAGTAGAATCAGGTTTTGTCCCTGCTTGGTTGAACAAAATCCTGCACCCAAAGCGCCACTCCAAGACCGGGATTGAAAACCTCTGCTTTAGAAGATGGGCTTTTAGCTCCTGGTAGTTTTTACAGTGAACAGACATCCCTCCCCTAACTTCACTTCTAATGACGCAGTCAGATTGGATTTCGCATTCCATTCCTTTCAACGTGGAACCGGCATTCACTGCTGTGGGACTGCAGTGAGCGCTACTATTACTGCAGTCAAATTTGCGTAGCGTCCGCGGCGACCTTTGCGTTCCCTTGTCCGAATTCACAGGTAGAGAAACAGAACAAAGACGTGAAATTGGTCGGTGGCCCGGGGTTATGGCTTTACCTTAAGAAGCTGCAACAGACCACTGCAGAGGCCTGATCGCAGGAGAAATAGAAAGAGATAAAGAGCCCGGTGAGTCAGCCGGTGCAGAGGTTTTCAGTATCCCAGGACTCTTCTTTACTGATGCTAATTACAGTAACGATCAGAGGGGGACCCCACCCACCCCGTGTGGATCCAGGCCAGGACCCAATATCACCTGAGGGGGGAGGAGGAGGAAGGACAAAGAGACACAGAAGTACAGAGGAAAAGGTTGGCTGGACAAAGAAGGAAAGAACTTAAAAACAAGAAAGAAGAAAAGGACAGAAGAATGAAAGACAAGGAGGGCGTAAAGGGAATAGGAGTGTTTCAGTGAAAGAAGGAGAAAGAGGAAGAAAGTTAAGGAAACTAAGGAACCTGAGCAGGGAGGTGAAGGGAGGATGCAGGAGGAAAAGAGTTGAAGGTGGAAGGAGGGCAGAGGGACAAATGTGGAACGAGAAAGGAGGAAGGAAGGACTAAAGGAAGGGGGAGGTAGAGCGAAGCGAGGGAGGGAGGGAAGGACGGCGACAAACTGTGTGGTAATGTTTGCGGAGGGAGGGGATGAAAGAGAGCGAGTGAATCAGGAAGAGACAAAGGAGTGGAGGGCGACCACAGGGAGAGAGACAAAGAGACGGGTGGGAGACGAATGGACAGATCAATCAGCAACGGCCCTGACGTTGTAGCGTAGAGAGGAGTCAACGGCCGTCACTTTCTGTGGAAAACCCTCCTCTCCCGTCTCAGTTTATCGCTTCCTTCCTCCCGTCTTAACGACACTTTACATCTCTCAGCTTTTTAATGCTGTGTTATATTTCTCCCCCTCTCGGAAAGTGCTGACCTATGCAGAGATAAATAGGAATATTCCCTTAAGAGCCATTAGAGGCGAATACAAGCCAATGTCCTGTCTATGGACGCTCCCTGGATGACACTTAAAGCATATTATGCAACACAGTAACTCACGGTGTTCATACTACATGTGAGAAACACCACAGGAGACACCCCAAAAGCCCAATACGCAAACTTTACAACTCAGACCGATGGTGTAGATACAACCGATAGACTCCTGCTGTGACATCACAACAGGAGCCATTTCTAAATGGCTTGTGTACAGCAACAACAGGCAGGAAATCTAAATATTTACACACAAGCACTGACAAAAGAGGGTTTTTTTTTTCATATTTGGGCCCCTATAATAAACATTATGTCGCCCTTCAACTCTTGAACTTCAACTCTGAATTAATGCCATGAATGCTGAGGAGGCAGACTGGGAACTCCACAGTATTGACGAACTTCTGGGCCGTTATTTATTTCTGCTTCAGCCCCCCCCCCCACCATTCACGCCCCTTCCGCTTCCTCGTTACGCACGCTGCTGTGTTTTATTACGCATTATGTTTTCATAACTTGATATGTGAACGAGTAGCCTTGGCGAGACACAGCGGCGTATTTACTAGTATTTCTATAAATTCAAAAAGGAGTAAAACAGTCTCCCCTGCCAGAATACAGTCCCCGGGGGAAACGTTTGCTTTATGCAGCGAATCATCAGTTCTTTGCTTTATGAATGGTGACGACTTTGCCACAGAAGCAGGACATTTTCAGGCAGGTGTTTGGAGCTGGTTGTCAAAATATGACAATGGAATGCTGTAAACCGTCCATGTGAGTCCTTGCTTATCATCACGCAATAGTATTTAGTTTTTAGAAAGTAATCTGATGCTAAAAAACATCTCATGATGTGCTGGAGTGATAGTTACGCAGCGTTCAACACAAGCATGCTTCTATTTAGAAAGTTATATTTCTTTTGCCGTGTATTAGCCCTTGTGGGTCATGTGGCATGGTTCATAAGAGCCTTCATTTTGTCACGTTATCACGTTGTAGACCGACCCCAGAACGGTCAGCAGGTCACTCGTATCCGGGATACAATTTTCTTCAAATATTGAACACACTAGAAAATTCATCCACATGAATCAGGGTACTCCCCATCAGGGAATACAAGACCAGCTGTATAAGGCAATGGTGACTCTGAAGGATTCTTGGGGGAATCTGATCCAGGTGTATATTTTTAAGTTCACAGTAGTACGCTGACATAAAATGAATGACTCACAATAATATTTGAACGCACCGATTTTTTTTTTTTATTATGATGTATCCACATGCATATAAAGGGCTATTTTAATGCATGTTTCATGGATTTTTTGTGCACGTGTGTAGGTCTTACTCCCCACTTGTGCACACACACACACACACATTACATACATAGATCATGATAAAAAAAAAAAAGGTCATAACACTCAATGTCATTCATATTCATTCTCTTTGAATTGTCTCTCCCGAGAGATCACACAAAGTTCAGGTGAAAATGACACCAGATGATGTGTGTGTGTGTGTGTGTGTGTGTGTGTGTGTGTGTGTGTGTGTGTGTGTGTGTGTGTGTGTGTGTGTGTGTGTGTGTCTGACCGTGAGAGGCTGCATGTTTATGTATCCACCTGAGAATACCTACACATGCTTCTCTATGCACACCACCGCCTGTGTGTGTGTGTGTGTGTGTGTGTGTGTTCCTGGCCCACACCCTGACAGAGATGGATGAGCTGAAGTCGACCCTGCAGGCGGCTGCTGCGCTTCTGCGTCAGGCACCCCTGACCTGGCCGTGGCGGACACGCTCTCCTGCCGTGCATTAGTTAATGACCAATTTCCGTCTTCCTGCAAACACAGGTGGGTTTTTTTTATCGTCAAGAAGAGACGCCGCGCGTTAGTGCGTGCATGTGGGAGCAGATGACTTGACGAATTTAAACAACCCTGAAAGACTCTTTGCTCGACTCTTCACTTGGGTCTCATCCAGAGCCGCTGATATAAAGCGGACGAATCAATTCGCTTCCACATTTATTATCAGAAACAACTTCACAGCTATATGTGTGGTGGTTTTAAACCAGTTTATCATTAGGTAATAATTGTCTATCAGTATTTAAACTATTGTGTCATGTTTTCTGCAGATTCCTCCTGGTCAGAGATGTATTACTAATGTTCACTTTTTTTTTTAAATCATATTTTACATACCTATTAGACCAAAGCCATTGGTTCATTCCAAAATTGATGTTATTGATTAAAAAAATTACATGCTTATTACTCAGTGCCAGAAACCTATATGCTGTAAATACTGTTTCTGTAGAGAAAATGTATATTAATCCGCCACTGAAAATAGTCCCCAACAAATGTACTATTTATTCCTGTATGAATGACATTTGCTAAGAACTACAGAGCCCATGGAGCTGCAAGTGCAGAAGTCACAACTTAAAAAAAAAAAGTACACACTATTTAAATGTATAAGTTATATAAGTTGGTTTATAAGAGCCAAAGAGATGAGCACCTACAAGTCAATTAGATCTCACATTGTGCACGATGGAACTCATAAAGCAAGAATCAGGTGCCAGGTGAATTACACGCTGTATTCTGACAAGTTGGTTTGTAGTAACTAATGTTCAGCTCCGGTCTCCTCTCAGTATTGTCAGCTTTAATCTGGGGCAGCCCCAAATCACACTGAATGCAGGACCCTTTAAACAATGCAGGAGAGAGAAAGAGGAGACGGGGGAGAGGACGTCGTACCTTCTCTGAGCCTAATTGCTTCTTTTTTTTATCCTCCATACACTGTTCTCTCCTCCCATTCATCTTTAAACATATGGAAAGGACACCTCTCACCTCCTTTCTCCTCCTGTCCCCTCCTTTCTTCTCCTTCTGTCGTCGGCACGGTGCTGAGCCAGCACTCCTGCCTCCTCCATCGCTCGCTCGCTCTCTCTCTCTCAAAGCCGCGGCAGTGGAACATGGAGCTCAATGCTAATCAGGCTCCTGTACGTGCACGCCAATCCGCCATCCGCTCACACGTGAGGGAGAAACCCCGTCTTAATGAGTGTCAGGAGTCGTAAAAAAGAAACAAACTTTGCCTCTTACCCGCCTCGTTTTTCTACCTCCTCTCGCTCAAACCCTTCCTCCGTCTCCTCTTGTTTTTCCATTTGTTTTATGCCAGCTCCCAAATGAGGCAATCAACAGCCACGGAACTATATTACGGTATCATTTTTTACAGCCGTACTTTACAGCCATATGTCATTTACACTGTGGTGTTTTCATCTACAAATGGACAGCGGCGTGGTCGGAGTGAGGCGGCCGTAAATCACACAGATATTGTTGTGTTAATCGTGTTCCATCCCCACCGCGTCGTCCGCTTTTTTAAGGTCCCACACGAAATAAAGTTTTAGCTCTTCTTATCGGTGGAGTCTAATCGCTGGCTTGGGTTCAGCAGTTTGCAACTTCATTCTGGAACTTACTGGGGGTATATATTTATGGTACATCATAAACTATGCATCAGTCATTGGTTTGTATGTGCAAATAACACAATATTAAGGCTTAATAAAACATGCACAGGCCGATCAATGCAACAGGTCAGGAGACAGCAAGATTGAAAGCTAATGGCCAACAATGAAAGTTTGACCACATCTAGCTTGATTGACAGCTGTGCAACCCAATTAAAATTGGGCGTTCCAAATCTGAGTTGATGCATTCGTGGTTTTAAGGACATAAAATCTTGTTTTGTGTCTGATTGGCTGAGTTGTAAAGCCGTGAATGGTAGATGGTGACTGTGTAACTGTGACATCACAACTTTTCTCTGTGGTTTGAGCAACATTTTCAAACATGGGACATTATTTATACAGCACAGAGACCTTCCTTATAGTCAAAAAAAAGCAATTACCATCTCACCCTCTACAATGTGGGAACCTTTAACAGTGAGTCATTCTAAAGCCATTCTTAGCTCATCAAATCACCTGAAGTACATAAAACTGTCAGTTACCTGAAAGGCCGTCCGTAAGGCCAAAGCGGGAGAAGGACCTCACGACGTTGACCGCTTCCCACATAAATGTCGGCAATAAAGAGGAGAGGAAAACCAGGAGCCATGGCGAATAATACGGATTGATTTTTAAACGTTCAGAAACGGGAATGTTTTACAAGAGAGGAAGTGGCTTTAGCTCAGCAAACACACGTAACATTTATTTACACTCATTTCTCTTTGCTTTTCCTTGGCAAACACGACGTGTCACAAAGTTGGGCGATTAAATATCTCCAGTCAACATAATATCTTTTTTTTTTTTTTTGCCATGACTCTGATAACACCCAACACCTAGTCATGGAAACACGGGCGACAGCGATTATGAATCCGACTTCACAGACTCATCACGGCAACATGATCGTCTCTAAATGGCTCCAATGTGAACCGGCCATGCGGCAAATGCCTTTCATTTCGTGACATTAAAGAGTCGCCCGCGGCGGGGCGGCGCGGGTGTCGGCGTGCTCGCGAACAAGGACACGGGACACGCGGGGATGTGTGTAAGCATGTGTGTGTGTGTGTGTGTGTGTGTGTTCGTCCTGCAGCAGTTGTGCTGCATCTTGTCACCAGATTCTGGATGACACTACTAATTAGGCGCTCGGCGACAGACAGGCAGGCCGCACAGCCAGAGATGTCCCGCCCACACACACACACACACACACACACACACACACACACACACACACACCGGGGTACCACCGTCGTCGAGACAGGAAACACCCCGAGTGCTTGGACAACCTGAGGCGGCGTGGGACCCGCATGCTGTGCGTTGCCCGGGGCGACGCGCAGCAGGAGTCGGTGGTGATGTGTTTTTTCCTCACAAACCTCTTGGCATCGTCTTCCCTTTTCTTCCTATTCTCTCTCTCTCTCTCTCACTATCTCCAATCTGTGTCTCTCTCACTGTGTAATCATATCCTTTACACCATAGGCTCCCAATCTAATCTCATGCATCGGTACTCTTTAATTAAACTGATTTGCAGAGACTCTCTCCTCCAGTCTGTCCTCAATTCATTCATGCCCCCATACTAAAACACACACACACACACACTTGTGCAGCAGTACATCCTCATCCCCCTACGTTCTTGTTGGCAGCGCTGCAATCAGATGAAATGCCACGTACAGCTGTGTGGAAATGTTACTCCTAATTATTTCCTGATCTCGTTCCCCACGTCGACTGTGATCGCTCTCTCCGATCGGCGACACCCAAAATGGCCGCGGCCCGGCAATAGACGTGATGGAATGTCCTGAGAAGAGACCTCAGACCTTTTTTTTCCGTGAGCTGAAATTGGGACCGGTGAGACAGGGTTATCCTAATGGCAGCGTGTTCACTTTTTTTTTTTTTTAACCTGCTGCAGCTTATCATAGCAAACAAGAGAAAACACACACACACACACACACACACAGTTTGTACAGTAGCTCTGAATCTAATTTTCTGCACAAGAGATAATAGAAAAGTGTATGCTCTCTCCTGCTCATCCTCTCTTTCATAATTTCCTCTTTGTTCACCTGCTTATCTACCTCCTTCTCTTTTTTCGTGCCGTTCTCTCCACTTCTTCTGAGGGATTCAATTTCCTTCCAGCTAGTAAACTGCACTGTAATTATACAAGCTGCTTTATGGAACTGGACAGGGATATTTCCCTTCATGCATTCCGAGACTGGGGCCTCCCTTAAAAAAAAAAAAAAAAAAAACTCCTACATCCGTGCATCTGTTCATCTGTCGCTGCTGCTCTCCCAGTCGTCCATTTAGCGCCTCTCCTCTCCCCCGCCTCAGTCGGCAGGTCAGCTTGTCTGGCTCGCCGCTAGCGCTTCGTTTATTGCCGTTGTGTGTCTCCATTACACTGCAGCAGAGCCGGGGCTGGCTGCGAGGCTACAGAACCCGGCGATAAAATCTCAGCGTGCACGGAGCTTCGGATTGGGTTTACAGGGGGAGGGGGGTTGTTGCATTAAACGAGAGGATAAAAGTAAGTCACTCAATTTTCTGAAGAAGCGAAAAGAGTTGAGTGCAGTTGAGCAAGTGATCTACTGAGGCGTTCAGGTGCGGATCAAATTAAAGTCCGTTTGGAGCGTGCGCTGCTACACCGTTTACATGCATAGCGTGCTAAAAAGAGATTATTACATTTTTTTTTCATATACAGGCTCCAGGGCTCAGTTCATTGCTTCTGTGATGCTGTGACGTCCAACAATCAAATAGACCCAACTTTGCTCTGCATAGATACTGTGATGTTGGAGCCAACTGACTGAGGCAGGTAGACACACATCGACGCACACGTCCACACAGGAGTCAGAGGTTTTCTAAAAAAAAGAATAAAAAATACATCAAAAGGATTTCTGATATGTTTATACACAGACAGCTCACTATATGTAAGTATATGAAGATCATTTACATATATAGCAAATAAAGGTACCAGGAAATGCAGCACCTTTTATATACCATTTAAAGCACTGCTGCCTGGACATCTAAAAAGCATCTCATAAATATTCTAAAGCCTCTCTTGTGATTGGCTGATGATGATTTTTGACCATTTGCATGATCTGGACCTTTGCTAGAATGGGTCATAAAAAAGCACCATGTGCATTTATTAATTTCGGTTTTACTCATAGAAGGTGATCAGAGAAAGCAGCAGATGTGCTGTAGTAGTGAGAGCTGTTGTAGAATCAGGCTTTTTGAAGGTGTCTCTCGTCTTGGATCTGACCGCATTTTTGTCTCGGACAAAGAGGACACAGGGTTTTATTCCAGGACGGGTCCAGACCACGGCTGCTGGAATATGATCATTAACGTGATTGGCTGTTAAAAAGCCTTTTTCAAATGCAACCAATAGCCTACGGTTAATGGCTGTCACCTGTCCTCCTGGCCCCGCCCCCTTCTCAGCAACGAGGCAGTGTAAGTGTGTCATGCACAGCAGCGAACGGAATTACACAAATTAACCTGTTAAAGTCCTAAAACTCCAAGTTTTAGTCATATATCGCATAAGAAACCTCAGCTACAACACTGAGTGACGGATTCTTATCTATAGTAGAAAACAGTGTTACTGTTACACTATCAATATGTGTCATCAATATCCACATCATCAATTCAATAAAAAATTATATATAATATATAAGTAGGGCTATTTTGATTTGAGCTGTGCACTTATTTAATTGGGTCCTTGCTCCATATATAATAAAACAAGAATATATATACTTTGTTCTGTAATAATTCTCTGATTTCTATATTTTATAGACTAATAATTACTCTTCTAATTCTTTTCATACCATTCATGTTTTTCATTGCGAATAATTTAGCTTATTTCAGTTTTTTTTTTTTTAATTTAAGCATTTCTATCTGTAGTAAAACACAAATTTAGTTTGTGGTTGTAGAGATATTCCATATTTATTATCATGTATAGCAGGAAATCTGTAGGTTAGGCCTGGGAGTTGAGTGGTTGAAGGAATATGAAAACAGCCTTACAGATTATACTAAAATCTAATAATACAACAGTGAACATTTCAGCCCATCACCCCACTGCAGTGATCAATCAATCAATCAATCAATCATTTGTCACATGTGACCACATTCAGTTCCTTCAACGGTGCAATAAATCAAGAGTAATCTTAATTATTAATTAGTGAAAACAATAATAAATGCATTTCCTGATGTGAGGCAGGGGCAGTTGAGTTCGTGACCTGGTTCTGAGGACAGAAGCTCTCAGCGCTGCCTGGTGCTCGGCGTTAAGGTCAGCAGTGGCGTGCTCCTGCAACGCTGAAGGTCGCTCAAGGACGCTCACTCAACGTCATCTTCAGAAATCCTCAGAAGAGCGGGCGGCGTGATTGCTGTGAAGCATAAGTATGCAGAGGATCTGGCCGACACGTCGGGCTATGATGGCGGTCGTCAGGGCCATCATTACTGTCATGCAACACGGAGGCAACACACGACTAATTGCTTCCTTCAGCGTCCCCAGGTGTTTTCCCTGCACGTAAATGATGGCTTCTCCAGGTGCGAGGAGAGGGGAGGCAGGTTTTCAATAAGGTGATCAGCCCCCCCCCCCCCCCCCGTGTTGCTTAGCGCTCTTATCTTCCCTCTTTTTTTGTTTAATTGGGGGAAAGGTGAGGCGAGCGGAGGAAACCCTCGGTCGTTTCGTCTTTCTAATTGCTGCGGGTGTGGGAGTGAGGTTTTTGTAATCACAGTTAAGTCAAAGCCCCTTTAGGCTGCAGATCGGAGGGGAAATGAGGAAAAGGAAAGGATATTAAATGGTTACATAAAAAAAGAAGAAAGAAATTAACACTTTGCAGTTATTAAAAAAAAATGCCCAGCAACCACATCTGGTATGCCATGGAAGAATCAGATTGACACAATTATACAAATATTACAGTTGCTCAAGTAAAATATATTATTCCAAAACACTACTGTAGCTAGCTCATGTGGAGATTTGTTTAAACACAATAAACATGTTGAAACATAATTTCTAATTCTGAAATTCCACCAGTTTTGGGATTTTTTTTGGGGGGGTGGACGGACCTAAATGTGTCACAATGATGTAAAGAGGCCACAAGCAAGAATCACACGTCACAAACTATCACAATTTACAGTTTCAACTAAGTTTTGTTCCAAGTGAGTTACCCTGACTCTATTTTTCCAAATCAGATTTTACGTTGCGTGTGTTTTCTGGGTCCAGTATGTTGATATAGTACGTTAAAGTAAAAAAAATAGTTGTCAATCAGATAAGGGATGTGCCAGAACAGAATAAAATTCATCTGCATGGTGAAGTGTTTTATAAGGTATATAACAGCAAAAGTTATACACAACAATAGCCAGCATCTATATTAATACACATTAACCCATTCTCAAAGCATCCGTCTTATTTTCTACCATTATTTGGGGCTGAAAAAAATTTAATTAAATAGGTAAATGTAAATTCTATGCATACAGGATGGCTTTACTGCAAACATTTAGCATTTCAAAAGTTTACTTATTCATTAGACGTTGTGTGGGAATAAGGATGACTCTGACAGAAAAGTGTTTCTGGTCTTGGACTGATCACAATACCACAGCAAAAATCTTGTTTGGATGTATAAATCCAGACAAACATTGTGTTGGTCCACAAAGTCACTGTCAGTGACAGTGGACAGCCTCCACGCTGTACATCATGTTGACATTACAGATTACACTTCCCAGAAAGCACTGCTCAGGTGTCCCAGGCTATGAGAACAACCCCAGTATTCTTAAATTGAATGCCAATCCCCTTTAAATGGCATTCGCTGAACAAAACGTAATGTCAGTGTTACATTTCCCCAGAAAGTAGAAATGAAATTCTGAATCTTATATCTTGACCTGAAAAAAAAAGCATTCTATGCATTTCCCTCCACAGGGGTTAAAGGCAATATTCATTTCATTTTAAACAGCCACCTTGAAAAGATGATATTCAAGGCAGCTGCTGTATATATTACACAGTAAAAAAACAAGCAGCACGACTTCAGCTTCATCTTTGCACATGCTGCAAGTCCAGTAAAATGTAGTTTCTCTCTGCGTTTTTTTCTGACCCGACTCGTTGCACGCAACCTTCGTCCCAGCTTCACACATGCTAAAATGTTAAATGTGATACATGCACACATATTTAAACTTTCCCATGTCACATCATCTCTGGGCTCCCTGCCTGCCATTAATCTAACATTTATAATTCCTCTAAAAAGCCTCACATAGCACAACGTGAGCCCCACAATTGTGTGTGTGTGTGTGACCGTGTGCGTGAGTGTGTGTGTGTGTGTGTGTGTGTGTGTGTGTGAATCTCACCTTGTACCTGGTCAACACATCATTTAGTAATTGATGTTACACAACAGTGTCTGCTGTGTGTTTTAAAGATACAACATGAGGTGCTACTTTAATAAAAAAATAAAAAAAGATCAATATGAAGTTATAACTGACTATAGTGTTACCATGCTTTTCATACAGTATAGAGAAACAGTGGACAGCACATGCATTCATTTATAATTCATTGCATTGATTTACTGACTTAAATGCTTAAAAAAAAGACAATTTTGCTCAGAACGTGTTTAATTGAAATATGCCTCGCCTCCCACCTGTAGCAGTAATATTATAGTAGTCATACTGATAAAAAATGAATAAAGAATAAATAATCTTTACTTTATTGGGCCTTTATGTCTGTTGGACCTTGAAATATATTGAAGTGTTAAAGTGGTTTAAAAAATGTCCCAGAACTTTTAAGTAATAGATCTCAATAACTATGACCTGGTACTGTGATGTCACGCAGAGCGAGAAATCACTTTCATCACGTCGTCTTCGTTTGGGTGCGAAGCTTAACACCTAACCTGGGGCTGCGCAATAATTCAACACTATCTTTGACATGAAGCTCTAAGCAAAATGAACTTAAAAAAGGTACAGTGTGTAAGATTTATTTTTATTTATGGACCTGATTGACAGGTGGATATAACGATGCCGTTGGTTTGGGCCAGATGACAAAATGTGGTTGAACTTGGTTTGATATAAAAACACAAAGAAACTTTTTGGGGATGATGTTTCTGAGTGAACAACATGATCAAGGATGTGAACTAGGATGATTAAAAATCCATTTTACATTTCAGGAGGACTTTATGCAAGTAATACATAGTGCATTTATGCCTGTGTGAATGGAGGTGTGTGTGTGTGTGTGTGTGCACTCACTAATGCAGAGATACTGTCATTGAGGGTACAAGGGCATCGCTAAAAGCCCCTTTTATGCAAATGTAGCTGGATGACAGTGTGTGTGTGCGTGTGTGTGTGTGTGTGTGTGTGTGTGGACATGCATGTATCTCATGATGAGAACTTATCACGGCCTGCAGACACGCCTGACATAGAACATGAGAAACACAGGAAGTGGCTGTACCTCCTCTTCTCTCCTTATACATGACCCCCCCCCCCACATGGAGTGCTCATTAACACATTCATTAATGGCCTCTTAATTATGTCTGCTTATCTTCTTCTAAAGCACCCTACCACTGACTCCAATCTCACACACATACACACACACACACACACCAAACACTGTACGCACATACAGTATTTACATAAAACCTCACACACACCACTTGTGTGTGTCTACTATCGTCTTCAGGACAAACACACACACACACTCATTGAATTACTGGCATTTTTCTGACTTCTGAATTATCTGATGAAGGAGTCATGAATCGACTTCAGCCACCATTCGCTCCTTCCTTCCTCCTCTTTATCTTCCCCTCCTCCTCTCCAGACATAATTGAGGTAGCTGCTGGTAGCTCCGTCCTCATCCTTCCCTCCCTGTATCGCTCCATCTCTCCTCACCGCTCCTGACCCTCTTACCTCCCTGCACGCTACCTCTCCTCCTCTTTTATCCTTCTATCTCTATCGCCGCCATCTCTCCGTCGTCATTTTAGAGCTGCTTTTATTTCCTCCTCCCTATCTGTCCATCTCTCTCTGGCTGTCTAAGACATATATATGTGCTGCCTACTGCTTCCTTAGCTCCTTCCCTTCCTTCCTTCCAACCATCTGTCTCCTCTGCCCCTGCAGAGCCCTGTTAATGAATCCTTGCCACTCATTTAAAAAAAAACTGAGGGATGTGCTGCAGAAATGAAGATGCTTCCAAAGAATATTGCTTAAGTCTTCAAATATGAACTTGAATAGACGTTAAACTTGGCATCTGCATGTATGTAGTAGTTTCCACCGCTGTCTTCACGCGAGCAAAGGAGAAACGTCGCGCCGCGTAGGGTCATATTGCTGATTAGAATTCACAATCTCTTGGTGTTTTGTTCTGCTGACGCCAACCCAGCGTTTCCTGCTGCGGCTTCACGACTGGAAAACCATCAGGTGGCTTTTTATTGTGGACCAGACACTGGGAACAAATATTTCTAATCTAATCAATGGATTAGTGTTAAATATTGCAGGTAGTAATAGGGTGATGGTGTACCACAGGTACTGTAAAACTTTAAACTCTGCACTGTATACCTTTGCAGATGTTCACACATACACAGCAGGCCTTCCTACAGACACACATGGTTTCTGAACACGAGCAGCTGTCATGCTGCAGCCTGACACGGGTGAATAATGGCCGTCATTTACTAAGAAATGGTGCGAATAAGCACTCCGACGGTTTGTATGCAGCTCGGGATTCTGGGGGCGAAATGGGCACGGGAGTACCGGAACGGCGGCGTTCAGAGACACTCCGCTGCCGAGCGTGCTTTTATACCTCTGGACCCAAATAGAGATGTAGTGATGTCACAAAAGAGGGACCTGCAATATCCAGATGTGGAAAGCCTGAACCAAATCACTGGTGTATGAAACACTCCAATTCATATTCAAATAAGCAGTAGGATATAATATCATCTCCAGACACGCATACTTGTGTCTCTCGTTTCCAGACCTCCTGACTCCCACTTATTTCCTTCTTTATCTCTTCATCCTCCTCCTCCTCCTCCTCCCTCTTTCTCCTGGTTACTTCTAGCTAGAGGTCAGACTTCCAGTCTGTCCTTGTCCGCTCTAATCACGCCATCTCCCAATTCACTTTCCGTCCCGGGGGGGAGGGAGAAGGTTGGTTTACTGCCTGTTTAATGTGTGATGATGCATTCGTCGTCACTTAAATCAAAAGTGTGTTTTATGGCTGCGGAGCAACGTTGAGAAACATCTCAACTTCCAACTCTTATTCAACGGTGCATTCAGGTGTCAATGACAAAAACGCGGTACATTATGTGTATGGACAACTAATTACATCAAACAATCATGAACACCGTCATTACGAGTGTTTTGCCTCTGAAAACCGAGTATTTACATTTCAATTCAGCCTTTTTTATTGAATCACAGTTCATTAACACACGTCTACACAGGTTCTGATGATGAAGATGGCAGCTCGTTTTTTGTTTTTTTGTTGGAATCCACAAAAAAAAAAAAAAAACGACAATGCTCCTGACACGTTTAATTGTGAATTTGTCAGACTACTCAATGCAGACGTCAGTGTGTTGTTAAGCAGGTATTATTTACCAGTGGCGTGCACGGGAAGCATGCTAAAAAGCCATCTCGGAAACCGAAATGTGTGCTAATGTGCCCTCTTCAATGGAAGAATGGATGGAAACGCTACTATACGATGAGATAAATGGTTAAGGACACGTTCAAGAAAGACAATTAAACTGGGCATTTGGACAGTAGCCCCCCCCCCCCACCTCTTTCTCTCTTGCTGCCAGTGCCGGGGTGCTAAGATGGCGTCCTGCCACAGAGTCCATGTTCTCGGAAGCCGACAGCTGAGGCTTTGGCTCGACGCGGCCAGGGCAGTGTTTCGCTCCAGCTGGAGCAGGAGGCGAGTGCTGAACCTACAAGGGACCTCACACAAATCAAAACACTTTTTTTTTTCTTGCACGTGTGGATGTGCGCTGGCCCTGTTTTAATTATGACCCGGCTCCCTGAATACAGCTTGTATTCTGTCATGTTAGATTGCAGCTGTTTTTCCTCGGAGCAGCTCATCTTCATCAAGCCATCTTTTACAGTATCATCTTTACATTTCTGCACGATATGTGCATTTAAACGTGAGCAGCTTAGAGTTAGAATCGTAGGCCCTGATCTGACAGGAATTTGTGATTAAATATGAGTTGAATAAGTTATGTCTGGTTTCATTATGAGGATTTAATGCTTCTCCGCTCCGATCGCAGCATGTCCTTAAGTAGATTACCTCAACACGTATGTTAACTGCATCCATTTATGCACGGAGCATGAATTACAGGAGCAGTCCGTAGATGTCTGAATGTGTCTTGTGACCTTCCGCTGAATGTCAGCGGCCGACCACCGCTCCGTCCCGTCACTTACCGCCTCAAAACGTCTAACAAAGCTGGAATGGTTTAAAAATAACGATGATAAATATCGGCGAATGGCCGTCCTTCATGGCCCGGCGGCCTTAAGGGGGCTTACGGCGTCTCAACTTGCGGAGACTTGGGATCAGGCCTCTCGTGCCTGCCCTTTAACACGTGATGTGATGCTGTACCCGCGGTTCCAACGTGACGCCGCGTGCGTCATTATTTGACATAAATGGATGAAAATGACTGAAAAGCAACTCCCAGCCAACCTACATGACTTTCATCTTGAGGATAAGTCAGATTTACTGACACCTCCCTCTCTCTGTCTCAACATCTGTCAACTGCAAGGAAACGTCAAGCCACATTTCTACCTGTGGAAACATTAATATTTATTTTTTACTCACTTTCATTTACCCAAATAACAGAAATTCCAATTTAATTTAAAACATATATATATATATATATATATATATATATTTTGGTGAGTTAATGGATGTTAGAATTGGCACAATCAACTTTACAGAATGACAGCATTGTTGACTTCATCAGTGATTTTATGAAAGCACAGTGGGATCATGGATGTATTGTAAGATTTGCTGAAAGTCAGCGACAATGCTTTCAAATGAAAACCATTTCTAAACTTTTCTCACTGCCTGAGTTTCCCCCCACATTATGCAGCCCCCTGCACATGTGCATTAGTCTCTCCTCTGCCCTGCAAGCTGGACCAATGGAATCAATGTACATATGGATGTATTGCAAAACAAATGGATTTTGGTCCTATGGGAATCTTCACAGATTATATTTCCAAAACACAAAAGACCAATAACTGACTGTTTTGCAGTTGGAGCTGTCCTATCAATAGTTTCTACAGATTTCCTCTTTTACAACACTGATCAATGGGAAAAGAGGGATTGAGTTCCTCTTCTTTTGTTAGTGGGAATTATAATTTCACATGTTTTTCCAATGGCGATCATGAAAACTCCATCTTTATGCTAATGGGAGCCATTATTTCATGATGTCACCACTTTAATAGCCTGGAAATGTCAGCGTTCCATTCGTGGCAGACGTACGGTCCTGAATGGCTATAGGTGCTTTCTGCGTGATAGATAATTTAATGATGAAGGTAAAGCTGCAGACTTTGGGACTTTTGGGGAGTGTTGCAGACATATACATACTGTACATGTGTGTGTGTGTGTGTGTGTGCACAGTGGGATTAGCAGCTTTACTCCGGCCTGTCTCCAGTTTTGCAGATTGATGGCACATTAAAGTGAAGGACGCGTCACGCACCTGTGCATGTGTACCATGGGGGAACAACACACAGGTAGACTGGGTGCTGCAATCAGCAAGGTGCCCCGCTATCACACGCACATGCACGCACATGCACACACACACACACACACACACTTGAGAACTGACCGTGTATCTGACTTATCATTTTCAAAGGGAGCGAACACATGGCAGATCCACAAACAAAGAACACATGTTCTGTATGTACTATAGGCCCCAGGCCGACACACACACACACACGTGTATTGGAAGCAAACAACATGCCCAGAAGCGGTGGAAACAATATAGTATAGATCACAACTCCGTGCCCCCTGTCCTCTGTCATCCTCATGTGTGTGTGAGTGTGTGTGAGAACGTTAACTGCATGCCGATCTGTGTGATTTCCCACATTCATCTCCTACAACAATGCAGCAGTGGTTGAATTTGTACACAGTGACTGTGTGTGTACATTGTTTGAATGCCTGAAATGTTGTTATCTGTTCCGGCTCTACAGTCATATAATAGCAGCCTCCGCTCGTCTATAGACGCACGCGAGTTCCATTATTCAGTGTTATCCATGTAGTGGTGTGGCGGCAGTAAATGCAGCATGCATGTTGAAGGGCTCCACGCGTCTTTACGGAGGGAGGCAGGCACAGAAGAGAGAGGAAATGGAAGAATGGCGAAGAGGTTACGACAAAGACTAGAAAGGGACTGAAAATAGAAGCAGGCACATCAGGGCGGATTAGTGCGAGGAGGCGGCTTGGCAGACCAGGAGCGGTGCACACGGAATCCACACCGCAGAATTTCTCAGGAATAGTTGACAAAATCCCAGGAACATTTCCTGATGCAGAACATACAGATGGGACATGGATCATGATCTGAGGATAGCCATTATGTTAAATACATGAAATATATATAATGCAAAAATCTTAAGGTATACCACCTGTAAATTACAAGAAAAGTCTTTAAAACCTAAATGTCTTTCCAATAATTCTGGAGAAAAATGTATTTGTAATCCATGAATTCCATATTTTTCTGTACATATTATACGAATCAGATCCCTAGATACACTGGGAATCCCAGGAAAGGCAATTTTACCAGTTTTGGGTCATAACCTTTTCTGAGAATCTAGACACGGTTTTAATCCCCCTGGAATCGCTAATATACGCTTCAGAAAACATATTGATGGTAACATCCTAAGTGATTCCTCTACCAACGATACAGCAAGCAAGTCTTGGCATCTACTTAATTTCAGGCATTAACTTTTTTTGTGTGTGCATTATCCTCACTAGTGACACTAACATCACTAGTAGTGCTATACTACACTATAATAACCTATATAAACACCTAGAGAAGCCACGGCTTCTGCTTGGGATTCCACACAATGCACCGTGCACAACTGCAGCTTTTAATGGACAGGCTGCTTTGTGATTTTGACTTGCCCCGCTGACATGTTTTATGGATCTTAGACGGCTTAACTGCCGGAGAGCAGAGGGTCTCGGTAAATGGCCGTTCTTCAGACTCCATAATCATTTCCGCAGGCACGCCTCAAGGGTGCGTTCTTTCTCCCCTTCTTTTTTTTTTTTATTATGTACGCTGATGGCTGCGGGAGCTCCTGGGGGGGGGCAGCGGTTTGGGTGAATTTACTGATGAGCAAGGTTCCGAATCCGAACGCAGGAATGTTTCTGTCTGATTTTATTTCATGGCGTGATAATATGATTGATTAGATGATTTCATCTTAAAAAACAGAACTCCTCCTCTGCACGTCCTGCCGCTCTGTGTCGCCTTCACCAATCCTTTACCGGGAGTCTAATACGTTTTTCTTTCATTTAGTCGAAGACAGGAACAGCCCCGACTGTATTCCACAAATCTGCTCTGAGATCACTGGAGTGAAAGAGAGAGGCCTTAATTCTTTTTGTAATCAACAAATCTTGTGGAAGGCAGCGGCTATCACAGCTTACCCGCGGCATGTCCTTGCAGGTGAATTATCTGTTAGCATCAGGGTGTTGCTACGCCGTACCTGCTTGTAAAAAACACCACTATTCCAAATCACTTATCCCTTCTGCAGTCAGACTTAAACAATCCCTGTAGGTGTTCTACTATTATTACATTAAGTTAAATCCTTCTATGCATATAATATATATTATAATGTATGTTTTTATATTATAAATAAGGGTTTGTTACGCCTATGTCAGCTCCTTGGGTCTTGAGCCAAACGGGTGTTGATGTGTGGGTCCACAGCACCTGTCAGTAAACCCTACACCACCCTTGGGTGCCTCGGTTTCTGTGATCCAAATCAAACCAACACATGAGCAGATACAGACGCAAGCGGAAAAGCATGAACACACACAGGCTTTACCCGCAAGGCTGATTTATTCTTCTTGTCAGTGTCTTGGATGCAGCACTGAGACTCGCTTTACTGGAGTAAAAGTAGAATTTCCACTGTCTATAAATACTCAACTCCAAGTAAATCTGCTGAATTTAACATGTTGCTTAAGTAAAGGTACATTAGTATTATCAGCCAAATGCTCTTTAATTATAAAAGTAAAAGTACTCATACAGATTGTGTTATACTAGTATAGTATAATATGGTATTTGTGTCCCTCAAATAAGTAAGTTTTAATGTAGTAGTTAATCAATTTAAGGTTAAAGAAGGCCAATGTTAAAAACTTTAAAACTGATTTCTAGTACTGTATAATATTATTATACAGGATATTTATATAAGCGCATCATTTGTGTTTAATGTACTTATATGGAACCTTTTACACAAAATAAAAAGGATGCCAATTTAATCAATAAGAATATAATTAAAAATATAAATATATAATTAATAAATATATCATTTCATATCAAATCTTTATTTGAAAAGTAACTAAATATGTTAAATAAATGCAGTGGAGAACAAAGTACAATATTCTGAAATGTAGTAGAAGTAGAAATTCAATATTATACTTAAGTATATTACTTAGTAAGTTACTTACTTACTTAATTACTTTCTATGACTGATTCTTGTGCACGACTAGGCATCATATTTAGAGGGTTGATGGGACATATGTGCACATGTGAAAGAGTGAGAGAGTGAGAGAATAAAGGGTAAAGGGTAAAACCACACACACACACACACACACACACACACACACACACACACACACACACACACAGGTGGATAAAAATGACAAATGATTTAATGAGTTGTCTTTTGGACAGTGTCACTCTGGTCAGGGCCACGAGCTGAGATCAGACTATGCAACATATGACCAGGAAGTGTGTGTGTGTGTGTGTGTGTGTGTGTGTGTGTGTGTGTGTGTGTGTGTGTGTGTGTGTGTAATGGTGTTGTGTATCTGTTCAGTGCTGTTGTACAGCTCCCTGTACCTTTCTACGCCTCTTGTTCTGGATCCAAAAATCCTTTCATGCTGTGTTTGACTCCCTATGTGTGTGTGTGTGTGTGTGTGTGTGTGTGTGTGTGTGTGTGTCCTGTATCCCTAAACTGGCATCTCGATGTGACACACGTCCCGCTTAGCTCTGCACACAATCCATGCGGCAAATTGATTGCATATAAAATGCTAATGCAGGCATTGCTGTCCCCCACATGTTACTGTTGCAATCTAAACTAAAGGCAGTGATTAAAAAGACGCTGTGGCTTTCAGTAGGGTGGCGTGACATTGAGGAAGGTAACGTCGGGTTAGTTGTTCTGGGGGGGGGGGGGGGCACAAGATGCTGACTTTTTTACTTTGGTCTCTCCAGACATGATGAATCCCAGCGGAATGGAAATGGTCTGATGATGCAAAGTAAGATGTTGAGTGCTGCTGGAGATGAATGCAAACATATTTGCATGCATGCAAACATGCATCATTGGAGGAGTGCGTGGCTGTGTGTGTGTGTGTGTGTGTGTGGTAGAATCTCTGCTGGAGGTCATCTGAAGAGCAAACTTTCCAGACTTGCCAAAAAAGTGCCACGTGTGCTCATCAACATTTACCCATCAACATATAGACAAACTTCTAACCCAGGAAACATATATCCATATTCAGGTGGACCAGAAACATCCTCTTTTGTTTGATGGTGATGAGCGATGCCACCAAACTCTGCAGCAAAAACAAATGGTGGTCAGCTCCATAAATCAATGCGTGGCGAGGGGGCGGCTCTGAAAGCCCACATTGATCCCCACACAGGCCGAATGTTAGCATCTCCAAATCATTTATTCCCGGGCACCGTTTCACACACAACATCTGCCGCACTGGCAGGGACAGAGGGCGCAACCTGTTATGAAACAACGGCGGCGCGCTGGCCGCGTCGTGTGCAGCATGTGGCGACGTTTGCAGAGTATCCGATCTCGCGTGTAGCACGTATTATTTCAGTCGGGTTACAAGCAAAAGGGAGGAAAACACATGCCACCGGTGTTATGGGATCAAATCGAACCGTGGTGTTTGTTACCGAACTCTCGACACCAAGGGTCAGAACGTGTGTGTGTGTGTGTGTGTGATAAAACGGGGGAAGTCATTTCACTGTGTAGTGTGGAGCACCTCGGCAGCTCCAATATTGTAAAAATCCTTTCATGAGCAGTCTTTCGGAAACAACGATGTAATGAAGCAATTTTAAATGCCCACTGGCTTGTAGCAAGTTAATTTACTGTGCTTTACAATACAGCTGTTCCTTTCTGCATTTCTTTGCACTGTCTGAAAAGGGTGGAGGGTGCATCTATGGAACCACTATTGCATCTGTGTGTGTGTGTGTGTGTGTGTGTAAATGTGAATTTGGAAATGCTTCCAATCGCTCCAGGCAATTCCACCGGGGACGGCGAAAAAAGGTAAAAGCACTCCGACGCTACGATACTGTATGTTATCTCTCTGTCACCTTGGAAATAGAAGCGCAAGCGATATTAATTTAATGACGTTTCAAAGTTCAGCGCAATAAATATGTTTAAAATCTCTCGCCACGCTCGTCCCAGTAAGTTTTATGTGCGGCAGGGAGTGGGCCCGAGATTTCATCTCCCAGCATCCACACCGGCTTTTTTTTTTTTTTTACAGTTCCTCCTAATAAGACACTATGATTGAACACCAATCATGTTCAGCAAAGGGCCGGGCCCTCGGATTTTAATGATAAAAAATCATTTGGAGGAGCTTAATATCGAGCTGCCAGATGATCCACCAATTCACAGGCATGGGATTTTTTCTAAAAATAAAACATCAAAGGTTTCTATAAAAACTGTAAAGTTGCAAATCTTGCCAACACTGATCTCTGTGCTGTCTCTTAATCAGATTAGTAAAGAAAGCACACAGAACAATTTCCTGATAATCTGACATTTTCGCACAAAGCGACGGCGTGCAGAGACATGCTGGAGCTCTCCCTCGCGCCCTTCATCCCTGCATAGAAACATGAAGATGACGTACAAAACAACAAACTCTGAAATGGAACGATTAGCGTTCCGTGCGCCGCGCTGCAGCGCGCTCGCCCCTGATCCACCGACAATGAATCGGCGGTTACGTAACATATCGGCACAAAACCTCCAGTTGCCCGCGGCTGCGATTGTAGCTTCCACCGACTAACTGGCCCCAAGACAAGATGATTAGACACAGCGCGGAAATACAGGGGCTGAGGAGAGGCACCGGAGGGGGGAGATAGGCAGTTATAAGAAAGCCAGATGTCCTTGAGAAGATAAGTGTGTGTGTGTGTGGTGTGTGTGTGTGGAGGGAGGACGGGGCAATCAACAGAAAACAGAAGATGGATGTCGTGGAGCGCGTCTTTAACGTGTACGGTTTGTTTTCATCACCATTGTTCTCCTTATTTCTGGGTGTGTGTGCGTGATGCGTCTTCCTGTTTCCTGCTGAGGGACGGAGGGATGGAGGAGGAGGACGCGATGCGGAGGAAGGAGAGAGAGAGCGAGATATAGTCCTCTCGCGGCGTGCCCCGTCCAGTGTCCGGTCTATGAGGCAGTAAATCGGCGCGGCTCGATGTGTGCTCTCCAAACGCTGCCGCACGTTATTGATAAATCAGTGTGTGTTAATGAGAGGAGCTGATGTAGCCTGATGAATCGCCACACAACAATGAGCCCCATGCACGCACACACACGCGTGATCATAGCAGTGTGCACGCGTGTGTGTGTTCTAGCCTGTTAACAGAGGAGGGCTTCCACAGTGGCTCCAGCAGACAGTCACAGGACAACACAAGCTATTTTGGTTTGCTTTGATATCCAATAGGCAGCTTAACATCCTCATTAGATCATATCGGGGCCCCGCACGCACATGAGCATCACACACACACACACACACACAGACACACACACACACACACACACACACACACACACACACACACACACACACACACAAACAAACCGGGGTGAAATTATCTCTCTCCCACACCCCCAACCTAAATTATCATGAAATCTCCTCATTTGTTTGTGTGTATAAACACATTGGTGTGATTTATTAGATGTGTGTATGTTTGTGTGTGTGTGTGCAGGGTAGTGTGAGGGGGGTGTATCCATGCATGTGTGTGTGCTCATACTTATAGATATACTGTTTGTATTTCTGTATATCTGCACTTGAAAGTGTGTGTGTGTGTGTGTGTGTGTGTGTGTGTGTGTGTGTGTGTGTGTGTGTGTGTGTGTGTGTGTGCGCGCGCTCAGGTTGGTTTGCTTGTGAGTGTGTGTTTGTACAGGGCGAGCTGACCTTGTTATAAGCTGAGTGGGCTGTAGCGCCGGAGCGTCATTAGTATGGGTTAGGTGAGGGTTAGAGGGTGTGTGTGTGTGTGTGTGTGTGTGTGTGTAGAGGTGAGGAGGTGGGAGTGATGGAGGATGATAGTGTAAGCGAAGGAGTTAAAGGAGAGCAGGTAGATGGGGTTCAGACCAGGGCACGCAAACACACGTCACTCCTCCTATCTGTCACTTAGAAGCAGGTAGGGACCGAATGTTTGAGGACACACACACACACACACACACACCTACAACACAATAGCCTCAAATGGCCTCCAACAGCACAGGGGGACCTGAACTATCTGGTCACAATGCAGTGACGCACACACAGACGGCGTTACACACACAATGACATCCATCATCACACACACACACACACACACACAGAAAACGCTGCGGATTTGAGGTGCCATCGATTCAGCTGCGGCTTTAGAAGCAACACGACGTGCCGGAATGCGAATTTTGGCGAGCGGATTCTAAAGTGGGGCACGGGCCGGCATGTGTGCTGACACAGGTTCATCCACGTGGCTCGATGTTAACGAGTGGCCAAAAGTGTCCAAGGGGCTGAAACGAGAAATGAAATATGCAGTCCTCTTCAGTTTGGGCAAATACACTTTTTTCAACCTTTAAGACGGTGTGACAAGATCCCATAGTGAATTATATCCATGAGTGCTGCTGACAACTTCAGATATACCTATACCTGTATTTATTTCAAAGAGCTGGAAGACATTCAAAATGCCGCCTGGACTTGTAATCGGGAACCTATCCGACACCCGCTGCGTCCACTAGCATTCACTAGGTTCCTGTGGAGTTCAACTTTTCGTACGGTTCGCCTGTTGCACGGCAACTGATGCTCATCTTATGTTACCCCCCTGACCCAGAAAGCCGCTAATCTACCGTTTGTTATCTGGTCAGTTTTTTCTTTCCAGGATATCTGTTGCCATCTCGCTCCTGAGGGTGATCATATTGCTTCGGTACTGGTGGCGGTTCCAGTGGCTGCCAGGAAACTGTAGTAAACATCACTGACTTTGACATGTTGGATTAAATGTCACTTGACATTTAAGCAAGAGACAAACATAGTAATGAGCGTAAATGACTGCACGACTGATGCGGTAGTATGCTAAACTGTTATTAGTGAAATCTGGGGGGAATTCAGTTACTAGAATACGGTCTGTCCCTTTTTGGATTCAAGGTGTTTGAACAACTATTGGAAATGTTTGCCTGATAAAGCCAAGGGAAGCGAAGCCATAGCTAAAAGAAGCCGACGAAAAGCCACCAGAAAACAACGATGATCCGACCAAATCACGGGGAAATGGAAGAGACTCTGAGCCACGGGATGCAGGAAAGGCCAACAGAAGCCAGACGATGCCAGTGGAAACAATGGGAGCCAGTTGGAGGCAAAGTGAAGGCAAGCTGTAAGCAGGCTGCTCTGAAGTGCTGCCAGGAGGAAGAGGAGGAGGAGGAGGCTACAGTTCAGGAATATTCTAGACGTTTATTTCTGTCCAGGGGTCAACTATGGCCCCGGGCTGGAGCTCAGAGAGGGAGGGAGAAAGTCACAAATGATGGGAATACAAGCTCGTGTACAACGAATAGCGCACACACACACACGCTCATGGCCAGGGGTCAGCCGTGTCCTCCATATGCTGGACGCTCCTTGAGAGAACGATGAAGACGCACGCCGCCACGCGCTGTATTTAACACGGACCCCTGTAAATCAGGGCGTGATGTGGCGGGGCTGCTAATGCGTCTGTGCCCACAGCCCTCGCACCTCATTACCATAATAAATCCATGAGAGGGTGAAAAGCAGCGAGGCCGCTAGGTAGGAAACGGCAGAAAAAACACTGAACACAGTTACACAGGCAGGAAAAGACACGCCAACTGTCCACTGGAGTGCACCTCTGGACACACACACATTCCGTAGTCAGTATTCCTATATAAAATACAGCACAGTGTTTAAAGGCTTAAAGACTTTAACCAAAAACTTAAGAATAAGGGATCATATTTCATATCAAAGGACTGAAGATGACAAAAAGACAAAACTGACAAGGATATGGCTTCAACAAATATCTTCCGAGAAAAATGATAATATAACTAAAAATAAACACCTGCAAAAGAACATTTTGTCCACTGTTAAATGGATAACCCCACTACTGTGTGTGTGTGTGTGTGTGTGTTTACTGCTCAGTCACCTTACCTAAATTTAGAAATGTATTTTGAAAAAGCTCCAAAGGATTTCATCAAGCCAAACCGAACCTCCGACGAACCGTAAGTCATCGACGCCGTAGGAGAGCAGCACTTTCAAATTTCAATTTGGCCGGCCGGCGCGACGCGCTCGTCGCACAAATCAATCGTCATTGTCTCATTTAGCGTCGATAAATAATTTCGCAATTACATTTAACATGCAAACACACCGCGGACAAATTAGGCCGCGCTGTGTTTCACTCGCCTTGAGGGGAGCGCGGGGAGAGTAATGGCCCCCAGAATCGCAAATGAGGCGCCACCTGACATTTTTATATGACAGTAAATCACCGTATGCATGAGCCAAGTCCGCGGTGTGATTACCTGTGTGTGTGTGTGTGTGTGTGTGTGTGTGTGTTGACATGTTGCCTGAGCAAAGTCATCTCCACAGTCACAACAGCAGTCAGGTCCTGCATGTGGTCAGTGGTACGGATCCGTCTGCAAGACTGAATCCATACGGTCATACAGTCATACAGTCATACAGTCATACAGTCAGTCACACAGTCATACAGTCAAACAGTCACACAGTCAAACAGTCATACAGTCATACAGTCACACAGTCATACAGTCATACAGTCAGTCATACAGTCACACAGTCACACAGTCACACAGTCATACAGTCATACAGTCAGTCATACAGTCACACAGTCATACAGTCACACAGTCATACAGGCATACAGTCATACAGTCACACAGTCAGTCACACAGTCATACAGTCATACAGTCACACAGTCATACAGTCATACGGTCATACAGTCAGTCATACAGTCATACAGTCACACAGTCAGTCATACAGTCATACAGTCACACAGTCACACAGTCATACAGTCACATAGTCACACAGTCACACAGTCACACAGTCATACAGTCACATAGTCACACAGTCATACAGTCATACAGTCAGTCATACAGTCAGTCATACGGTCACACAGTCATACAGTCATACAGTCATACAGTCACACAGCACATGCTGCGTACAGCAGCGACTGGGGGGATTGGCTGGGACGTTTTTCCCAGATTCAGATTAAAGCCCCGAACTAGAAATTACAGGCTGAGGATGTTCTTTTTTGAAGCTTTTTGAGTTAGACCGTACGGTGTAAATGGAGCAGAGAAGGAGAAGGTGAGCAGCATGGGAAGTGGGAAAAAAGTGGAAAACTGAGGAAAGACTCACCTGGTCTTTTTTCCATTTTTCTCCCTCGACTGCCACATAATCGAACCTTGGATATTAATATGAGGATCTGCTTCTGGCAGAGCGACTTGTTGCTCTTGGGGCAGGGCTTCCGCTTGCTGGCGATCTGCCGGTTCGCCTGGGGGTCCTTGACCTCCCTGCGCTGGCGAATCAGGGAGCTGGCGAGAGCGGCCATCTTCCCGGTGCTGACCCTGCCGCCGCCTCACCAGCCGCTGGCGGCTCGGTGGCGCCCAGGTGTCGGGGGGTACCGTGGGCCACCCCCCTGCCCGCTCACCCAGGGCGACGGGGCACCGCTGAGGGAGGGGTGCGGAGCGGAGGAGGGGCCTTCCGGGGTTGGACCGGGGCGGCGGAGGGGAAGGCAGGAGGAGAGGGAGAGGAAGGGGAGGAGAGGAGGAGGCGGAGGAGGGAAGGGCTGCTCCCTGGAACGCCCGCCCGCAACCGGGGAAACGGTCCGATTGATACACGTTTGCCTTCGAGTGTCCTTCTGCGTTGTGGTCGCAGGTCAGATTCCAGCGGAGCGGCGACACGTCGCTGCACGAGTCATGCTGTTATCCACCCAAAAACACAAAAACACGGCCGCGTGCTGCGGCTGACGTCCCCTGCTGCCTCTGTCCCGCTCACCCCCCCCTCCTTCGCTCCTCGAAGTTTGACTCAGCCCCGTCCGGACGAGTTCATTGACCGAACCATTCGCCGCATTGTAAAAAAAAAAAGACCCGAACCAGAAAAATGAATTAAAAAAAAAAAAAAATCACATATAGTCCCGTCAACTTGCTCAGTCCTCAAGCCTGACCTCGTTCAGAGGGGCGTAAAACGTCCGGATAGCAACTCTCCCAAAAAAATAAATAAATAAAAAATCACCCAGAGTGACACACTGCAGCTCCTTCTCTCCCGTCCCTCACCTGTAAAATTTCCCCATGCGGAACAGTGACAGAGCGAGAGAAGTAAGAAGAAGAAGAAGAAGAAGAAGTGGAGTGAATCCGACCTGAGGTATCAGCCCCGCGTGCCGGCACGAGGGCGACGGCGGGATGCGGACGGACCGAGCGTGGCTTGTCTCCTCGCCGCCTCTCCTGGCATCACCTTCTCGCGTTCACCCGCACCCTGAGAGAAGGAGGGGAGAGGAGAAGAAGACTTGAGGAATCCGGCGTTCTCCCAGAGACAGAGGTGACATTCATGAACGGGAGAGGGAGAGCGCGTGGGGAGAGAGACAGAAACACAGAGGGAGGAGGGAGGGAGGGAGTCTATCTGTCCCTCCTATCGGAGCGGCCGCTCTACTCTCTCTCTCTCGGCGGCGCGTCGCCACGGCAGCGCAGCGCCGTGTCCTTCAGCCACGCGTGCTGCCTCGCTGCCGGGAGAACGAGGGATGAATGAATGGAGGGAGACAGGGAAGGAGGGAGGGAGGGAGCTGGCAGGTCGCCTCGCCTTACGGTGCACGCCGTACTGCCACTCATGCGAGTGGGTCGCTGGTGGGTGACAGGAGTCCGGTCTGGTTCTGTTCAGTCCAGCTGCACAGCGTGTGTGTGTGTGTGTGTGTGTGTGTGTCCACAGGAGGGAGGGAGGAGAAAAAAGTGTGTGTCTCCTCAACGAGGCACCTCACACGTGTGTGAGAGAGAGAGAGGGAGAGAGAGAGTGTGTTGGGGTGTGTGTGTGTGTGTGTGTGAAGAGGTGGCACGGTGTGAAGGTGTGTGACAGAGGCAGCATGTATGTGTGTGTGTGTGAATGTGTGTGTGTGTGTCTTGTCCCTGTTCACAGTGCATTACCGAGCGAGCGCTGGCAGCATGCTTCGCACGCGCTCTCTCTCTCTCTCACTCACACACACACACACACACACACACACACACACACACACACACACACACACACACACACACTCTATTTCCCTAAAACCCTCCCCCTTGCTTTTTCCCTCCCTCCCTCCTCTTCTCCTCGTCCGTCACTTAGATCCCTCCTTCCAAGTCTGCGATTTCAAAGTCTCCTCCTCCTCCTCCTCCTCCTCCTCCCGTCTCGTCTACACTCTTCATCACTCCACATGTGCCGTACCGGACCAGGCTGAGTCGGGCCGGGTCAGAGCCCCTCCTCCCCCCTCCCTCCTCTTTCCCCCCCCTCCACTCATCCATCTCTGAGGTGATGTTGGCTTAAAGAGACAAACTAAGCGAGGGCTGTCAGCGCGGCGCTCTGCGCTACGACAAGGACGTATAGACGGCGTGACACAGCCTGAGTCGGTCCTGGCGCCTGCGTCACTGCCGTCACATCACCCGTACGTCCTGGAAATGCGTCAGCGGGGACGCAGGAAGCGCCCCGTCACACACACACACACACACTGGATGTACAGCATAAAACAAGCCGGGGCAGGAGGGGAGCACGCTGCTGATCGGGTCCTAGAACAGCACGTGGTTCATAACTGGGAAAGTGTCTCCATCGTAAACACTGCAGGTCAAAGTGTGTTAAGTGGTTGATCTGTAAACTCTGCACGTTTGGATAGATGCCTCAAACTATCTGGTTTGGGTAAAGATGTCAGAACTCTTTTTTTTTTTTGTTTTCTCCTTCAAAAGAGTTGACCTATTGCTTATTATATATCAATCCCTAGTTTCATTGACATGTTCACCACAGAGATAGAGATCCTATCGACATTAATGACTATTTAAGTTTACTAAAACATTTCAGCATCACCACTTCATGATGCCCTTATCCTAATCCTAATGATTTAGCCCTGACCTGTCAATTAGTGCCATTATCCTATAAAGACATATGCTGCTTTCACCGTTAACATGGTTTCTGGGTAATGTGCAGTAATTTGGGCCAGGACACAAAAAATAACATTTCAATCGCAGGAGACCATCCAAGTTTAAATTAAGAAAAAAAGAATATATATAAATGAATAAAACTCTAAGAGCAGTTTGAGCCAGCGGTTGTAAGAGGCAATACCAGCATCAGATGGAGCTCGCAATTTAATCCTGTGAGAGTGCGGTGTTGCCCCTGACTCCCGCTGACATCTCTGTACCTTCTCTGTTGGCCTCGGTTCAAACGCTGGTCAGAGAGGGTGAATTTATTTGTGCTCAGGTTGAATAACACACAGGCAAGAGATGAAGTCACTACATTTTTTTTCCATTTACAATGTTCAGCTTTTTGTAAATTAAAAAATCTCTCTCTCTCTCTCTCTCTCTCTCTCTCTATATATATATATATATATATATATATATATATATATATATATATATATATATATATATATAAAACTTGTAGACATCATGCTTGCACTGGATATTATTACTCACAGCTTGTTGCTTGTATGAAGGCAGATTAACACAAAGTGTTGAGGAGATTGTTTGCTGGGGATTGGTCTTGGCTGCTGAATTTGGTACACAACAGCACAAATTTTGTAGGGATGATGACAAAAAATATTTGGATGCCCAAATGGTATTACAGTCAACTGGTTAAGTTGCACCAAACTTCAACCCTGCACTTTTTTAGGTCTCCCCTACACGAGCCGAATGTGAAGTCAGTGGGATGAATGGCTGTGGACACACACACACACACAAACACACACACACACACACACACATACACACACACACACACAGGGATTCCTTGACTCATAGCTAAATAATATTAACAACACTGTGCCGGACCAGTGAAGAATAATCGGTACATCCTAAAAAAGGAAGGAATAATTCCCCCTCCTGTTTGTGACAGGAGGTTGACATAAGCGTGTGATGACAGCGGCGACACAGCCTCGGCCCCGCAGCAGTCAGCGTTCCCCTGGAAAAAAAACGCTAATGTAAAATGATAGTGGGATTTCTGTGATTGCAGGCAGACCCGCTACTGGTCTCCCCCCCGCCGCCCCCCCTCTCAATTTCTGCTCGCCTAGCAGGGAACGAGAAGAGAAAACCCTGCAGGATTTCCCCTCCACGCACACACACACACACACATACCCAGTCACCTATCACTACCCTACTGCAGTTTCCTGAGCTGTAAAATAACGTAATTATCTCTCTCCCTGTCCTGTCCTGCATCCCCTTACTGCACCGTGCAACCCCCCCCCCTTTAAACCAAACCCAGTTCAGAAGTTCCCCCTGCATCTCCTGCTCTAACACACTCTCTTAAATCAAAGGAAGCAGTTACAGCAAGCGGGGGGAACAAAAAGTGGTGGCAAAGACGAGCCAAGGCATGGTACCGTGCAGGGGGGAGTCAGTTTGGAGTGAGTCAGTTTCCAGACGGTGACGCCCTGATCAGGCTGCACCAGCCACAGCATCACCCCCCCCCCCCCTCTCCTCTTCCTCCACCCTCCATTCCTCACCCAGACACCCTGGCCCAGTTCTGTCTGCATGTATCTGGGTTCAGTCCAATTCAAAAGGGTTTTTCTTTTTACTGGTTCTGTGGGATTGAACTCTACACTAACTCTGGCAGCAACACAGAATGAGATTTACCTGCTCTTCATAGTCAGAGGTTTCTAGTAACTGGCCTCGTATCGTTGTATAGTTGTTCAAAATCGGCTGGTTTTTGCTACAATGGAGTCAAATCCAGAAGAGTTTGTTACTGACCCACTCATTGTCGAGGTGAGAAAACTTCATGCAGCCGTCTGCGTATAAAAGTTGGTAGAGTGAGTTGAGTGCAGGGTGTTTGAGTTTGGGACGAAGGAAAGCCGTACTACTCTGATGCTGCACTTTCTGCTGATGAATATGCACTTTCCCCTTAAGTCTGTGTTTGATGAGAAGAATGTTGCAAGCTCGGATTAGTGACAGTTTCAAGGAGGTTTGTCCAGGGCGTCTGTGGTGCCGTCTGTAACCTTTTGTGTGAAACAGGGTCATATTGTTGCAAAGAGCAATGCTTTGCATGAGGAGGAGCAGCAGCACCCTCGTATTTTTTTTTTTTTGCAGAGAATGCGAAATACGTCAGAGCTTGAGGAGCTGAAGGATTTTTATGCAAGACACTTTGGCATGCTTGTAAATATTAAGCATTTTTGTGATTAAAAAAATACGGTATGACCCCTCTTTATATGTTTCTTATGGCCATAGCGATAGTGTAGGGCATGACCCTCGCCATGCAGAATGCTGCCATATGGAGATGACCTCTACTTACATGTACTATCCAACTGCAGAGGGTGCAACAAATGTCTCTGTTCTTCTCTTTGTGCCTGTGTGTGCGCATCGCTGCTTCATCTCTCGCCATCTCCTCCTCTAATCGTCTTTTTTTTCCACCCTACCCACCATTGCTCCGCTCTTTGTTTCTGCCTTTGACACTCTAGAGGTGACTGGTCTGCTTCTCAGTCTAATCTCCAGCTCATTATGTGAAGGCATGTTGGCTCATTTGTTATGTCTGGCTCCAACAACTCTGATTAAAGGTGTACACTCTCTCACTGTCCCGCTTTCAGAAGTTTTCCTCTGCTACTTTAGCATGTTGATGCAACTATGGGAAAAGCCATTCATACTTTCACCAGCAACATATTAGTAATAGACGTTTAATGGCTATCCTGTATTTACCATTAAATACTGCATTCAGACCAGAGCTGTGTGTGCGGTGCAGTCATGGATCCTATTTAAACTAACGCAAACTTTATTTCCCACCTCTACTAAAGAGGTGAAATATAAATTTGCTTCTTCCTTTGTACCAGGAGTGAATAATTTGACAAACGGTGACATTTTAGAACACTCAACAACTCGTCCTTGTCAAAGTGACGCGGCGCAGAGGAGCGAAACCTTAAATGACCTTAAGTGACATTAATGACACCCTCTCACATCGATTAACTGTCAATCACCATGGCGTCTGTGCAGCATAAAAATTTAAAAGCACAAAATGAAATTCAAACTTTCTGTCATTAATATTTGGTATTTTCATGTGTATGTGCGGGCGGCAGCTTCATCTGTGACTAGATGCACCAGGCGGTCAGCGAGGGAAGTGGGGCGGCGTTCATCAGCCTCTGGAGGCCAGAAAATCCTCCCGAGCGGATGCAACACGCACAGCTGCAGACGCCATGGATGCATGGTGGTTCTTTGTTACGCTACTCTCCACGCGTGCTGCAGGGGAAGGCCATAAAGAAGCGACGCTGAGCTGCCAGCAGTTTCCCCTCAGATCGATCGGCAGCCAGCGCTCCAATTCATGACAAAGAGACTTCACAACAGAGAAAGTGAGTGTGACCGCGTTACACACTCCTGCAGGATTCTACCCACATTCGGCGGGCGGGTGGCTGCTAATGTCAAGCGCTGCTCATGTGATATTGATTCGCGAAGGACAGACAATCTGTGCAAAAAACCTAAGTGGACGAGGACTGTGTTGGAAAAAAGTAGGACTGAGTTTTTTGTCTCTTTTATTACACTTGTAAATGGATGCCAACAATCAACGTTTGTGGCCATAATGGGTTTTCTCAGAATGCACTTCCACCCTTAGCGGCTTGCTGGTGACATTTAAGACTAATTAGTCCTTTCGTTTCTAATTAGCATACTGTACTGTGAGGAGATTTATGAGGGTACAGTAAGTTTGTGCCAGACAGTAGGTTCCTCAAGGTCACAACTTTAATTTGTTTTCTTAACAGAAGGGGAACTCCCACGAAGATTAGATAGAGACACTGAGGCTGACATAGAAACATATATATGTATATACAGAGAGAGAGAGAGCAATAAAGAAATAATAAAGAGACTGATGTTGAGGGAGAAAGCAAAAAAATTGTTCGGGGAACTTTCCCAGAAGAGAAAATGCTTGTTCAGTACAGACGGAGCTACACACTCACACACGGCTCAGGATTTGTCATCCCAACATCAGCAACTGCAAAGCGGGAGCTGCGGGCGCTGACACATTATGACTTCATATTTCAGCCCGCGTCCTGCCACGACTTTGTGTCACAGATACATAAACTCAATAAAGATAGAAAAGCCGACGCGGTGCGTCCATAAAGCCACAAACAGAGGCTGAGAAAGAGTGTTTTTATCGTTTGCTCGCGGTTTACGGACCGTGGGTTAGCTTGTGTGTGTGTTCCGTGTGCGTACAGTATGTAGGTGTTACACACACCCCCCTGCTCACCTCTAAATCCCTCAATACAGCTGTGGATCAGATGCTTTGCCGCCTCAAATAATGCAATAATGCACCATTTCTCTGTCAGCCAGTGCGTCTTTGACCTCCAAAATGACCTCCAAATTGGGATTAATACGGAGGGTTTTTCCTGCAGATGAACGCATGCTGCAGGTATCGGCTGCTATGACCTTCCTAGATGCTACAAATGAAACTGTTGGTGGCAGAAAGAGTCTGGACTGGAATACTGATGTGTGGTTAGCATGTTTTACTGGATGTTCGCAGGCTGGCCGTGTTATTTCCATGGATTTGGGGGATAGAAGTGGATCTCATTCTGAATTTTCAAACGCTTTCCTCAATTGTATTTTGCAGAAAACCAATGAATATTTGCAGTCCGTTACCCCTGAGATTGCTGTGCTTTTTTCATCCAAGCCAAAATAATGACATTTTTAAGGCGTTATCTTACTATAATCAGCCTCTTCTCAACAACCCAGAGTTTAACCAAGAAAGCTCGAACAGGGATTAGTCGCATGCTAGCTGATGCTGGGGGATTCTGTGGGACGAGCGAGAGGAAAATCCTTCAGGACACACACACACACACACACACACACACACACACACTACTTTCTGAGGGCTCATCAAACAGCTGTGCCTCACTCATATTTTTCTAAAATTCCCATAGATGATTTAGTGTGTGCTGATGCTGAAACAACCATTTGAACATAAAAAGGGAAGTCTATGAAGAGGTATTACAGATTTGCATTGCAAAAAAAATGGTCAATTTGTGGGAAACGCTGTAAAAAGCCCACTGAGTCAGAGAGAAACAAAAGCATGGAGCGGCTGATGCTCTGTCATCGTGCTGCAGCTACACCGTGAGAACATTGTTTAGAAATCCTTCCTGGCACCTGCTCTGGAGAGGGGTCAAGGAGTTGTGACAAGAACGCACCCCCTCTGTGATCAGCTCGCCCAGCGAAGCCAATCAGGCGGCCGTTCAAGCGGGGAGCAAGTGGTCTGCGGACCAAGGACCAAGCTGCCCCCCCTCCCTCCCCGTCCAAAACCCCCACCAGCGTGCCAGGAAGAGCCAGATGCAGCAGGGAAGTGGAGTCCCTCTGCAATCTCACCCGGGACCACGTTTGCCAGCAGTACGGCGCGATAACACACCATTACTCCGATGTCCAGAGGAGAACTCAGACAAGAACGCAGTTGTAGTTTTTCCCCCTTACTGTAAAAGCAAATAAAGCAAGTTAACAATCTACTCTGTCACTGTTTGTGTACAATTTATCCAGCCTAGCCAACCTTTTCTCTGTAATTTGCAGCTGCGTGAGGAAGATAACCCCTATTTCTCCACATGGAGTGATAATGTGGGCGCAGCAAGGCATTCCTCCTCTTATTTCTATGCCTGCGGAACAAGACAAGTAGCCTTAACAAGACGGAAGAGCAGGGAAATACATTAACGATCCAGTGAACAAACTCGGCTGCAGACGGCTCGGGACCACAGGCTGGATAATGGATGTGAGGAGACTTTCACTCTTACGTGGACATTAGCCTTCTTAACTTCTAAAATGCAGCTCACAACAAGCGAACTACAAGCTTATTTGCAGATATATGTCATTGTCGTGGTATCAAAACCCAGAAAAGAGCATGATATTGAAAAAAATGGAAAAAAATAGAAAACTAGAGAATATAGTATAATTTAACTATGACTAACTAATCCACTTTAAGACCATGCACAAAGCTACATTCCACCCTATAAGATTCCAGATGAAAATAGGACATTTGTGCACATGTTTTGGACTATCTGGTTATTTCTAGTGTTATTTCTGGTGTAATGTAAACTCTGTCCTGTCTGACTTGCATGCACTGCATGTTTTTATTATGTACCTAACACTGTTTCTGCAAAGTAAATTATGTATGAAATCCTTCTGGATACATAATCTCATCAATATTGTCAATCTTGAACATAATAAATGCACATGTCAATAAGCTAATTCAATAAGGATTGACCAGAGACTGTGGATGACTAATCACTTGGTCTAGAAAAACAACTAAAATAACACTTGTTACCTGCCTAATATGCATAAAAGCTTCTATATGCTTCTATATCCTGTCCACCCTGTTTCTACACAAAAAGTGCAACCCTTTTAATAACCCGATATTAAGTCAGGATATCAGATATTCATTGCCATATACAGCAGCAGCAACGACGCACTCACACACCGTTAAATGAAATGTCTGCCCTGCACTTCTTTTGCCTGGAGTCGTGTTGTTTCACTGAGAGCTTCATTAGCTTTGAGCTTTGGCAGGACTTGTTAGTTATTTTTCTCGCCATAAATATTGCAGTACCCTCCGTCACCATTCATCGGAGCAGAGCCAGACCTTTGTGATTCGGCCGGAAATAAACGGCCGAGAAGGAACGCGGAACGGCGCGGACGACGGGAGCCGTTTAGTGATGGAGGGGCTTCGTTACAGACGAACACCAGAACCCTGTTACTGAGAAACATTCCTCCTCCTGCTGCTGCTGCTCCAGCTTTCCTCACATGTGCAAAGAGAAATCTTCAGGACCATTCAGGAAACCATAAAACCCAAGGCTCTCTCTCCCCGACCAAATCAATACAGCATAGCTGCTATGACGGGAAAAAAACGGTGTGTATCAAAGCGGCTCCGGTGTTGGCAAGCACGTCAGCTCCTGCAGCCGGAATACGGCCAAGTCATCCCTGATACACGACTTTCACTTCAGGGAAATAAAACACACACACTTCCCAGGTCTTTCCAGTGTCTGTAATGTCGTCAGACTTTCACAGATCACAAGGAAATTGTAGTTATAATTACCTGTAAGCCACCTCAGAAGACAGCTTGCTGGCTCACAGATCCAGGTATGGGCCCATTAAAGGCCTTGTTGGTATGAGAGAGTGTGTCTTTTCTCATCTTGTCTCATTAATGAAAAGCTGCGAAAGAAAATGCATTGAAAAGAGCTCGTAGCCACAACGATGACAGCAATAAAATATAGCAGTAGAAATGCAATAATGTCTTTACATACGCAGCAAAATAACACAATTTGAAACATCAGCTACACGTTCCAGAGGGAAATTGGACTTTCTCCGCTATAAATATGTGACAGCTTTAGGCGCTTTTCAAATGCAGATTTCTATATTTTACATTTACAGTGCTATGAGTATGGATGTAGCATGTAAGCATTTTCCTTATGGCAGATGTAGTATGAGTCTGGTAGGACCAGGAGTATCCTATAATGATAGACATAGTATGTAGATATAAAAATGCTCTCACATATATTTAATGATTAAAGGATCAATGTGTGACCTGACTCCTAGCTAACTAGTAGGGGGCAGCATTTCACTCCCACCACTAATGAAGTACTTGTTACACCAACGTTGAGTATATATATATGTGTGTTTATTTTCTGCTCTCAGCCTCTGTAAGGCGTATTCCCAAAGCGCGGGTCTCTGTAGCTCCCCTTCCTCTGTGGATCTGCTCTCTTGTGAAAACGCACACAGCGAGATTAGAGGAGGTCGAGATGCTGCAATAATCAAGCCAATTAAAAAGGCAGGGGAAAAAAATGAAAGCGAGCCAGTTCAGAAGGCTCTCTGGCAATCTGTGAAACAATACACGGATCAGAACAGCCTTTTTACTGTCATCTACACTGCGTGTGTGTGTGTGTGTGTGTGTGTGCTCCTGATGCTGAGTACACTCTATGTCCAACTGTGTAGAAATGAACAGCAGTCTCTCCATCTGTGAAACAGTCGCTCTCTTACACACACACACACACACACACACACACACACACACACACACACACACACACACACACACACACACACACACACACACACACACACACACACACACACACACACACACACACACACACACACACACACAGACGGGGAGCCTCGGCGCGTCAGCAGAAGTTAAAAACAGAAAGTGTTCATTTTAATGGTGGCGAGGAGACAGGGCGAGACAGGATGGGATGTGACAGGCCGGGACAACAAGAAAGCAACACGGATTTAACGTCCGTTTTGAAAAAAAAAGGCCGGACAGAAAGGCAGGGAGACGAGAGCAGGCCAGACACACGAGTGCACAGATATATAAATATATGTCTATATATGCTGATGAAGTGAAGTGAACAGAAGAGGAAATGAAAGGAGCGGACAAACAAAACACAACAGAAGACAGGGAAGCCGACGGGGGACGGAGGATTAGACCGGCCGAGCCAACAGGGAGGGGAGGAGGAAAAAGGCGAGCGGCTCGGAATACTTGAAGGGCCGCAGAGAGGGAGTGGAGCCCCCACTCGTTTGTCTTGTGGAGATAGAAAACACGGCTAAGCAGAGCGGACAATCTGCCCGCAGCACAGGACTCAGCTCTGCTGCCTTCATCCTGTTCATTAGAACTTTCTCTGCTCGCTCTGAGAGCGACCGCTACGTACATACAGCTACAGCACTTTGCAACGCCCCCATCCTTATAATTAGATCACAGTAAATTACCGTAATTAGCAAATCATAGATGAGTTTCAATTAACCGCCAGGTCCCTTTTTTTGCATATAAACAACATATAACACCCTCCCAGGTAGTATTGTTTAATTGTCAATCATCGGGTCTGGTGCAGAAAAAAACTAAGAACAACTTGAAATTCAAACTTTCTTTGGTAAAATATGGATCAGAAAACTTAACCTACTAATCCACCTGTTCCCAATAAATGCCTGATCTGTTACGTGTATTTGGTAATTCGCTGTATTTGGACATGCAAACAGGACCCTACACCCCCCATTAATAACGGCAGTGTGTCCGTGCGCTCCAACACCTCCAGAGTGTGTATTTTTGGAGCAATGGGCCTCCGCAGCAATGAGCATTTGTCTTCAGGATAACTGGACATCGGACTAATGGGCTTCTGGTCCAATGGGACAGTTTTTGAACTATTAGGGTTTGGGAATAATGGGCCTTCAGACCAATGGGCAGTTAACCAGAAATAGACCTGCAGAAGCCACAGAGGCCTGTGAAGTGCCAAGGGCGCAGGTTTGTTTTTAACTTTGGTTGGGACATTTTCTGTCAGTCGGCCAAAATAATTGTGGACTTGCTCTTTGTCGCTCTTTTCTCTTTCATGGGCACGTGCACGCACACACACACACACACACACACACATACACACACACACACACACACAAAGAGATAAACTCTGCACTCCTACTTGAAAACGCATTTGCTTTGCCTTCATATGAAGCTGCATATAAAAGAGACGACCAAAATTAACATGTAAGGGTTAATCAACAGGTAGCTTCATGTTGGCTTGTTGAATCAGCAATAAGACCATTAAGTTGTGTTTTTTATGTGTTTTGCCTGATACCTAATGAATGAAACCAGCTAGATTGTGTGTGACTGGTAAAAATCTAAATATATGCATATATGGGGGGTATTTAAGGGTGTTGAAGGGTGCTGAATTCAATTTGCTGTAGCTCAAAAGTTGCCAACGATGCCTCAAAGTTGAAAATCCTTAGATTGCTGCATCCACCAATGGACACAGGAATAGGCAATGAAATGCAGTAATAACGCAGTTGTCATAACACTGTCATTAACATGCTATAACACCTGTCATGAATATTAATGAACGCTTATGACTGCTGTAATTAAGTGTCATTTGGCGATTGTGTCATGGATGGTTGTTATAAAGTGTTTAAAAGACAGTGCTCTCACTCTCACAGACACACACACACACACAGATCTAATTAAAGAGGTTTAAACGATTGTTCACTGTTCAACTGAGCTCCCATCAGGCCCTGGTTGAGTGGCGACGCGTTAACCGGAGCGAAACCGACACGGAAAAAAAAAAACAACGAATGCGAATTTGCAAACGTAGCAACTTCCCGTACGCGACCCGTTGAACTGAATCAATTTCTGACTATCTGCGCATCAACAAAAACGCTCGATCACGACGGCCATCGAACGCATGGGCGCCACGGGCGTGTAGGCTGAAAAGCCTACACGCCGGCATGTTCGGTTAATTTGCTTCCGACGTCGTTGGGAAGCGGAGCGTGGCGCCTCGGTTTTCGAGACGCACTCCGAAGGAGACGGGAAATGTGTACGGAATTAGAGAAAGACTGTGGAGGAGGAGGCAACAAGCCGCACAATCGCTGCAGCACAGCACAGCAGAGCTCAGCGCCTGGATGCAGCCAGTGCAGGATATAAAAAAAAACAACACTCTAAACAGAGCAGTGTGTGAAGAAGCCAGAGCTGCGAGCCGATTGGCGGCTGGCAGGCGGCGAGGAGCGCTGGCGCCGGGGCAGACGGGCCCCGATGGGCTGGCACGGAGCTGGTGTGTGATATCACAGTGAAACAGATTGAGATTAGCCCGCCATGATCCACTGAGGAGAAAGGGAGGATGGAGAGGGAAGCAGCGTTTGGGAGGAGGACCCTCCAAAGTCAGCGAGGAGAGGGAGAGCTTTCCCTTTATTTCATTCTCTACACACACAATTGTGCTCCCCAACTTCTTCATTATTTGCACTGATTGGACAACATCCACTGTACCAGTGCAACGCACACGCATTCATAATTCTATCTCTCGACTGTTTTTCCGACATTTCCTGTCCTCTTTCTGCCCCGTCCTTTGTCTCCTTCTCCGTTTTTTTTTTAATCTGCGCTACCTTGACAAGACGGATACGCCCCCCTGTCCACCCTGTGTAAATGAGCCCTCATTAGAAAATATGGAAGCGTCTCCCCTGCTGTTCGCCTCATCTTCATTTTATAATCCCAACAATTATGACATCGCCTGGTGTGAAACTTCCTCTTCCTCCTCCTCCTCCTCTTCTTCTTCTGCTCCATCATCTGCAGTAGGAGGTGGTTTAGTATGTTCCAGCCTGCCTGGCACATGAATAGAGACAGCAGAGTGGCTTTTGATGGTATTAGTGTGTGTGTGTTTAGAGAGGAAGGGTGCGTGCACCAACAGCACACAGCATGATATCGTGTGTATTCTATATTTACGCTCTACATTGTATAATACACTGTATAGTGTTTTTGACAGCGGGGGGGTAGGAAGCGTGGCGGCTGATTGGCTGGCAGGACGATAGCAGGAGTGTGGAGATCACATGAGCATGTTCCCAATAAAGACCTAGAGGTTTACATATATATATATATATTTAATGTGAAATGTTTTTTCACTTAATTTGGAGAGGATGTTCAACCAAAACCTAGAAGAAAAACTGCTGGACTTGGACATCATTTTAATGATGTGCTACAGAAATCTGAGACAAATCAGAGCTCAGTTACAGAAAACTCCTCTGGCAGTAATGGGTTTTCAAACTTTAATCAATTAAGGCAGCAGGACAAAAAAATACTGGGAGAATGAGATCCTTTTTTAATTTTTAAGATTTAACGCTCATTGGACTCCTTCTGTGCCCTGGACGTCCATCACCACTGATTCTGAGCCTCAGAGTAACAGGCTGTCCATGAGGGGAACATAATGCTGCTTGTGGTCATTACATCCTTTCCAGACCAGAGTGACTCGTCGCATGATGACTAAACAAGTGTCTTGTCTGTTTTCATCGAAGAAAAATTTACATGAATTTAATGTGCGTCCCGGGATGAAGTGGGGCCTTTCAGGTCTAATGTAGTATAATGAAAACAAAAGGAATAAGCAGACGCTGTTAAATAACGCTGTTACATCATGCAGCGGCGGCCGATCACAGTGTGTCATCCCGGGGCTGGTGGGACGCTGTGTGTGTGTGTGTGTGTGGTTAGAGGGTTAAGTCAGTGTAGTGGATGCAGTGCAGCTGTGACCCCTGTCAATCTGCTGCTTGTTAGAGGCAGATAATGACTGGCAGGGTCACGCCGCTGCCCTCAGTTGACTCTAGCGAACCCACAGTTATTTATTCTACTGTGTGTGATTGGATCTATAAAAAATGCATGTGTTTTTATCATGCAACAGGCTGCATTGGTCCGTATATCATTTTGTGTGTGTGTGTGTAAACATTTGTGGGTAGGTAAGAGAAGAGATGGCCCCAGTCTTAAATCATACAGCCCTCGGTTGTCATGGCACAGCGTGTGTGTGTCCGAGCGTGCGTGTGTGCGTGTGCGCTCATGCGCGTGCGTGCCGGTGGAATAAATAGCACTAATGTTTTCCATGCCCATGTCACCTTCATTTTCGCAGCGAGTCCTCTCACTTTGCGGGTTCAGCCACACGCGATATTAAAAACACGTGTACACGGCGCCTTTAACCTTCATCGCGAGCGTTAACAGCAGGTGGATGGAAAGGCCATAAGTCACCTTAACGAAGCACACTCATCAAAGTCAAATTAGAAGTCACCAGTTCACAAAAACATGGTCAAGTTTCTTGTTGGATATTCAGCACCATTTCAATTATAATGCATCCTGTATCATTAACAATGCACCCTGTTGCCAGCCGCTATGCAATATGCTGTCATGTGCCAAAACGTTTCATCCAATTTATCTTGCTTAATGGTGATTTTTTTTTGTTGGTGAATGTCAGTAATGATCATTTGGACAGCTTAAAGCGACTTTAACTCTTAAACTTTGGACACATTTTCTCATTTAATCAAACAGGAAGCAGTGTCCAAACGTTTGATTGGGACTGTGTAAGTATCTGTCCCTACACCCAAACATTAATTCACCATAGTGGTGTCAGATTAAAAAAAAACACTTTCACTTCTGCGACAGTAATTGGGTGGTGGAGGATACGTAATGCAGGTTTAACCCCATCTCACTGATTCTGACTCTGGCATGTCTGAATTAAAGCATAAAGGACTAAAACTATGTCAAAATATCTATCAACTCTGCATATTATTGGGCTCATGAAATATTAAATTGCACTTCTTAAACATCCTTTAACCACAAAAGATTCAATTCATAAGCAGTGTTCAGGGAGTGAAAGAGTCAAATGTCTGTGCTTTGAGTTTCAGCTCATAAAGTATTGATTGCTTTTTTCTTTTTTCATCTGGTGTTTCCCCGCGCTAACGCCCGGCTTTCATCCGAGAGAGGAGGAAGGAAACATCACCTAAAGAGAGGACAGGAAGAGATCCGTGGTCAAGTGCCTCACACACACACACACACACACACTGTGACCAGCTGCCACAGCTTCTGCATTTGCTGACGAATATAAAATACACATGAAAAATCTATGTCTGACACACACACACACACGCAGAATCCAACTGTGAATACGCATTCAATTCAATGGCTTTTTATGATTATTTTGCAGGCAGGCGATAAGCGGCCTGCATGGGCAGACGCCCCACAGAGAGACACACGTCATAAATATTCATACATTCCCATGATTGCAGGAATGTAAATAAGTCAACAGTCGTGAAATTGCCGGCATCTGGTCACTCTGAGGGGGGAAGAGGACCAGAGGAGGAGGAGGAGGAGGGCGGGGGAGGAAGGTGAAAACGGGACCTGGTGATGAGAGAATGATGAAGGCTGAGGACAGGCAGGGGGAGGGGGGGGGGGGGGAGTCAAATCACCGAGATTATTTTCCACTTTCGGCATAATGACTCTCGCTTGGATTCGTGTGCAATTACTTAATGATAGATATCCCGGAGAGGCGATCCATTTGGTGTTCTCGGGTTGGTGGAGAGCAGCAGCAGCAGCAGCTGCAGCGAGGGCTGAGGAATGAGCAACATCTGTTTTACATGAAGAGAGCGATACGTCTCGAAGAATACCAGCAGATCACACGGCGGCTTCTGATATGTAACTATCGACTGAAAACTACAACCAGGACTAACATTTACAGCTGCACTATTTATACATTAACAATGGACCCACTGAGTGTAATATAAAAGCCTCAGTAATGTTAAAGTAAAACATAGCTTGTTATGCACCATCATCAGGCATCGAATCAACAATACAAAACCACAAATCAATGGATTGATGAGGGAAATAATTAAAGTTGCAGCACTTTCATGCCCTTCCGGCCCATTGACCTGTCCCCGCGTAGGTAATTAGCCAATGGGGACGCGGCCCTGTGACGCCCCGCCCACATGACATGATATGACAGTTGCTGTGATAAAACACTGTCTTCCACGTTATGTAACAGCAACATGACGAGTGGTGACCGATCACTCGTTAACTCATTTACATCATATTAATTGAAAAAAAAAAAAAGTCCACACTTTGGCTCAGCTGCACAAATCTGCAGTTTAAACAGCCTGCATGGCCACAAGGTTTGGATTCATAAGACTGTATACTGTTTGCATGTGCAGTTTGAGTGTGTGTGTGTGTGTGTGTGTGTGTGTGTGTGTGTGTGTTATGGTGGGGGATTTTAATATTTGGAGAGAAAAAAATTAAAATATGAATTACTGTGAGAGTGTTTGCTGTTATCACTGGAAGATGGATTTTTCTTTAAGCTGAGCCAAACTCGTCCGTGCAGCCCTGACCAGTCTATGCATGCATAAGTAACCGTGCTGCTGATACTGTGCTGCAAGGCACAAAGAGAAGCCATACAATCTAGGCCAGGGCACTTATCATCCGTTTGCTTTGCTGTGTGAAGTTTTAAACCAGGGCCCGCTTAAATGTTTGGCCCCCGTGCAGCACCGTACGTCTTTTCTTTACGTTCAGATTTACTTCTTTTAAAGTTATTTGATGTTTATAACACTGGATAGACACACATTTCATTCTCAGACATAGGAATTAAATGTGTGCCGAGAATGTTTTGATAGAAATCGGAATAAAAGTCAACTTTTTCGAAAAGAAGTTTTTTATTAATACTTTTCTAAAAGGGATAAACTCAATGCGACACGCACACAAAAGCGTCTGCAACAGACGTGACACCATGAGAGAACTGATGAGGGAAGCTTCACAAAGCCACTTTTTATAGGAAGGGAAAAAAACAAGGACGTTTGAGCAGTATCTGAGATGTATGAATGTTGTCAGGAAGCAGAAATGTATGGGTGTGCCAGGCTTTTCTGCTACGTTCCTGCTTCATTTTATAGGAAGCAGGAGAGGAAAAAGGCAGCTTATAATATATTTTTTCCTGTTACGACTAGGAAGCTAAAGCTATACCACAGTAGGAAATATGGATAAATAATGCATCTTACCAGACTGCCAAAGATCTATGCTCATAGGATTTAATTGGTATTTGGTATGATGTTGTCTTTATTTCCCCACATATTTCCCCTATAGCAAAATCAAGGACTTTATAATCAACATTTAAAAGTTGTATGTACTCCTTTTCACCACCTTCCTGGCATTTTGACATGAAACACATTATGATCATCAAAATCAAACCAGGAAATAACAGTAATTAAAGTGAGATAATATGAATCTGAGTTTGTTGGAAGATGTTATTATTCACTTTATTTTCAGGTTTTAAGGACCAATCCTGTCATTTTATTGTGATTTCTGCAGCCTCCTTAATTATAGCGCTCAGTACCTCCCTGAATGGTACTGTAGATACAGCAGCAATGCACGCTCAGAGGAAGACGATCCCTCTCGTATTTGTTCTATTACATTGTTCCACAGGGCACAGAGGGGTTGCAGAGGTTGCTGTGACGGATGAGGACGCCCAAAACAACCTTGATCTCGATATTCCTTTCTGCCAATGAGCGGCCCGGAACTAAAACCACCCGTCTTACCTCGCATCAGCAGCGGCGATGCTGAATATTCTTTTAACCTATTTAAAGTGTCCTTTTTTTGTAAAAGTAGGAGTTCGTGGGTAATTCCACATGATAATAGAACACAGCGTTTACCCATGAAAGGAGTGATCGCGGCTGTCCTTAAAGGACATTATGGACGCGCGGCGTTAAAGCTGGAGGTGTGTGTTCTTGTGTCCAAGGTCTGTGGTGATTGATGTTCCTTCAGAGGCCTATGGGCTTTGGGGACCACGGAGATGACCTCTGCAGAGGTGAGTGGATCAGCAACTCCGCTATGAATGACTGCCTACCTGGAGGAACATTCTAGATGCCTCCCGTGACCTTCCCCGCATGGAAAACACATGGGACACTTTGTGCACGGAGGTGAACCACACACGTGTCCTAAAGTACACGCCAGTACACACACACACACACACACACACACACACACACACACACACGCCTGAAACATCCAGTGGACGCTCCTTATCTTCCTAGAAGGGTAATGGACTGATAACCAATATGCGCCGTACACTCCCCCCCCCACCTCTGAATATAAGCCTCTGAATCTGACCAATCACAGCGCTGAGGTAATTCTAACATTATCATTCTGATACGTCTCAGGCTGTACCCTCGAGGCACACACAGGGAGACATTCACAAATAAATAAAGCGTTTGGATATTGTCAATAATGCACGAAGAAGTATACACACACACACACACGCATTCAGCAACTACAAAATGTAATCACTAATTCAAACAGCCTCCCAGTTCCATTCATATGCAGTGACACACACACACACACACACACACACACACACACACACACAGGCATAGTATGTGTGTAGTGTGAGAGTTTGAGAAGCAGCCTGCACACATGACAGCATCCCCAAGGTCAGTCAGTGAGTGAGACAGCGTGTGTGTGTGATGTTAGATAACTTTATAAGTAGTGAGTGTGACATCTGTCGTGTGCCCCCCCCCCTCCACTTTCCCCCGTGAGCGTCTATTACACTCGTGGCGGTGAGATAGAAAAAGACAAGCTCGGTAAACTAACTAGAGAGAGGACACACGCTTGTGTAAAAGGGGCACACACACACACACACACACACACACACACACACACACACCTGGGGTTGTGGTCCTAAATCTTCGTCAGCAGTGCCAGCTCGCCTGAGGCTCAGAGCAGAAAAACCCACTGATGAATTGCTCTATATTAGAGAGTGTGGAGAAGAGGCAGACGTGTGTGTGTGTGTGTGTGTGTGTGTGTGTGTGTGTGTGTGTGTGTGTGTGTGTGTGTGGGTGTGTGTGTGTGTGTGTGTGTGTGTGTGTGTGTGTATCCATCTGTATAAGGATGTATGTCAGTGCTGAAGTTCCCACAGGGATTGGCCTCGAACCAATCAGGACGGCGTGGCGTGATTAACCCCGGCGTGATCAGACAAACCGGGGACATGCAGGTACATCAGTTACACAACACGTGACTCCTGGAGGTGAGGATGTTCGCGACGTAAATTATTCACCTTTGAAGTGCCGCGGCCAATTCCCGGGGAAAAAATACGCCACGCCTGCAGGATTGGGCCAACCTGATTCAGCAATGGCTGCGTTTCAGCTTCTTCCCGTTTAAAGTTTATCTTCAACTTTAAAGACGATGAGTTGACTGAACGTGTGTGTTGTATTGTGAGAGTGGTCAGAGAGCGGTGAAAGTGGAGACAACTAGCAGCGGATTGTGCAGCTCCATACGCACAACATACAAGTAGCAGAGCTTTTAGCAGCTTACAGACATTTCTCTCAGGAGCTAATGTTGCTCAGAGCCTGCTGGATGTCCAGAAAATGAAAATCCAACGGTCACATGTTACAAAATCAACTCACTAAAGTGATGATATGTCAATGCTGTATTTACAGTTTACGCTGCCTGCAAGTGCCAAAAAAGTATATTTCAAAACTTAATTTCATAAGCAAGAGCAATAGATCATCAACTATCAACCAATTATATTTATAAAAGATTTATTTAAGTAAGTTGTTCTATTTGTTACATTACATTAAAAGCTGCAGATTTGTGTTACAGTAAGTTGCTGGCTCTAACAACACCTTTATCTATTCTGTATTTAATGATATGCACTGTATTGTATTTTAGATTATGTGCTGCCATGTAATGTAATGTCATTCTACCAGTTTTATCTCTTCCTGCTCTGAATTGCCCGTCAGCGACGACTCGTGCAGACAGACGTATCTGCTGCGATATGTGCAATACACACCGCTCCCTGTCAAATGAACAAATAAGAGCCGTATGCAACTTAATGTTGGGTTGTTAAATGTGTTTTCATCATACTGAAATGAAAACACAAAATAATAAACGTCAGAAATATAAATTACAGCAAGGAAAGAAAAATACATTTAAGAAAAAATTGCCTTATAGACATTCAAATAAATCATAAAAGAGTAAAATAGTATTTGCTGCAACGCCTGGTGACAATGAACAATTATTTTGAACCTAATTGGTATAATTTTTCACTTTTTGACATTTTTTGCTCTTTTGGTCTGAGTGCCATTCTCATCTTATAATGATGTTCATAATTTTGTTTCTTTTCCCAGTCTAACATTAATAAATATTAGTGTTAGTGTTTGTTTTCATCTCCAATCTTGTGCTAATTCCCAGCTCCTCTAGTGATTCAGAAGTCACCATATTTGGTGAAGAGTGTGGAGCTGGGAGGGAGCTGTGCCTAGCAGCTGGCCACCTGTCACTCAAACGGCCTGAACGGCTTGTCTGGACTGATGTGCACCTTGAGATCCCCCCCCCCCCCTGGATGCCTCAGGGATGGAGGATTGTTGTGGCCGGATGTTCCGGTGAATTAGCATCCGCTAAGATGCACAGCGATGAATTGGCTCTGCCGCGCTCTTTCGTGACACTAATGGATAAAAAATGGCGCCATATGGGATCATGGCTTACCTGTGTAGGCAGATGATGTTTTCATGATACTGTGTCTTAAAAGAGCCAGTGAAACCATTTCATCCACACGGGAACAGAAGAATAGTTAAGAGAAAACACAGAGTGAACAGATTGTAAAGCAACCGCAACGGCCGTGTGTGCCAACCTCCGAGGAGTCGATCCATAGATCTCAGTCCAAATTGTTGACCCAACCACTGGCTCAGCAATAGATTTCAATTGCATGTATTGATCTTTCCTGCTTGTCCTACAAGCCTGTATGTCTTTTGTCTTTCTCCGCCTCAACAGACGCATCCATTGGCATTCTTATATTGACAACTTGGCGTTGACTTATGTATGCGTATGTTCCTGCTTTCTCTGTTGAACTTTCACCCTAACTTGTGTTCTGGTTCTGCAGCGACCCTCTTTGAACTGGACGAGGCCTGGTGAGCTGTAACAAATGACATTAAACCGAATTGATTGGCTAAAATAACTGACCGATGGGACACTGACCTCGTAATTAAGCTGCTTAAAATGCCTTGAGATAAGCAAAACACGCCAGGGGATCATTTCATTGAATTCCACTCAAGACCTGAACATACTAGACACACAAGAAGGATTCTCTTTTCTGCTTTAAGCATTCAGTGTCTCATACCAATGCCTGAGGATTGGATTGGGATATAAATTGAGTTGGAGGTCACAGCAAAGAATTAAAAAGGAAGGTTTGACGTTCATTTCCCTTTATAAGAGAAATACATATTGTAATAGAAACTGGTGCTTTTCACTACTAAAATTCTTTTTCATTGACTTTGGGGCAGCAGGGACGAATGAATGGTAAAACCAGCTTTGACATATTAACGCCTGATTAGCAGCAGATGTGGTGCAGCATTCGTAGGTCGAGCTCTCATAGATACTCGGCATCAATTTGCTGGATGATCAGACTGTTGTGAACCAGACGGTTGATGAGCTGTTGCTCAGCACAGTAGAATTGACCAGTTTTTAATACTACACCGACTGCATCTCTTAGTTTCCTATCATGCACTCTGTTCCCTGCTTCCTCTCTCCTCCCACTTCCATTGACAGAATCCGAGGTAGACATCATGTGGTTAGTCACTACCCCCCCTCCTCCTCCCGCCCTCGGTGTATGTGTAATGCTTTCTTAACCTCTCCCTCGTGCTCTCCCTACATCCCCCCCCCCCTCTCTGCAGGTGTCCCCTCCCCGCTCTGCTCCATTCACAGCGCAGTGCCGAGCGAGATGACTCATCCTACAGTGGGAAAAGACGCGAATGGCTCTCCGTGCTCATCCCAGCCCCTCGCTTCTCTCCCAGCCCCCCCCTCCGTCTATGAGGCACCGATGCGCAGCGCTGCTCCGTCACATGCAGATGTTGATGGACAGGAGAAGTAAGTAGCTGCGACAAAGGAGCACATGTTCTATATGCAGGAAGAGCAGGCTGACAGTCACCTCATGTCCCCCACAGCGAGCTGACTGTTACTGTAGCCTCACTGCCAGAGCCTGGACGCAGCCACGGCACACGCGTCTTCACGGCTGGCATGGCACTAAATCTGATGTTAGGGACAGACATATAACATAACATTGAATTTTCAACTTAGTGCCAATAGAAGTATTACTACTATGTTAGGAAACTGTTTCTTTTGCATAAAGCTTGTGCATGGAACAATGTGTGCATGCAACTTTGTGGAATTTCCTAATAGATATTCAAAACATTATTATTATTATTATCATAATTAAAACTTAAAATCCTATAGTGACGTATAACAAAATATTATATATAACAAAAACTACAGTAATATGTAGATTGTCAGCCTACCTTACCTTTTTCTTACAACTGTATTTGCCTGTCTCTTATTATGTTATATGTCTAACTCATTTTATAATTTGTCAAACAGTCCAAATATGCTTAGCTAGACTTTTCTATAGGAATAGATACTTCCTACAGGCACTGCACTAGTAACAATAATTGATGTGTTTTTTTTTATTGATTTTTACAAATTCTTGTATTTTTGTTCCCAACGCCAAATGACAAAGCTGCAAATCACTGTAGATTACAACAAACAAGCTTCCTCTTGTGAGGAAGTGAGAAGAAACAGCAAGAATCACAAGTGAGTCCCATATAATAAACAGCAGCTTTAAAGTCCAAACTGAATATAAACCATGCATATCTGCTCTTCAAATCAATTGTCCTTTCGCTTATCTATCCTAAGAGGAGTCAATATTTATTCGGTACAACGAATCAAACCGTGCTGAGGCAGATGTCATTGGTTTTGCAGGTTTTGGCTTCATTTCATGGGAACTGTACATTTATATACAACATTTTAGGAAAATGTGTCTGAAGAAAAGAGTTTTCACCCAGGTCCAAATTTGAATATTTAGCTTGATTCGTGCAATAATGCAGCGTGATCACGCCATGTGACTGTAAACTACTTGCTCAGCACACTGTACAGTACATCATTAGAATTCAGTGTCACGCATCCATGTCTGATCCAATTTTTTAAAGATTTCGTGCCATCAACACAAATTCATATTCACATGCAGGACACATGAAGCTCCGTCTCGGCTTTGATACGTCAGCGTTTGGTAAAATAAGCTGCATAAGGCATCATGCTCCCCTACATGAGCAGAAGGAGCCACTCCGGAATCTGAAGACACTCAGTTTAATAAAGTGTAAAATGCAAAAGCAAAAACGTTGTCAATAATTACGGTTTACATGTGATGAATTATTATTAGGAAGATATTTATCTCTGCACTACATGCTGTAAATGTCACTGCACAAGTGTGTGTCACATGTTCTTGTCAGTGCATAATGCTGAGAAGACACAGCACAGAGCCAATGGTGCAAACAGCACTGAGTGATGTGCACTTCCCTGGTGAAGCTGCAGCGACTGTGTATGGGAATTCATTGTTCTACGGAAATGCTCTGCATTTCCATTTTGGGCCCCCCCCCCCACCCAAAAAAAGTGCACATGGAGATATGTACACATACACACATGCACCATCCTCCTCTGCCTCCTGTTTTAATTAATACAAGTTCACATCAGTGCCCTAAAAAAAGTTAAAACATGAAATAAAAAGTTATTATAGTATTATTCTATTTTATACCACTAAATTGTTTTCTTCACACACACACACACACACACACACACACACACACACACACACACACACACACACACACACACACACACACACACACACACACACACACACACACACACACACACACACACACAAAAGTGAAGAACTGGGCATCCCAGTAGAAATCAATTTCACCTCACCACGTGTCTTTCATTCACATTCTGCGTGTGTGTGTGTGTGTGTGTGTGTGTGTGTGTGTGGATCTTTAACGCTGTGGATGTGAAGTGTGTGTTTACTTGAGATACACGTGTTTGAGTGCAAATGTATAATTGATTTATGTGTGTGTGTGTGTGTGTTTGTGTGTGTGTGTGTGTGTGTGTGTGTGGCACACAACTCTAGCTACATCCATTTTCCATGTGTGAGGATGCCTTCTTTTGTTTTGTAGTGTGTGCCTGATGTTTACAAAGGCTGTGCAGTACATTTCTATTTGTCAATGTGTGTGTGTGTGTGTGTAGAGGTGGAATGATTAAGGAGAGAGAGATGGATTCTCCTGAATATACACAACACATGCATACACACACACACACACACACACACAAACACAGTATTATTCAAAAACTCCTATTAAACTAAGTGCGAGAATAAATACAGTTGCGTAGTAGAATTATTCATGTCTCCTGTCTTCTCCTGGCCTGAGTGCGCCATGCAGGACGGAAAAAAGAGGCAGAGAGAGAGAGAGAGAGAGAGAGGGGAAGGGATGCTAATCACAGAATGAAGAACGGATGGTGGAGGCAGGTTCGCCTGCAGGCAGAGCGGATGACTGACAGCTGAAAGGTTATTAGCTACCGTACAGGCTCTCTGTTGGAAATGTGAAGCCTATGAGCCCAAACTGACACATTCATGATGACATATTTATCTCATGACTTTATAAAGCCATCGCATAAACATACAATCAATTTACAGTGTCAAAATACAGGTTCAAACATCAATTTTGCATTAGATGTTTATTTTTTCCTCTTTCTTGTGAGAAACATCTTCATTATGAAAATGACATTGTGCAATGGCTGTCACGTTAAAGGACTAGAGTGTAGCAGAAGTAAAATTATAATATACATGTTTATATATGTAATATTAATACGGATAATTTAATCGGTATATAATTGATTACAAATAAGAATATTTGTGTTTTTGCAAGGGCGACACGGTGGAGCAGTGGGTAGCACTGTTGCCTCACAGCAAGAAGGTCGCAGGTTCAAGACCGCCTTGGGGCCTGGGTCTGGGACCTTTCTGTGTGGAGTTTGCATGTTCTCCCCGTGTCTGCGTGGGTTTTCACCGGGTACTCCGGCTTCCTCCCACAATACAAAACATGCTCAGGTTAATTGGCAAATCTAAAATTGCCCATAGGTGTGAGTGTGTGTGTGAATGGTGTGTGAATGGTGTGTGTGCCCCACGATTGGCTGGCGACCATCTGGGGTGTATCCCTGCCTCTCGCCATAAAATGCGCTGGGATAGGCTCCAGCAGACCCCTGCGACCCTGAAAAGGAATAAGCGGGATAGAAAATGGATGGATGGATGTGTTTTTGCATTTTTGCACACTTGGGTTACTCACATGGTTTTAAACAACAACCTCAATAATAGATACAAACAGAATCTCCACGTGTAGATGTGGAGTCATTTAAAAACAGACTTTTACAATAAGTGTTATGTGTGGAAAAAAATGTCTTTGCAAAAGAAATGATAATCCTGTTTCCCCCCACACACACACACACACACAGACTAATCTGTGGCACGGCGCCGCAGAATGACAACACAGTGCCACACAACGCAACTTGGTCTGTAAACTTACCACTGACATATCCATAAAACATGTGACTACTTCCAATTGTCCCACAGTTTAACTCACCACACACCACTGACGTCAAACTCAGTCAGGGCTTCACATAAAACGCCTTCCAGTCCCCGCAGGAGCTGATGAATAATTACAAGCTGTTTTCATTAATAAACCATAAAAGCTTCGAAGGGAAAACATTTGCTGTGAGGTCATGAAATGAGGACAAACAGCCTTGATAACGCCGCTATAAAAATCCACATCATCACACACACTTCATTGATCCTCTGTTGCTCGGGTTCTGCTCGCTGGGGTCAGAGGTCAGGACTCAGAGGAGCAGCAGGTGTGAGTTTCTAAGACTCCTGCTATAGTACAAGGGCTTTTTATACCAGGAGTAGACTTTGCTCAAGTAATTGCACTTCAAAGATATGGAGGCCATGACCAATTTCCCCGGCTCGCCTCGGCTTCCCTTCTCGGCGATAGCAATTACACACAGATGTAATTAATGTGGGAACAGGAAGGGAGGAGCAGGGGGGTCTTTGAACTGTGTGTTTGGAGTAAACGGAGATGCAGAAAAAAGAAATGAATTAAAAAAAAAAAAGTGAGAGATTAGTAAGCAGACGTAGGTATTCTAGATTCGCAAAACGCGTTCCAGAGTTGGGGCAAATAATCTCTAGTGGATCCGTAACGTGTCAGTCTGCTGTCAGCTTCTTTATCCATCTGTCCCTGCTGTCTGATCTTTTTTCTTGTTGGAAGTTTAATGTGTCCCTCTCCGCCCGCCTCTCCATCACGCCGTCTTTGTCAGCCTGCCTATGCTCTTTCTGCGAGGCCCCCTCTGGGACGGCGGCTCGCCTCCCTATCTCCGACCGCCCCCCCCCTCCCCCGTTTGCTTCTTGGGGACGAGAGAGAGAGAAGAAAGAAGAAAGACAGCACTGGAAGACAACTCCTCGGTGCTGCATCAGCGCCGCTATGCTGCCGAGGTATTCCCCCCAATAGGAATGTGTCCCTGGACGCAGAATCTGAAAGGGGGAGCTGGAGCTACGTCCTACACTTCACTTTTCTTTTCAATATTTCAGTGTTTGAGTGAATAATGATGTAGAATTGTGTGGTGTGGGGTCATTCTGTCTCGCTCTCTGTGCGACAGAATCGCAGACTCTATTTCGAGAGCGTGGTTTTCATTCATTGGCGCTACGCCACAGACTGATGTATGCGTGGGAAACACTGATGTTTGGCTATCAACCAATAACAAGCTTATCAAAAATAAATGCTTATATACATACATACATTATATGCTTATGACGTTTTCATGTTGCATTCAATTCATTGTAGCACACAAACTTCAACAACACATAGGATTCAGCAGAATAAAAGCATTTTTTTAAATATGTGCGTGTTTGATAGGGAGACTACCTTGGCAGGTGGAGAATAATAAGAATGAAGGGGGGGTCACTATATTACAGGATAACTCAGCCCTATGCGGGGAAATAGTAAAATAAAATAAAAAAATATATTTAAAAAAATAAAAACTTCGCACCGCGACCAGGTGAGACAGGCAGGTCGCCGTGGCGTCACCGTCACGTGCGCACGTGCACGGCCTAATTAACGTTAATTGACGCGCGTGGCGGCTCCTGAACAGCCAGAACTAACAACACGAACCTGCGTTTACCTGCGTTTAACGCAGGATTCACAGACAACGCGAGAATTCATTCACCTGTTCACAGGCTGCGCTGCTCATTCAGTTAAACGCTGCGTCTGTATTAACAATAATATACGTATACGTCATTTTAATACTACTAATAATAATAATAATTACCGTATGCAGGTCTTTCTGTCTTTTTCTCCCGCAAAATCCTCCACATCCTCCTCCAGCCCATCCATGACTGCTTAGTTCTCTCAGCTTAAGTCCATGTTGCTTCATTTAAGTCTCTTACTCATCTTTATTTAAGTCAGAGAATGAGGCTCCACTCCACATTTTCTAAAAGTCCTCTCGTCACTTTTCTTTAGTTCAGCTTTGGGGCTCGTGCGTGACGGAGTTTCTTCTTCTGTGTTGTTTTAGATGCGGTGTGCTCAGATTGACCTTTGACCCCCAACACATATTTAGCGCCATCTAGTAGCCATCACACTCATATATATATATATATATATATATATATATATATATATATATATATATATATATATATATATATATATATATGATATAGTAAATACTGGATAATTGATAATGGAAACGGGCGACACGGTGGTGCGGTGGGTAGCACTGTTGCCTCACAGCAAGAAGGTCGCAGGTTCAAGACCAGCCTTGGGCCTGGGTCTGGGGCCTTTCTGTGTGGAGTTTGCATGTTCTCCCCGTGTCTGCGTGGGTTTTCCCCGGGTACTCCGGTTTCCTCCCACAATACAAAAAACATGCTCAGGTTAATTGGTAAACTCTAAATTGCCCATAGGTGTGAGTGTGAGAGTGAATGGTGTGTGAATGGTGTGTGTGCCCCACGATTGGCTGGCGACCATCTGGGGTGTATCCCTGCCTCTCGCCTTAACGCGCTGGGATAGGCTCCAGCAGACCCCTGCGACCCCGAAAGGGAATAAGCGGGATAGACAATGGATGGATGGATGGATGGATGATAATGGAAACTACGTAATCATTTCAAAGAGAGAAGAATACATGTGAATGCTGTCAGATGTTTCTCTATACTACTCTATAATAATTGCTTTATTTTACATTTTTCCAAGCAGCTCTTATTTGCCCAGGTGTGAGTGAATGGTGAAGTGGTGAATAGGCTGTAATGACCCTCATGAGGAATAAGCAGATACAGAAATTGACTGACTGGCTTTATTTTATATGTGATATGTGTCATTGTGCAGTATTGTTGATTGATTGGTTGCCTTTATTATCTATGAGTAGAAATTTGACCTTGGTGTGTCCCAGAGAACGGTAACAGCACATACTCTACATACCATTAAAACCCTAGCATAGCACAGATGGGCAGATAACAGCAGATACTTTATGTTTTTTTTTTTACTTGACTGGCAACATTTGCAAAGCAAAATGATCCTCTCATTTATCCATTCACACACAAACACACACACACTCCCATTCTGATGACACTAACAGCAAGCCTCCAGTTAACTTTTATTGTGTTTTTGCTGAAAGGCAAAAGGCCCTGAGCACTTCTCCCATCCTGGCTGTGTCAGTGATACACAACGCCCACTAATGTTACACCATAATTTGTCTGAAGTGTAAAATAAGCGATGAGCTTCCCTCTCTCCAGTAAACAAATCCCCCTCTTATGGGACATTGATAAAATTCCACATCAATGCTTATGTCTGTGGCAAATTAGCACAGCCCATCTGTTAGTAGCATATTTGTTAGTAATGTGAGTGCAAGTAAAAAGGAAGAGCAATCATATCTCTAGTAATCACCATCATGAGGTATCACACATACAACACAATTACATCAAAATCAAAAATAATGAACATTTCATGTACCCCTGTGAGAATTATAAAAATATTTGAATCTATTATTATTTTTATTGCAATGTCATAATTTATTTTTTAACTTTAAGCTCAGTGTGAATTCCTGGCGATATAATACATGTAGTTTTAATAACATAATTGAACGTTACATGCAGAATATGCACAAAAAAGCATCTTTCAGCTAATTTGTTTTTTTTTTCTGGCCTTCGAGTATAAAGTTTGGATAAACCCATTGTAGGCAAATGCCAGCAGCAACTTCTGCATATTTAAAAGGAGCAGAGCTGAGGAGGAGAGAGCAATAGAGATGATGAAAATCGTCCGGGGACAGACATGGCGGCCCCCGTTACACTCAACAGCGATGCCATCAAGCAGCCAAACACACACTCAACACAACGTCTGTGACACGACGAGAGGAAAGACATCAACAAGAGTGTCAAAACCGATTTGGCATCTCGGCTGTAGGTGAGAGCCAAACACAGGGGCCTTCTTCTTCCTTTTTGGACGAGGCGATCGCACCTTCACACAATAGAGAAGATCCGTTTCAGCTGTGCGCGCACGATTGGTGAAAATGTAATCTGCTGATATTTCACACCGCTGAACCGGAGCTGCAGCTCAGACACGCTGCACCGGTGCTGGAGTGTCCAGAGAATTTAAAGCGGGGGTTGACCTTTGCTTCATCCCTGGACTGCGTAGCATCTTGGACAAATACTGCTGATCATCTGTATCAGCTGCTGCCCTCATCCACAGCTCTGTTACATGCATATGGTGGAATACATGATTGTCTATAAGAGACAGCGCTAAATACCACCTTTGAAAATAAATTAGATTTTAATAGTAGCATTCTTGAAGGGAGAATGATCTGACTAACTTGAAGTAAATATAACATTAACTAAGTATTCATTTTTTAAGTGTGTCTTAGTATATGTAAAATGTACTTTGAGTATTTTCTCCTTCCTGTGTCTAATGGCCTTCACAGTACATCATATTAACTTTGTTATATATAATTTTCAAATCTATTTATCTGTGTTATATAAATGATAAACACTCTTTTTGTGGCCCAGCCAAATGTAAAGGTTTGATTTAAAGCCCCTCTTGTTTCCCAAATAACATTCTAATATCCTACAATTAAACTAGCTATCCTCAGCACATGAAATAATAAGCTTCAGCTTCATATTTACTGCTCAGATATATATGAAAGTATCGATCTTCTCATCTAACTCTGCAAGAAAGCAAACGAGAGTATTTCCTGTAATGTTGTTTAATTTAGAACCTAATGTCTGCTAAAGTATACTCGCCCTCGTGGAGTAAGTCGTGGCGTGAGTGTTGATTTTGATTTGCTGATTATCACCAGCCTAAATGTGGCTAATCCAATCACGGCGTGAGGCTTGTGGTGATGCGTCTCTGGGTTAGACGGGTAGACTCCCTCCATGTGTGATCTGCATGAACACCGAGCTCTCTGCCGCCGGTGCTCCCGTTCTCTTAATACACGTGATCCAATAATGGAGATTAATGCACACTGGCACGGGCACAAGTCACACACACACACACACACACAGAGTGTGAATATAAAGCAATAGAGTGTGTGTTGAGGGCTGTCCTGGGCAGAAAGAAATGAGGGCAGAGAAGAACGATAGACTAGATTCAGATTCACAAACAGAAAAGTGCTGCACTGACCAGCGGCTGCACACACACATGAGAAAAAACACATTGTGTGCACACGTGTGTGTGTGTGTGTGTCCCATCAGGTAAGTGAGGCGGTGAGGAGGTTGCAACATCCAGTTTATCTACCTAAACGCTTCTAGGTCAAGGTTATGGATTTATGATAGCTCCACTGAGCATTGTAGGATTTTTTTTTCCTCCCTCACTCTGGGGCACACACACACACACACACACACACACACACACACACACAGATATAGACACATGAGGATACAACACCTCTTCATTTATGCAGGATGCCACTGATGGTATGAGTTTACAATGACCCACAAGCACTGACCACTGTTACGCCTGCATACGTGTGTAAGTGTGTGTGTGTGTGTGTGTGTGTGTGTGTGTGTGTTGTTCAGGCCAGGTGAACACATGTCATTGTTCAGCCCCAGTTTCTCAGTGACAGGCAGCCGAGTTGCTACGGAGTTACAGCCTGACCTCGTTCACACACACAACTTTACACCCACACACACACACACACACACACACACACACACACAAACGGCCTGCCTGAGGGCTGAGGTTACAGTGGCCTATTTACAAGGCAGATTAGGTCACAATTGGGTGGTGAGGACACTGAACATGCAGGTAGAGGATATAACACATAAAATATTAATACACACAGAAAAAAAATATTATTTAAGGTGTATTATCTCATTTTCTCTGCATTTCTCATGAATATCTTTTTCACTTTTTGAGTTTAATCATGTGAAGGTTAAATTGTATTTTTTTTGTAGGTACTTGCTGTAATATACATAGACGTATCAGAGAGATATGAGGTGCCATTGCATGTCCCCAGAATGATAGTTAGTCTCTTCGTTCATGAGGTCAGAGCGTCACGTCTATAAATCACACAATCCAGCAAATTCCTCGCTCCATAATCTGCCTAATAGACGTCGACAGATTGCTGCTGTCAGTGTGGGCATGTGGTTGGGGGGTATTAACGCAAAATGAGAGGAAGTGTGTTTGTACCGTACACATCTGCGCCATCGTCACGTACATAACGACAGATAATAGCCAAATATTAATAAAGGCAGAGGTTGCCTGATGACTTTTTTTTAACCACTTTCATATGAGAGTCGATCCACTGATGCATGACAGCGTCAATGTGCAGATTCCTCCAAGGTGCTTCCAAGTACTTTTAGTTTCATCTATGACTATTATCGTCTCTTCTGAATTTTGTCTAATCGTGCATGAAGTTGCACGTCCACTAATGTGTCCGAGGTCGTGAGTTGAGTTATTTTCATAAAGTGGTGGATCATCAGCGATGAGGCTCTCCAGCTAGTGAGCATATCATGGAAAGTCTATGGTATTGTGATCAAGACAATCCCAGATGTTGAAATAATTGGAAGTGTAGGTTGATATTAACTGACACTATAGTAATAATATATATAGTCTAATCAGAAAAGATTTTTTTTATAAATTTGTTAATTTCTTTCTCAAACAATCCTGAATAGGGACAATAAACAATGAAAAAACAACAAATACACATGTTAAAAAAGCCTCAAATATATTGTCATCCATCTTGCCACAATTCATCAAACTCACTTTTTCCATAACGGTTAGTCAGACATCCTTCTGTTTTGGTTATATTGTTTTGGGTTTAGTTTTGTGATTTTTCACACTTTAATGTCACAAAGTGACCAGATCATTCCCAAGGTAATTTATCATCGCCCTGTACCCTGACAATGACACTAGGATTCATATAATTAATATAACAATGACAAACGCGAGTAGAACTTAAGACCCAGATGTCAAAATAAGGCCTTCTCCAAGTCTTTTTAAGGTATTATTTCCAAAGAGCCTGCAGGAATCCTGTAATGATGAACAGTGTCCTGGACGGTGCTAGTTTTGTATTTGAAAGTGCAGTTTTGACGTGCAGAGAAACGCTACATTAAGTAAACTAATAAATCATTTCCTGTATTACATTAAATCCTAGTCAGTGATCTTGAGGTTCTGTATTTCCACATCGGGTGCACGTGTGCATCCTCTGACTGTCCTGGCTCAGTGTGACGGTGCAGAACTCTCAGGTGAAGCCTCCTCAGAACAAACAGTCTTGTGGCGCCCTCTGTTGGACTAAAGCTAAGCTGCAGTCTCTACCAGCCTGGGAAGGAGATTCAGAGATCAGTCAGAGCATCTCACTGCAACAAAATAATAAAAAGGACTGCATGCAGAATGAAAGGATTTACACACCGTGTGATTTGAAATGTAGTGATTTATTTCATGCTAAAGCTTAAAGATTGATCAATATAAACCCCGCAAAAAATAAATAAATACCAGCAAATCAGTAAGAATACAGAGAAAATAATTTGCACTTAAAAAAAAAGGTAATAAGAGATATGAAATTAAATTTTTTTAAACAAACAAGTTCTTCAGTACAGATTTTTATCTCAGCACTTCTTAACGGCGCCAAGTTAGATTTATGCTTTATTATTTCTTTTTTAGATAATGAGGATACATTCATTGTATTTAGTTGAATGAACCGCAGCGGGTGAATGAATATTAAAATAAAAATCATTAGAAGTTCCATCTTGATGTTTGGGAGTTTCATCTGTGTTTCATGCAACCCCTGGACAGCAGATACATTATCCCCCCGTTCACCACTAAATCTGCACTGAAGGACAATTAGTGTTAGAGTTGTAAACGACAGGCCTTTTATTGAGGGGGCGTCCTGGTTGCATATCTGGAAAACCGACATAAAATACAGGATTTGATCTTCTTCACAAAGATTTTCATGTGATTGTGGTACAATTGAAGGAAAAAAAAAAACATTGATTGCTTCCAATGTCTAGTAATCTCTAACTAGGCCCATTAAGGTACAAAGTGAGACGCACGCCTGACACGTCTTAGACCTCAGATGTGAAGGGGGAAACGACAACGTACCTCCACTTGAACTATATGTTGCAATAAATAAATGCTGCGATTTTCATTATGACCCAAAAATAAAAATACATAGGGTAATAAATGGAACCATCTTGGGAGGAAAAAAAAAAAAAAGTGCTGAAAAAGACTCTCACACCCTGCTTCCTCTGTGCAGGAGCAGCTGACATTCTGTACCACCTCAAAAAAAAAAAAAAGAAAAAAAGACACACACTTTGGTTTTTTTCCTTCCTCAGATTCAGTTCATATGCAGCCGCACATTCACACACCAGCAGTACAGACACTATAAAAAAACTCATTCAGTAGTGCGCACATGAAATCTGTAACTTTTAGGGAGTCGACACTAACACAAGAAGAAAAACCTTCCTATAAAGACATTCCACCAGCAGCTTAAAAAAAAAAATCACGAGGATTACCCACGGCCGCCACTGTGTTCCTGTTTGTCAGCGTCATGTAAACTCGGCTGTAACCAGTCGTGTGCTTGTAGCGTTTCATACCCTGCCTGATACAGTGGAAGCAGCGTTACAGTGCTCAGTAAAAAACCCCGTCACCTCTTCTGATTAGTAAAGGTAGGCTGAGAGCCGCTAGCCTACGTGGGTCAGTGAGGAGGAGGGAAAGGACTTTCCTCTGTTTACTCCTGTTTAAATCCGCTATCGGTGTAAACATGAGATTGGAGGAGTACCGAGATCGGGGAGATTTCAAAACAAACGACAGACAGATGTGAACCCTCCGAGGAGCAAACGCCCCTCTGTGCTTAGCTGGTAAGGAGGAGGGAAGAGAAATGAGAGTAACATATATACTAATATACGAGTGAGAGAAAGCAGCAGAGATGAACAGAAATAGTCAGAGAGATAGACGGAGTCCCGGAGAGAGGAAGCTGTCCAGGCCCCCGCAAAGCACATTTTCCCACTTCAAACCTCTTCAAAGGAGCAGAGTGGAGGACCCTGTCTCCCTGCATCATCCCTGCATCCCCACCCCCCACCACCACCCCACCAACCCTGTGGAGAAGTCGCGTCTGGTGAGAAACGATAGGACGCGGGCGCCTAACGCACACCCACTGAGGGGATAATTCAGTGGGCAGCATCTGGGTGTCTGTCCGCGTCCCGCTGCGTGGTTTGTCTCTCCACGAACACACACACACGCACACACACACAGCTCATTAAAAAAGACCAACCAAGCAGAGAACACGGGGGACAATTATCAGAATCAGTCAAGTCAGAACCAGTCTCCAGAAAGGGGAAATCAAACCAGAGACGCACTGAACTGTAAGTTTTCAGCTGAAAGTCTGGGGACGTGCAACAAGACGTTGGTCACTCTGGGCTCCTTAAGGGCATTTTGACGCTAAAGTCCCTTTAACATAGTCCCGACTACTGTAGATTAATAATAATAATACATCTGTTCTGTGTCTATCCTTCTGTTTAATCACATACTCGGCAACACATTGCTGCTAATTCTCTATAATCCCTTATAAAGGGTCTACAATTATACTCCAAAACTTTGAATTAATGCTTTAACAATTGTGCATAAACCCCATTTGATGAATGTGAAATTCCCATCCTTTTTATTATTCACCTGTTTCCAGGTGAATAAGCTTGGTGACCCTCGTTCATTTATGATGGATCATTTTGCCGTTACATTTTATTTGAATGAAGGTTCATAAGACTGTTATAACACTGTCATGAACATTAATAAATGCTATGACAGTGAAGTATGATTTGATAAAATATGTGACCCTATGTGACATAAACCAGTACACTCAAACAGGACCTTACTCTCTAACTTTCAACTTTTGAGCTCACGTCTTACATCGACATTAAACTTTGACATTAGCTGTCACAGGACCATTATGATTCTGTCCTAAATGTTGTGCTTCTCATTGTGACGTCATGAGATCAATAGTTCTGTTTAAAGTTTGACAGTAAAGGCTGTTATGCTCAGGATGACCTCTTCAAACTGTTCTTTTTATTCAACCCACAGCGTAAGGCCAAGAAATGTTCAAAAAGAAAAAAACATCACATTTTTCACAATTTAAGAAGGTGGAATCAAATATTATAGTTACTGATTGAAAATAGATGCCGGTTCATTTTAGGTTCATCAAATAATCAATTGTTCTTACGACTGTACTCCAGTTAATAAAGAACGAGCCTGCTAACAATAAATTAGCAAACTCATTCACTTGGTTGCTAAGAGGACAAAAAGTTCACACAGCTGAGAATGAGGCGAAATATTTACACTTAATTCTTCCTCAACACAAATGTATCTCGTAGATTCCATTGGAATTAATTGATTTCATCGCCAAAATGTTGCCATTTAACATGGTATGTGTTTGGACCTCTAGGAGAAACGGGAAAAAAGGATCATCCTGAACATGAGTTCAGGTAGATTTCATCAAGTTGGACCAAGATCAGGTGTTTCACGATATGCAAGACATGCGTTTCTAGTTGCAACGCTTACACATAGCTCTTTGGTACATCCCATAACCCAATGAAACGTAAACGACGTTGAAATATGTTAAAAGACCTTCAAAAGGGAATTGTTTACATAAAAAAAGAAAAAAGATGAGGAGTATCATTAATACCTGAGAAAGATTAAAAAAAGTGAAAAAGATGCCATCGAGTGAAGCCTGGGGGGTCAAATAAAACAAAAAAGGAGCTAAATTAGAGTGGAAAGAGAAAAGAGATTCTTTGTTCAAGGACTCTGCAGTTCCTCCTCAGGACATTACATTCAGTTACATCAGCCACACCTTTTCCTCCCTGCACCAACTCACCCGTCGCCTTCTGTGATCAGGGCCAGAAGTGAAAAGGGGAGAAATGCAGCAATCGAGGAGCTTGTCTCCGTCTGTCTTTAGGAGTGTAAGTAATATGTGAAAAGCCTTAGGCGTACATGTACACACACACAGACACGCACACACACACACACACACACGCTCTCTGTGTTGATCTTCACTCGACTTATTTTACGTGACTAACGCCGGCTCTCGTCTCTGCAGCGCCGGCTGATGGTGAGTCTCGTTAAGGCCAGCTCGTTAGGAGTGGGCTATCTCCATGGCAACAGCTTGATGACATCTTGTCTGTTTGTGCAACGTCCGTCCGACCAACCTGGACGCTTGGTGTCAGTAGTAGGAGTGTTTTTGGTTTTTTATTTTTTTTTTTTAGAGTCAAGCAGCAAGGCTTCGTTGCATTAACCGGCCGCGTGTTCGGTTTCAGGCCTACAGTGTTTTCTAGAATTTTCAATCAACGTCTCGGAGCATTTCCGGAGTGCGTGTCAGTAGAACTTGTCGTCAATCCGGAAGTGGGGCCTGGTGACGTCGTCGGGGTTGAGGAAGACGGAGATGGACTTCCCCGGGTTCTCGGTGACCAGCTGCTGCAGCCGCTGCGCCAGCTTGTCCTCCGACGGCGAGATGATGCCGTTGGCCGCGTGGTGCCCCGGGGAGCCGTGGCCGTTGGTGCCGGTGGCCAGCTCCTTCTTCAGCTGGCCCGCCTGCTGGGCCTGGTCCAGGGCCGCCCGCAGGTGCTCGCTGGGGTCCGAGCGCACGTGGGCCAGTTTCCTGGCGACGAGCAGGGCCTGGCTGTCGCTCAGGTGCTCCAGCATGTTGCACTGGGGCAGGAAGTAGTTCGGGCAGTTCTTGCCCAGGATGCAGTGCGCCAGGTCGTCCAGGAGGCCCAGGAGCAGGTGGCCCACGGTGTCGGCGTCGGTGCACGACAGGTAGGCGGCGGGGAGCCGGTCGCACGCCCAGAAGAGCAGAGTACGCAGGTGGTAGAGGCTGAGCCCTGTACGAGGTCGGGCCAGGATACGAGCCAGGACGGCCTTGGCTGCCTGGAAGGCCTGAGCCATGGGGAAGGGGATGCACTTCTTCAGCTGAACCTGGTAACAAGAGAGGAGAAGATCAGTAAACAGGAACAATTATCACCAATTCTTTTCTTGTCAAGTGCTCTGGAGCATTTTTTTATAATAAAGACCACAAACACTTGTTATGTCGTAGTAGTAGTAGGTAGTAGTAGATCTCCTTAAAGCGCACACACTTTGAAGAAATGAGACGGGGTTTCGCCCAAGTAATTTCCCCAACACTGTTATGACACAGTAGTAAACCTTATTGGAGCGAGAGAGAGACGGATCAAGCCTCCCCGGCAGTGGCAGCATAGAGGAGCAGCAGCATTAGGAGTCCCCTCACCTCGCTGCGTGAGAAGGCCAGCCTCCACTCCCTGTCAGGGCGGCCCCCCAGCGGGGAGCAGCAGGGCAGCAGATAGAAGCCAGATATGGCCTCCTCCTCCGTGATCTTGCCGTCCCAGAAGTGGTTGGCGGTCAGCCAGCCCTGGGCCACGGCGGGCCAGCCCCGGAACGACACCACAGGCAGCAGGTCGTACAGCACCCGGCTGGAGCCCGCCTGCAGGGGGCAACGGAATCAGACTCATACAAGATCGCTGAATTTGTATTCCTCCCTATAACATTACTGGGAGGTGATTTTCTTAAAACAACAATCTGCTCTGCTTTTGAGTTCACAAAGGTTAACCAGCCTGATATTACTAATCAATTCAAAGCTGTCTGATCCGTACCTGGAGGATGATGGTGGTGAGCGGCCCGTTCCGCTCCAGGCGGTCGGGGGTTGGGATGCCTCTCTGGGGGCTTCGCCTCAGCTCCTCCACGGCCTCGCTCACCACCCCCCAGAACCAGTCCGTCACCAGGGTGGGAGAGAAGTAGCAGCCGTCCAGAGACTGAGGGGAGCCCAGCGAGGGGATCTTACCTGGACAGGGAGACAATCAGGACGAGTCTTAGAGATCCCACATATACATACAGCTCTAATGTTGATGCCTACTGTGTGATGTACATCATATCTTACATGCAGCTGTCACAAATGAATGCAGCTTTGCCGAACAAAATGCAACACGGAAGGAAGAATCTTCATTTGTCCGGGTTGATTTTCCACAAATAGTAAGCCCTGATTGACTCGGAACATATCTATTATTACGTGATTACACTCTTGAACCAATTAATTAGTTAATCCATCAATTATCATCTTGATTGATCATTTTGTCTGCAAGATGTGAGAAATAGTGTCTCATTTTAATTAAAAACCATTTCATTACTCATTCAATCATTTATCAAGTCAGAATGGGATTACCAGTCCCAGCTCCTCATGTGAGTGTCAATGTTAAAATACAAATCTTAAAAATATGGTAAATTAGGACGATTCAAGCAATCTGATGGTTTTTCATTGCTTTCTGACATTTTATAGACCAACACAATGGATCTATTCATCAAAGTGAAAATTGCAAAGAATTCAATAGAAATTGTAAACCTCTGATTTGAATTCATGAGACCAGCAGCATGCTATGCATGAACTTGCTTCTGCCACGAACACAGTAACATAAAATCCTTGTGGGAAATGCCACGAACAGACCAGAAAATACGTGAGTGCCTTTTCCAAACTGCTAAAATTCAAAAGGATTCATATCAGCAAATGTTATTACTTTTTTTTCGCTCCATCTAATCATGAGGCGTGCGGCACCTGTGGTGTAATCTGGAAAGTCCGTGTTTAATCTCGGACTTTCAATTGTTCCAATTATTCTCGTAAATGCTCTTGGTGTTTATTTCCCGGGGAAGCATTTCTCAGCTCACCTGTCTGAGGAGCCACGGCTCGCTGGGTAAAATTGCATCATAACATCATGCATCAAATTATCTCGCTGAAACATGGACGACGTTTTAACCTGCTCTGCTGCTGTTCTAACGTCATCCTAGTCTGTTACACTCTCTTCTGCCTCACCCATTTCTCTCTCCTCCTCCGCGTCCTCCTGGGCAGGGAGGCCGTTCTCCTCCTGGCAGCAGATGTCCCAGCGCGACAGGACGTTGGAGTCACAGAGGCAGAGGCTGAGCCACGAGTGGCAGGGCGGGGAGTGCCTCATGTCCAGGGTGACGGGCTGGTTGCGGTCGTGCAGCTTCAGGGCAGGCACCAGCAGGGTGAAGTCCAGGTCGAAGTCGGCCCCTTTGGCGTAGTCGCCGAGGTCTTCGGGGTTGAGGTCCAAGACGCCTTCCCGGGCGCCGCCCGACAGCAGGAGGTACTCGTTGGCCACCGGGAGGCGCTGGTCCACCTTCTGGACTAAGCCTGGAAGAGTGTGTGTGTGTGTGTGTGGGGGGGGGAGGGAATCACAATAGTCATATTCATTCAACTGTGTTTCAGCCAGCAGAATTGATGAGAGGACCAACACACACACACATATATATACACACACAGATACACAAACGCATTTCATATTCAGATGCAGGGACAAGCTCGCCGTATGCACGCCGGCTCCCTGGGACAGAAAACAGCAGGTCTGCTAGCGAGCGGGCCGGGGAGATCTTGAGGAGCGTGGCGTGGTTTTGTTTTGAAAGAAGCTGCTGCTGCTGCATATATTCATGAGGCTGAGCCGTGGTCATATTGACTCAAGAACTTGTGTGTGTGTGAAATTAACAACCCCCTCAGTGACCGCTGGGCCAGATGCATCGTTTCAGTGGCTCAGTGAAGCCTCCGTACATAGACTCCACACTCTCTGCTTTAGACAATGCAACCAGGCTGTGATTGGCAGAGAGCTGCCGCCATATACATCAACACTAGTAGATTGTAGTTTGGATAGTTAATTGCAAACATCTGGCAACATAGGGACATTTTTTTGAAGCAAATCTGATGGGCGATTAGTGCATTTTCTTATTATATTCTTATTTTATTTAAGGACCAGGCAGCACCATCTTTTTCCAGGGTGCTAAAAAGCATTCTTCAGTCTTGACTTTAAACAGTTTATATGAGAGAAGCTTGAGACTTTATGGCTACTTAGCTGCGTTGTAAACTACTCGGGCTCCGCACCCGCGGGATCCACAATACTGGAGTCGAGTAAATTATGATTCGCCAGCTTAAAAAGAGCGAAAAAAAAAAAAAAAGACTGAATGTCAGGCTGGCCGGGACTAACATCTGTCTGCTGCAGGTCACATGTAAAGCGTGAACACTTTTAAAAACCTCGCAAATGGAAGCTTGCAGGAGCTCCAGCTTGAGCGTTTATCCCTCCGGGGCAGTCAAGTAGCTGCACAGATCTGAACCAGGGGCATCAGACCGAGCCAGCAGGCCAAGGATGAGGGCACAAAGCTCCTAACATGATTCCTCTCATCCAATTACATGGGTCGCACAACCTTGCTGGCAGGAGGCCATGTGATGTTTGTATGTGCACTTGCAGTTAAGTGTGTTAAAAACAATGGGAAAATGCTTCCACTCTCGTAATAACTGTGGAAATCAGGGCGGCTGAACGCCACGCAATCTGCTGCTACGTTGCATCAGAAAGGTAGAGCCGTTTGATGGAATATAAACAAAATAAAAGGGGAAACGTCCCGGGACCCAAAGAAAAAAAAAACAAAAAAAAAACGAAGCTCGGAGTTGAAATGTGCTGACGCGGATCCCTCTGGTGTTTTCGCCTTGAAGGGGAGCGGAATGAAAGTGCCTCATCTGATGCCGCCACTGTGGGAGCAGTTGAGAAAGAGAGAGGACAGGGAAGATGAAATATGTGACAGCGTGTCTTTGAATCTTCTTATTCCTCAGCAGAATCAGCTCATCTCCCTGCTATGACTCATATATCGGCAAACTAGACCACTCAGTCTTCATTTAGGTTAGAATTCTTGGATTTATTTGCAATTTATCTATTTGATATACCTGCAACAACATTAGAAGCATAAATAAATTACAAAAATAACCTAATTGTGTCCTAAAGAGTAGCCACTAAGATGAGTACAGAGACATTTTATGGGCAAAAAATAAACATGTCAGTATTAAAACTTAGTTATTGGCAAACAAAGTGATTTCCAGGTCTCATATCAAAAGCATGAGCATAAAGAAAGTTTCAGAAAGTGAACACATCTGCTGCTGATCCTGGAACCACCTCCTCCTGTGATAGACCGGAGATCTCCCTGCCTGCCAGCAGTCTGGGGATTTATAAACGCAATGAAGTGTTTAGGGACTGATTTGTGGGTCCAGAAAGTACCTGAACCATGGATGAGGGTTTTAAAATACTGCATCGGTCCGGTTAAAATGCAATGGGATCTCCTTGCTGAAGAATGGATTTACTCTGCGATGTAATTCCAATATATATACTGTACATCATGGTTTAAAACATTGCTCATTGCTCATTGCTCATTGCTTTTTCAAGCAGGCTTAAAACATGTCTTTATGAAGGGAGTATAGATAACATACCTGAATAACTGAGTCTCTCATTAAAAAAAGAAGCAACAGATTGTTATTAAATAGCTCAGCAAAATTTAAGTTGAGTGCAGTAACAGATTGGAGTCGAGTGATCAGCAAAATACTGAATCGATTTAAATCAGTAACTTCGTCAAAGTCGTAAAAAAACAGGTGAATAAACTTCAGTAGTTGCGGCGAATGCGACGTGCTTGACTCAACTCTGCTTTATTTGAGGTGAGTGTCTATGCAGCTTGCGAAACAAATCGTTACCAATTGATTATCAGAATCTCTGCCAGGGAGAGGGGGAATAAAAAAAAGAGAGCGGATGAGAGAGAGAGAGAGAGAGTGGGAGAGAGGGACGGATCTGACAGCAGCCAACGCTGCGACTCTTGATTCATTCGGTTTTTATCTGCCACCGATAAATTGGGTCAAATAGGCAAGGAGGAAGGAAAACAGTGATGAAAACGAGAATAAAGAGCTTCTTATCTCCCCTGCAGGCGCTCCGGTTGGAGGAGAGGAAGAAACTGTATCAATTAGCGAGGCTTCTCCAATCTCCATGCCGGCTGCGGCAAGTTTGAGGTTGTTCCAAGGAACTCGATCTACTTTTTAATCCAAACTCTCAAATGGACAGTCGCACGCTACTTTAGCGGGCACATGTCTCAGACTGAGAATAGAGCTGGAAAAAGGAGAAAGTCGAGGCGGGTTTCACAGCCACGGATTAAACCTAATCCTATAAGAAATGTCTTTGAATGTAGATTTCCATTAGAGGGAAGTTTTTTTTTTTCATTGAGCGCTATTTTCAGGCTAGAACCACTTCCCTGTCTGTGGGAGGACTATTTGACGGCTATTGGTGACATTATCGTGTGTGATGTTTCCAACACAGGCGGCGGATGTGGGGATTGCTTTTAATTCCTTATTCACCATTTGGATATTTACAATAGATCATGTATGTAATATGTATTGTAGTTTTAACTGTCACATTTGCTGACATGGATGCTGCTACTGGAGTTGTTGGCCTGAGATGCTCCAGACGGAAAAAAAACTATATCTGATTTTAACATACAATATACATCATCACAACATTAACTGTGATTACCATAATCAAACACAGCCGTAAATGCTGCCGATGTGCATTTTACCTAAAGGAATTTTAGAAATTTGTTGCTTAAAGCTTCGAGCGTCTCAGTTTGAGAGCCACATATATTCACTGAGATGCTGTGATTTACACAAAAAGGTAGGGAGGACACGGGGCGACACTTTTTTTAACAAATACAAATGAGGTTTGTGAGAAACATTGTGCAAGATTTGGGAATGCATATATTAACTGTATATATAGCAGTGCTTCCCCTTCAGTATGAATAGAAAAATAAATATTCATTTTTTTCACATTTTGTTATTTTACAGCCTTATGTTAAAACCCTCAGAGATCTTGTGCGGAGATGGGAAAAACTTTCGCTGCAACGCTCCGCAGACCTGGGCTTAACGGCAGACTGCGACACACAAGATTCCCTGGTCTTGGTCCCTGGTCGTCGCGCTGTGGGGGGCCCTGCTTCAGCTGCAGGGGACTGGTCAAGGTTGCGGCAAAGCTGAAGATATCCCGAAGGAAAAACCCTTTCCCCCCCAACAGTGCTCAGGCCCTCAGACCGGGCTGAGGGTTCACCTTCCAGAAGGACAATGTGACCTCTTGTGCTGCTGTAACCGATCACACATCTCCACAGAGACCTGAATAATGTCTGGGAGATAGTTTTCCTTTTTTAATAAATTCACAAAAACGTATAAAATCCTGTTTTTGTTGGAGATTGGGTGAAAATTGATTAGCGGAGAATTTATTTATGCAATTTTAGCATGAGGCTGCAACATAACGAAATGTGAAAAGGGTCTGATTACTTTATGAATGTAATGAAAATGTCATTATTTAGAAACTAATTTACCATGATTCCAAAATCAATACGAAACGAATTCGCACGAGCCTCATTTTGCCGTCCTTCTTAGGGAGATTGTTAACAATTCAATACATGAGGGTGTGAAATTACACACTGGTGAATGGAACTGAATCGATGTAGCACGGTCTCAAATGAACAAAGCTTCTCACAGGTCTCATACGGCTTGTTGGAGTCAAGATTCTGAATTTCAGGAAGAAATCAACATCCATAAAAAAAAACAGGCTTCCTATAATTTGCAGAACTTGCCTGAGTATCGTTATTTTTTGTTTTTCTTCTTCACTATCAAAGTATGTCATAGTTGTCTTAACATTCATAGGCACATTGTAAAGATAATGTGATAAGAATAATTCACGTTATTCCTGGCAAATTTACAACCTCATCCACCCCCGTTCCTGAATGACAGTTTTACAACATTTTACACTTTTCTGAAAATGAACCAATTGTAATTTGTACACACGCTCATGGGTCCATTTAGACATGCATGCTTAAAATGAGTCGAGAAAGTGACACTGCTGTGAAATCCTGTAAGGCCTCATCGCAGCCAGGGAAAAGTGAGAATATTCCGCCACACACCTCTAGACTCCAGAAATAGCGCTGTGAATCACCGGGGGAAATTGGGATTCCTCTAAATAAGCCGGTGACTTCTATGTGTTGGTGCTGGAAAGGGCTTTGCTAAAAGTTTGGCTGCCTAACCACAGAGATAGAGAATATTATGTCTAACAAGTGCTGGGTGCATTAATACATCTTTGAGGCTTCATTTACCAGTTTAACTATCTTGTGCCAAGTTTTTATTTCTATCTCCTACAGGAAACTCCCAACCAGTTCCACGCGCTTGTCCACAACGTTCACGAACCAATGAGTGATGTCTCAGAGGCTATATCCATTATTTTTACAGTCTATGGCTGCATTTCCTGGCTTGTCCCCAGCACCAATGCAAACTGGTGATTGATTTCACACCTGGATATATCCATCTTCATGTGCAGTCTATAGGGTAAACAGACGCTGTCCACTGGTAAAGAGATATTGGTTATTATATTGGTCGCCGTATGATTGGAATTATATGGCTTTTTGTTTTCGTTTCTACTTCGCAGCAGTAACTATTGAGGGCGTTATCTGCATGAAAAGTCCCGGTGAATTGTTTCCGCGGTATCCCATAACTCTGTGTGACCTTTCTGTTATACTTGTCAGGAAAAATCAAATCCGGCAGCAGAGCGTGCTGTAAAACATATCATCCTAAAAGCAGCCTCATTCCAATAGGAGCAGTTTAATCTGTTACAAATGATTCTTTGACTAATATAGACTGAACCGGATGTTATCAGTACTATTCAGTATCCTCTGTCAGCCTCACCCCGCTCGCTAATAGCGGGATTAATCCCAGACAACCCTGCCGCAGAAAGGTGAGCCGTTCCTCCTCCTCGCTGTTTATGAATTCATTTTCAAGGCGGGAGATTAGCTCAGACATAGAATAAAGGAGAGAAATGGAGAAGTTCCAATTTCATCTGATTGAAGGAGGGGGGGGTGGAGCGCTGCCTCAGATCACCGAGCCAGGTGTTTGCGTGTATGTGACAGTGTGTGAACGTGTTAAACAGAAGAAAGTGGTCGGAGTGATGACAGACGTGGCACGTCGAAGGCCGCCTGCGGAGAGATCGGATGCAGGGAGATGTGAGCGTCTTCCGGCCCCTCGCTGATGCTTTGATGCCGGCTACGCTGTGATGCCATGTCCGCTAAATGACAGGCAATTATCACCGAGAGAGAAAAGTGACATGGCACATAATATCTCTGGGCAGGGGGTGGCCTAGCCTTTCAACAAACCGTGTACCGCTGATCCTGACCTTCGATATTCCTTGAAAGCGGAAGGAAGATAAGTGAAAAACCTCTAAAGAGATCAATTAGGTGTCATTTTAACTAATTATGAACCAATTAATTGGTTTCCGACATGGAGTATAATAGCCAAGCAAGAATGAGAGCAGGTAGAAAGCTTGCAGATCACAGGGGGTCATGTAATCAGGGGACTAACTTGCAAGCATAAGAAATTCTAATTAAAAATGACTCAAAATATATTCCTACTCATACTCAAAGCCATATATATATATATATATGATGGAAAGAGCAGGTACAGATTGAGTTAATTAGGTGTGGTGCCCAACCTCAGACTCAGTGTCAATATTTTTGGAAATGCTGCCATCCTTTTTTTAAGCAGAATAGGAAGCTAACACTGCTTCAGTGTCCCCTCTTCAGGCTACAAATGGCAGCAGAAGTTTCTATAAATGGATCATTCATAAAAGGCAGATGGTGATTATGAAAAATAATTAAAAAGACTTTTGAAACGTGTCAGACGGCCCGTGTGAGTGATGACGGCCACGGCCTGCACATACGGCTATCGGCTGACAGCTTCTCCCCGAATGATCCTTCCCGTGTCCCCTCAGGAATACTTAAGAGTGCGATTATGGAGGAGCGGAGAGCTGGAAATGTCAGCCGCGGTTATTTTATAAGCGGGACGACAGATAACGACAGTGTCTTGCAATTTTCAAAACACTTCTTGCTGAACAGGCTGAATTCCGCAAAAGTCATATTTAATTAGATAGTGTAAAAGACGGAAAAAGTCTGTCTGTGGCCACATGTGTATGCGTAGGAGTTCAGTCACACACACAGCTGTTGGTTAATTTGTTGCACAAATTGAGGTTGTGAACTCATAAAATTGCACAAATTGTGTTTTTTGATCATTTTAGCTGGCGTTCTTTCAAATAATTAAGTTATAAAAATGGTAAGTGCCCCCCAAAAAGTGTCCAATGAGAAACAATGACCATTCATTTATGGCACGCAGGATGCTGCTCATCTGTGCTGCATGGCACTTTGCAATATCCCTGCTGATGGAAAGCTGAACCCAAACAAAGCCGGAGCGATCAAACACACATATTTCAGTCTTCTACTGCTGCAGTGGAACGCGGATCGGCCCGGGGGCTGCCAGATGAAGACAGCCTCTCAAAATCAAAATGTCATTAACAGAGAATTACTGGGCCGGGCCCACATCCCGTAACTACAACTCAACGGTATGAACGAGCGTCCCGCTGCCAGTCAGTCCCACTCAGACCACCAGCATTAGAGAGAGAGACACAGAATCAATGCAGCATGCCAGCCGCTAGCCTCGTGGTTCAATTTTTTAACACTGAAGAGGGATTTTTTTTTTTTATACCTCATTATAGTTTTGTGCAGCAAGGTTAAAATCTGCCAGTGTGTGCAGAAAGTGCACCTAATGTTCAAGTCTGCACACAGAGGAAGAAGAAAGATGTTCAACTCTGACTTGCATGAGCATAAAACGACATAAAACATACAATATGAATCAGTTTCTGTGGGCAGGCAATATTCCACAGAAAAATGGAGAGTTTTACTTCGATGAGTAATTGAGTTTACTTCATCATTACCTGCTGGAATGAATGGTTGGTTTTGACTTACACCAAGGCAGTTATTAAACAATACCTCTGCTCTGCCATTAGTAGAAAATATAGTGTAAATAATAAAATTAAATAGTAAATTTCTTAATGAAATGCTAAAACATGGTATGCTACTGTTTGTTAGGTCAAGGAGAACTTTTAACTTCTGCCTCCTCTGAAGAACTCAGGTGTTGATCACCTTTCTCTCCCTGTCTCCCTTAACATATCACTGTTCAACACCAAATGTGAGTTCACTTAAGTGGCTTAAGTGTGAAGAATGGTAGGAAAACAAAAGGGGCTGATGTAATAAGCGCTTCAGGATTGCAAGGAGTGGAGGTCACTGTGCAGATCTTAATGGATGCTTCTCTTCTCATAACTGAATAAAATACATGTCTCTGCAGAATTTGAAGGTACGGCAGGTTATACGCCTTCCTTCACTTAAAAAATGTCAAAATCTGAGCCAAGGCTTTTTAAAAGTTGGATCAAAAGTATCCACTGACATCAAGGAGACGGTAAACTCTAAACTGAACTCGCTAACAAACTTTAAGATCTGAAAAGTTGAGTTGGGGGGGAAGGGTGTATCTAACCCTGCCACTCCTGCTTCACCAGCATCTCTTTCTACCTTGGATTTTTTTTCTTTAAGATATATCCACAGTAGGCCCAGCAGGGTTGCCTGAAGGCAAACCGCAGTGTTTACTCAAAAGCGGGGGAAATTATAGCCTCATCATGAATCTGTCAGGCTGTGAAGAAATTCACTGGCTGCTGTTTGCGTACGACTTTAATCGCTTTTCTCTTCCCCCTTTTCCCTGACAGTGTGCAAAGCCCAGTGGCAATCCCACCGCTGTTTAAACCTTACAGAAGCCACAACCACCCCAGATCCAGTGGTCCAGCATCCACGTGCACGCACACACACACACGTGCAAACACACCTCCTGTATGCAGCTATGATGTGCCTCCTCTAGCTTGCTGTAACAAGGCTGCTGGAGCTGGTATTTGCTTTTCACAGGTGCCTGTCATCCACAGCAGGAGAGACCCGTGCAGCTACCACCGTGTACTTTACTTTATGTTCCTGGAATCCAGCACACACACCATTTTCATCGAGGAAAGTGCAAAACTTTTTTTTTTTTCCCCCCATTTTCGTTCTCTTCTTTTCACACAGTCAGAGCTGTCACAGCAGGCACGGGGTATGAAAATACCAGCAAAACCGTTTTTGGTGATTATGCCAAGGAAAGCAGCCTTCCAAACTGAAACGGTTACAAAGAGATTATAAAACCGAGAGGAAGCGGGAGCAGACTAAGAGGGAAGCGGTCAGCGCAGTCAACTAATCCTACACAGGGAATTTGACAGGAAAAGTAAAAACATTCTGATGCACACGGGGTGCCGAGCCCAAAAACACATGCAGGCCTCGCTCTGTGGATGTTCTCGCGGGCTCGTCACCGGGAGAGCGAGACGACTTGCAAAAAAAAAAACTGAAAATTGGGGAAATAAAAGACACAGAATCGAGGCGGGACGAAGGCTGAAAAATGGAAATGGGCAAAGCTTTCTGAACGCTATCCATGCAACGCTTTGTTTCCAGTGCAGCGGGACAGGTTGACAGTGACATGAGAGAGAGAACCAGGGTGACAGCAGGGAGGGGGGAGAGTGCCACCTATTGGACAAATAAACACACTTCACTTTTCCACTCACAACTGTCATTGAAAGAAAAAAAACATTGAAATGTATGCATTTCTCACTTCCCATCCCTCAGTAGCTAGGCAGAAACCACACAGAGAACATGTGAATCATAAACTCAGTTTTCAATCGTCACGTGCAAATTGCCATAAATTATGAGCGTCTAATTTAACATTTAAGACTTACTAAGACCACGTGATAACATGCCTATCAGAGGATTGAAATTGGAGATATTGTATCTGATCCAACATTTTAGTGCAGACTGAGGATACACTGTAGTGTCAATCCTGTTCGTCACACATGCTGTCACAAGTCATAAAACAGGTCTGCAAAAGGGAACCGTGTCCCATCCCATTTATATTATATCTTATGAATGAAATTCTGTGTCAGAAGTGCACAAACGCGCACACACACATAGATAGAGAGACCACACACACACACAGACAGAGAGAGAGATTTAAGCAACCTCTCGGATGCTGCAGAACGAAGCTTCAGAAATTAAAAAGGCATCTTTACCGATTTGTGGGGAATTTGAGTTTAAATCCATCTAAGCTGAAAAAAGTATTATTGCAGAATTGTGTGTTAAATCCAAATGATCATTTTAAGAGTGAAATGCAAACCATCATGAGTTTTTCATTCTTAAAAACAAAACTCATTAATGCTTGACCTTTTTCCTTTGCTTGTCCTTGTCACCAATTTGTGTAAATGTTAATTCTTTTCATTGCGCTGTGCTGTAAGAATCTTCAATGGCAAAACAGCATTGATATCAATGTTTAGAATTTATTTTAACCTCCACTCCCTTGAGTGCATAGTGGCAAACAACTCAGAGAGTTCCAGGTAAAGCTGCTTGTAACGGAGTGAATGTGGAGTAGGGCGTTCCCTTCAAAAGATTAGTTATTATTCTCAATGACTCTGCCTTGAGTAAATAAAGGTGAGTTACGCTTTCCCCCCATAATACCAAAAGCACTTGATCCAAAGTCATCCAGGTTAAAAAGACAATCGGGGGAGCGTCATTTTAGATGCATAACACCATCCAGCAAACATCTGACCTGCAGTAAAATGAACTGTTAAGTTATACAGCAGCTGTTTTAGCATCAGGTGATAAACTCATAACTTCCACCATTTAACTCAGCCTTCTCAACCAATGTAGAGTCAATCAATTCAGTCATTCATTGAAAGTAACTTTAATTTAAAGCAATAAATAACTAGGGGGGGGGGGGGGGTTGTAGTGTATTAAAAAAAATCACATTCTATTACCATAATTATGGTGAATGAGCAACTGAGTGTTATACTACTAATTCACACTAACGTGAACCTGTATCAGTTCATGGGCGTAAAGACGATTAAAATGTTCAAGCAAACATTGTTTCTGTTTGCAGACGTACCCAGCATGTTGAAGATGAAGTCCTTGGCGGTGTGGACCTCTAAGGCGGTCTGGTCCCCGAACTCGCCCTGCTCCAGCAGAACCAGCTCGGACACCTGGGCCGACAGCTGCTCCAGGGCTGCCCCGGACCGGAAGTCCACCTCGGACAGCTTCTTGGCGGGGGCCGGGGAGCGCGGCGCCACCGCGCTCATCAGCGAGTCCATCACTTAGGAGCCTGCGAGGGGGGACAAGGAATGAGTTATCATTGAAGGTTTCGTTTGCCAAGACCGACAGCGTTTTAACATCTCAACAGCCCCATTTCCATGGCTAACACAGTGGAAACGGGTCCCCCCGACCCCCCAAGGGATGAATTATACCGTCACAGTGGCAGCAATCTCTGCTGGTTTTGAGGGTTTTATTGTCGCGCCGTGGAACAAAACGCAGGGCTATATTTGAATCAGCTTTCGGGACGCGTCCTACAGCCTTTGTGTGTTTTCTTCGCTGCATAATGCCTGCCTTGGTTTTCAAAAGCCTCCTGTGAATCCTGGGACTTAGAGGGGCACTTCTAGAGGTACATACGACACCGGGGAGCAACTTGCAATACATTTTCAGCAGCAGAAGATGTGACGTGGATGCAAAGCCTTTCAGATAAGACTAGCGAGCAGGATCTAAGCAAGCAGTAACTATGAAGAGCATGTATGCCTCCATATATTACTACTAACTTCCTGTTAAACACAGGACAATATGCAGCACAACTGATGTTCAGTTTGACATGAGACTTTTGCATTGATGCTAACAAACACAGGTTAATTACATTTCAATGCCACTGTATTATTAGCATTGTGTTTTGTTTTTTATTAGATATTTTCATTTAAAAACAATGATGACCTGTTTTTAAGGATCATGGAAATACATGGTTTACAAGTTAGTTAGTCAAGCAGTTAATTCTCCTGCTGGAATGAACAGTTCGTTTTGACACTACACATCAGTAACAAGGAACAAATAAGACACGCTAGTCATTTGGCACTTTATTCATTGAACAGACTGTCAGGAGCTGCAGTGGTGGGTGGAAGAACCGCCGTGGGACGGCGTTCCATTCCTCAACCAGGATTTGTTGCGGCCAACGTGGCCGTGTTGGTCACCTCGGCACGTCCAGTCCGCCCAGGCCTCAATCAATCGTTTTGTTAACGGGAGCCACGCTGACATGAAATAGGAGATAAAACACCGGCACTAATGAAGGAGCCGGTGCTGGAACGGTTCTTCCACCTACTACTGATGCTGTCTGAGAGCGTCGAATTACCAACATGTCTTATTTGATAAAGTTAAATCATTCAATCTCCTGAAAAACATTAAAACAATAGACACTGTTCACTTATAATCTGTACAATGTATTTAAATGTGTGATCCTGTGAAAATGGAACATCATTATAAAGTGAAACACTTAGACAAAATTATAGACAATGGCAAAAATGTACAGTAACATATGGTTGACTGAACACGATCTAACAAACTTTGTTTGACAAGTTTGTTTTGGGAATTTAGACCTTTCCTTGACATTAAACAGTATCCAAACACAGGCGTTACCAATAAAAACAAATCAATGTTCCATTCCTGACCTGAACTGAACCTTTAACTGGTATCCATGGCAACACCTGTGCCTTCCTACTGGTTCATGTCAACATGGCTGCTGAAAAAACGGGTTCTGAGCAGACTTTATTCCCACCGGAAGAGATAGTTTACATACCAGAGACATTTGAGGGATTACAAGGGTATTACCCGTTAAGTGACTGGGATAAGTTACTAACACAGCAGCCATCTGTTTGCACGTTTTCCATACAAACATACAATGTTGCAGCGTGCCTAAATAATAATAATATCAATAGAAATAATAATAAAGTTGTAATGTCAACAAACGCTGCGGTCAAGCGGAACAACAACACGGCCTGTGCCCCACCGAACTGGGTCAATTAGCCGCTAGCGGCTAATAGCCGAGCTAATTAGCCAGCCTGCTGTCTCTGCAGTTTTGAACGCGAGCATTAGATGATTAGCCGGGGACAACACGCCGGCCTGGGCTGGGTTACGGCTACCTGTGTGGCCGCTGCACCGCCCCGGACACCGGACCAGCACCGGGCAATGGTCTGCTGTGTCGCCTTCCACCACGGGCGGCTAAATATCCCTGTTTTTATTAGCCGGCTAGCTTCGTCCAAATTAGCATGCTCGCTAACGTGTGACAGTTTGTGGACAAGTGCAAGCGAACGCGGCGGAGACGCACATGCACTCGTTAGCTTGGCGAATCATTAGCCGCCCGGCTAAAGCCGTCAAACACGCCGGACACACACAAACAAGCACACACACACACACACCCTTAAACCACGGTGACGCGACAGCTGAGTTTTCTTCGCTATCTCCTGCGTTTACTGGTGTTTAGATCGCCGTGCTTCAGTCCGCCTTCTTCAGCTGTCATTTCCAACAGGTCCCAGGTGCCACCTTCCCCCCGGCAACACCGTCCCAGAAAGCACGGTCCTACTCTGAGGATGCAGGGATTAGTAGTGTGTGTGTGTGTGTGTGTGTGTGTGTGTGTGTGTGTGTGTGTGTGTGGCAAGAGGCACGCCTCCACATTACAGAACTACAAACGGATTTGTGAGGTCAGGGTTATGATTGCAAAGTGTGCGTGCGCTGCTGAGGTTTTAGCAGGGCGGCTTCACAGCTGCACACACACGTGTTTTCATGCGTGCATGCATGCATGTATGCATCGATGCATGCATGCATGCACATGTGTGTGAGCTGTTTCCCTGCAAGGTGCAACACAGCAGCCGTGTCCCTGCAGGCTGCATGGGGCAGAGGCTCTTCACATGCTCCTACATGCGTTTTATCTGCTAGAAGAAGTATGACAGCTATGCATGTAGGCAATTTGTTTATACTAAAAGTTTAGTCATGCATTTGAACATAGCTGTAGCGTATTTTCCACCTCTTGATTTGCTTGAAACTAAATGAATCTAATGAACTTTACTTGTTTGGAGAAATTATCTACATATGGGTTGTAGTGTACTGTCTGTTCCCGTCCTGTAAGGATGGTATGTGCTGGGTAAAAAGGGTCGAAAGGTTACGAGCCCTGATCAGAGGTTGAGAGCCATATGTTGTAGTTCTTAAAATAGAAGCAAGTAGTGAGTGGTCTTGACCAAATAAAGCTAGATTTGACCAAGTATGGACACTCCATGTTTGGAGGATTAGACTTAACAACAGTATATAAAGTAGGCCTTTGGGATGGAAAGGGAGAGGACTCATATCCGCACGAAAGGCTCTTCAAGATTCAGCTTAATGAAGATTTTGGAATAAAATTCTTTTTTGCAAGAGAAGACGTGTCACATGGCGACTTCTTTAATTATCAAATCAAGAAACAGCAGGAGTATTAAGGACTTTTATTTTGAAAAAAGCAAATCTTAAATCCCTAAACAGTGTGCAAAATAAAAGATTTCAAACTTTGTGTTTTCCTTTCCACACATGAAGACATTCACACCATAAATTTGTGCAGACTAGACACAAACTGATGCATAAAATAGCACCAGAGTGCAATCAATAATGTGTTTGATGCTCAAAAAGTCCTGGGGCGGGACAGCGTAAAGTGTGTCACCCCCCTCCTCCCCCATGTTGCTATGAAACCTACACCTAAGGAGGTTTCCAGGGTATTATATATTTATTCAGTACGAAATAGCAAATTCCATATTCTTTAAACCTCACATCTCCTACTTTTCGCCTTTTAACACTTAAGGAACGCCAGATTTAATTTCTATGTAAATCTAAAGCAGACCTTAACACATTTTCATTCTTAAAGTCCATTTCTCAAAAAAAAAAATAATTAAAATGTAATCCACTGAAACTAAAAGTGTTTGACCTAGTTCCGCCTTTAACCCTCTCACAATAGTTCCTAATTTAGAAATGCAAAATGTCTCATTTTTAAAGGAGAAGTGCAGCATTGCCCCCGGAAAACAATCAAGGCTTTACATTTACAACACGACGAACAGCCTTTACTGTTCTAAACTCAGAGTCTGTAAAATCTCTGCTGCTTAATCTGAGACCACCCATACAGTGAGTGATTCATCAGCCCATTCTGCAGCACAAGTAGGAAATTTATCACGATAATGGAGTCCCAAACATCATTTAATGAGCAAATAGAATGAGTCACATGCCAAATGAAGAAGAAGAAGTGAGAGACAATCTTTGCCTTCCACAGGCACACTGAGGGAAGTCTTAAGTGCAACGTCTCCAAAACTCGCTCCGAGACGTCCCCGATGACACCAACTAGGACTGTTAAGTAAACTAATTTTGAAGTGTGAGATTGGCCCTAAATTGGTTTCCCCCCTTTGCTGATAAATACTGTTACTCTTTATTTAAAGAAAATAACGTTTACCTTTTAAATTTCCCTGAGGTGTGACACCAATTGATTACTTGCTGTTTTTTTATCACATGGTATTTGAGTTTTAAAAGCAGCCGGTATGGTGGGAAAAAAAAAACACGGTGGATGGAGTTCAGTCTATAAAACACATTGTTCTTGTATATTTTCTCATCATGCTGCTGCTGTTGAAGTAAAGGTGAAATATCCTCTGGTAGAGTGAATCCTTTTGTTATGCTTCTGCTATCCCTGGCAGTGATGTGGGAACCGCTCGCAGTTTAATACACAAGCGTGAACCTCATTGATTACACTTCAAGTTATTCATTTTCTGCATCACTGCTAAACTCCCCCGGATTGATAGTGTCTGGAATAACCTGTCAGACCTCTCTCTTAGCCTGTCGATGAATCATTGCAACCTAAAAGACTGCAATCACACCAGCCGTGAGAGGGACTGTCCGTATAGTGCCATACAGTGTCTGATTCATCAGCCTATTCTGTGGCATAAGTGGAACATTTATCAAGATAATGGTGTCCCAAACAGCACTTAATGAGCAAACTGAAGGAGTGACACACCCGTCCAAATGAGAAGTGAGAGACAATCTTGGCCTTCAGCAGACAAACTGAGACACTTTGAGTGCAGCGCCTCTAAAACTCGCTGCTTTAAGCTCTTTCCTATGCTTTCTTTGCCTTTTTTTTTCCACCCGTGGAGAGGAGGAGTGGAAAAACATTACAATGTCTCTCGACAATCCCCCATATATCGCCCCGTCTACAATAACACAACCGTATAAATCTTTCCCTTTTTGCAAGTGAGATCAAGCTGGAATTGCGCTGCATGTGGCGGCAATTTCAGGTGAAGTGATGGCGTGATATCCAGGAGTCAGTCTTCAACACTAAATCACTGCTTGCTCAGCAGATTTAGTAGAAAAAAACAACTCACTGGTTATATGCAGGAAACGGAAATGAATGTCATTGTGTAAATATTGTTAATCTAAACACATGTTTGCAAAATACATTATTTGCTTTATTCTTAGAAAATAAACAAAATAAATACAAAATTGTAACTCTTAATCCAACAGGTGGAACCTTGTTTTTTTATATATATATATTAAGTTAAATATTCCATATATGTCTTTTTTTAAGAAAACATGCTAAACATGACATAATTCCAGCTTTTCAGAATTTTAATGACTTCTAGGGACTTGAGGAGATAAAATACAGTCATTTACATAATGCTTCTTGAAGAATTTTAATAACTTCTAAGTGACTTGAGATAAAATACAGTCATTTACATAAATGAAGCAAAGATGTGATGAAAGCTCGGAGGGGAAAATGAGAGTATTAAGTGTCATAATTTTTATTTTTTTTCAGTTGTCTCTTTCTGTCCAGTCATCTCTCGATCCCTTAGATTATACCCACAACCCCCCAGGTGACCGCTGTCATCCACATATCTGGGGGGGAACTTTAATTACAACAAATTCAACATGTATCCTTAGTTGTCCTTCACTTCCATTATCGAGGATGAGTGTAATGTAATTTAGATGAAGTAGCGTAACCCCAACCATTACCATCATCACCAGACATTACATTACCCTGAGATGGCTGCTGCTGATAGCGCTCATGGTGTTATGGTAACAATGACCCCCCCCCCGACCTCCTCTGATGCATGGCTGTCATCTCCGTGCCGCCGATTGAAGGGAAAATGATTGGGTGTAAAGCCGTGGAAAAAAAAAAAAGAAGAAGCGGCGTCCGCGCTGATGGGGGCCTCCGTGTCCACCGGAGTGAGGGAATAATCTATCTGACGACGTGATAGTGCTGACCGTCGTTTTAAGTAGCCTGCCGAGGTCAGCCGGAGCGGCCCTGGATGTGTGTGTGCGTGTGTGTGTGTGTGTGTGTGTGTGTGTGTGTGTGTGTGTGGGGCGCTCCGGACGCCTATTACAGTTGTTCCGCTTCAATGTGCGAGCCGCCGCGGCCTGATTGATGCCTCTGAGAGAGGATTTGGCACCGCCGGGGCGTTTATTATACAGCATGCACTTTAATATATTGCCTGTGTGTGTCTGTGGATTGTTTTTTTGTGTGTGTGTGTGTGTCCCCTCTATGTGAATGAGAGGGAGGAAGCTTGGGGTAATCGCGTATAATGTCCTGGGCAAAGTTTCATCCCAGCTATTCAGGAGAGGATCTGGAGAGTGGCAGCCAGTCCATCAGCTCCTATAAGCTCTCTATCACCGTACCGGCTGGTGACTGATGACTCTCAAACAACCGCTCTCTTCGTCTTTGACCAAAACAGTCAGACGGAGAAAATCAATGGAACAAAGGAGCCGTTCCCTCCTACAGAAGAAGCTGATGTAATTAAACCCGTGTGCACGGTAAGAAAGGAAAAGTCCGGACTGAATAATATATTCTGGAGTGGAGAAAGAAAGGCGAGGAATGCCTGTGAAGTGCAGGGGAAGTCCCTGAAGGTATAATTAACAATATCTACCATTAGTATCTGTGCTTCATCTTTCCCTCACAACAGCGCAGACCGAGGCGAGGCCCAGACAGACTCGCTGGCTTTTTGCGTCCGTGCAGGGTGCTGTGGATTAAACACCGGCATGCATAAAAAGCTTTAAAAGTATTCAGATTGTCTCAAATAGGATTTAATATAGCTTAAAGTATTTACCCATTTAAATAAGACATGCTTAAATTATCACTGGTGCTTTTTTTTTCCCACTGAAGATATGTTGCATGTCACAGTAGAAAAAGCTGAGGTTTATCTAATCACATTACAATTGTTGAATTCCATTTAGCTGCTTTACTTTCAGGATCCTGGGGCCTCATTTATAGCTGTGCACATAAAAAAAACCTACGCATGTCACTTCTGATATAAAACACGGTAATATGGATTCTTTTTCATTTCAACCACATTAGTTGACCTATTAAATGATCATCATCAGTTGTAAAGGGAACAAAAAAGAAGGAAAAAAATCCGAGATCACATCAAATGGTTTTGAAGGATTGCAGAACAGAGCACTGATACATTTTTAATAACACCGTCGTTGTACTGTGCATATCTCGTCGAGTACGATTTAGAGATTTCTAGTTTTCAGACACTGAGAGAGACGCTGCAGTGGCTGCCGCACACACACACACACACACACACACACACACACACTGTCTTTTTCCAGGCACTTCACCAGCAAATGTTCAGTTACTCGTGTATGGTACAATTAGTCCAATATTGAGAAGAAATGGCAGATAATTTAGCTTATTTTAAGATTTTTCTCCTGGTAATTTGATCTCATTTTAAGAAAACAAGACTAACACTTCTTTGAAAAGAGTATAAATTGACTAAAATCAAGAAATTGGACTAATTGTACCAAAATCAAGCTATTTTCACTTGTTGATATTTCAGCGCTTGCAGTGCAGGTCTGGTTGTAGTGTACGGGGATAGAGACAGAATTCAGTACTAACACACTGTTTCTTAATGAAGCTCTGCGGCGTGTAGGTGAGGGAACAGGAAACCTGCAACTCCTGGTCAACCAGCATTGTGGTTAAAATAAAAATAACTTCACAGTTAAGATGAAGGAACAAAAGGAATTGAAAAGCGCAAAGAAATGGGAATGTACAGTTAAATCAATCATACCTGGCCGAGAAAGAGTGAGGCACACAATCCACTTGGGAAAAAAGCAGACTGTTGTTTTTGACTGGGTTTTTGTGCGAATTAAACAGGATATAACAGGTTATTTGCTGAGCTGTGGCGGCGCCGGGCAGCCGGAACCAGCTGCTGTTTCCAGGCTGCGAGCTGCCGCCTTCCATTCGAGTGATTGATACGCGAGTCTTATTGATTTTCTCATTTAACTCTCTGCCAAGTAAATAAGCATATTTCCCCAAAATGTCAAACTATTACTTTAGAAAATAGGGGGGGAAAAGTAAAAAGCTCCAGGTCCAAGAGGTTTTATCTGTATCTTCGTCAGCAGCCAACTCTGTTATTATGGAGATGAATCCATTGAAATGCAAACCTAGTGGTTGTTGTGATTTATATTCCAAATAGTTCGTATAGCGTTTAATATTCTCCCCTATGTATGGGGTAATGGGGCACCACAGAAAACATTTTCCCTGGGGCCTCGCTAATGTGGCCGTGTTTAGGAGGGGAAAAGGGTAAAATAAGATACAGAGAAATCCCGGAGTCAGAATCCAAATCTCAATCCAATTAGGAAGTCGTCGCTGCGCTTCTAAAAGGCTTCTCGCTCACGATCCCCCCATGAAACCCCAGCAGAGCTGCGGTGGTATCACAGAGCGAGAGGAATCCAACGTCCAGATGGCGAAGCTGAGAAAGAGCCCCTGTATCCACACAGATTAACGGCTGTAATTGCTTCCAAAGGTGCACCCGCTAAATACCGACTGGAAGGCCTGAATATGCAAATACAACATGTATTTAGTATTTAGATCAATTTGCAAATGCAGCTCTCACACACTGAATAGCTGTGTTTGAATTACCTGGGAAGTTATGGTCAAGGATATTAGGGCGAGAGCAAAAATTGTCTCCCTTTTATCTCACTTTCCATTCCCCCCCCCTCTTGTGTGTTCACACATTAAATGTAGTCTGCCGGAGCAGAACATCTTGATCCAGTTAATGGATTTTAACACAGAGGTGCTGTGCCGGCAGAAACTGGACCCACACATTTGAACGTCAGCTCCAGAGGAGGAGAAATAAACGGCCCTAAAATAAGGCGGCTGTGCGTAGCTGGTGGTCAAGAGAATCCGATCATTTATTTTTTTTGCCTGCAATATCCAGTCAAACATCTCCCATCAACTTTAAAAGTTGGAAAAGTCGAGCTCTGTGCTGTGTGATTACTCTGTCCTGAAAAAAAAAAGCATAGCTGCTTAATTCTAAAGAGTTTTATGAGCCGTGATCAAGAGCTCATTGGCAACGTGTTCAGTCAATAGCATCTTCAATAGAGCCCTGGCCCCAGCAAATTGACCCGGAGTTTTATACAGCTATTTTCTAAAGGTCCCAATTCAGGGGGCCTACAGTCAGGAAGGGGAATTAGTGTTTCAATGGATTTCACTTTCAATTTGAATGGCGAAGTGGCTGGAACAGGGCTCGGGCTACGGGGAGGCCGTGGGTGATGAACTCCTTTGTGTTCTTCCGCGAAAGAGACAATTTCCCTTCGGATGCCGTGGGTGGCGAATCGAACGGGTTTATCCAGCCATTAACAGGGACAAAAAAAACACAGGCAGGGGAACCCTCTTCACCTGGCACGGCGGTAATCCGTAGGGATTGTTTACGGACATGTGGAGCCTCCTCCACGAACCACCAGTGGATGATAAACCAACTGTAGATGATCTGCTAAGTACTATATGGATAACACGCTGTCTTCTGTTCACATATGGTCACAACATTCAGACTTTTACTCAAATGTAAGATTTTTAGGGCTATGTGTATATATATATATATAATACAACTACCCCTTGTTGAAAATGACAATCTTTCACAGTGATATTATTATAGTACAATAAAAGTAATATTACTATAATAATAATATACTCAGCATTATATTATTACTGTCGAAGGGACCATTTACATTGCATAATATACTGTATGTCATATAGTAGTATATTAGTATTATAGATGTATTAATGGTCCCCAATTTTTGGGGGTCCCTAACAAGATATGATTGTTGTTTTAAGGAGAAATCATCTGAATAAAGTTGTAACTCCTCTCAGGCCTTTCTCTGGAGCTCTAGAAAGCACACGGTCAACCCCATTAATATTAATGAGCTTTTCCTCTGAATGGATGTAAAGGAGGGGGGGGGGGGGGCAGTTGTATAGTCGTGATATTACAACTTCATGGAAGTTTTAAGGCAGAGCTTCTGCAAACAGGCTGTGTGCATTCATGTGGATTGAGTTTTCTTTTTAAATGAGCCAGTATCTACTTTCTATGATATTGTTGAAGATGGACAATGTAGCTGCTTTATAGTGTTCAGCGACACTGTGTGTGACTCTTGAAATGAGTCATATTTTATAAGATGAGTATGTTTCATTTAGGAAATATCTAAATGTAAAGTAGCTATAACTAAAAAGTAAAAACTTTTGTATTTAACATACAAGTGGGGTAAAGTAAATGTTTTCTTTTTCCACCACAGTCATATAAAGAATAAACAGAAGCACAGAGTGTAAGAAAAAGTATTTATTTGCCCTCAAATCCTTTTTGCTTTTTATTACAATTTCTCTCTTTGGGCCATAGAGCTGCAACAATCATTTTGACCACAACTTTTAATGATAACAGATTAATGTGATTATAAACTTGTTATAGACCAAACAATTGATTGTTTAATCAAGATAATAATCATTAGATTTACTGATAATGAACATAATTAGCCATATTACTGTAGTAGGGGAAATCTAGAGTGAAAAATAAAGAAGTACAACAGGCAGTCCTGAATTATTTACTATCAAAAATTGTATCGGGAAGTTTTATTAGCACAAACCATCGCCATATTGAATATGTTTAATCACCAAATGTGCAATATAGCCTTTCTTTTTTTAAATAAATGTGACAGAATGCATGTCCACAATCACACACTTCTTTATTCAAACTCAAAAACAAAAACAAAGCTCAAAGGGCAGCAGTGAGAAGACAGACAGCGAAACTCCTGTTGTGGCGTTATCTCGCGCTGACACCCGTCACTCAGAGCAGGGAGCGGTCAGACGGGGCGGCGGTACAACTCAGCACTTTCCTCACAAGCCTTCCAGTGTCATCCATTAGCAGTCTGACAGTTTAGTGTCGGGCGGCGGCCGCGTGGAGGAGGCCAGAGCCGCTACGGTTCAGAGGACCATGGCGAGCCAGCCGGCGATCATGGCCACGCCGCCCATGGGAGCGATCTTGCGAAGGCCAGGATCCCCCGTCAGGGCCTGGTGGTACAGAGAGCCACAGAACATCCCCATGCCTGCTATCAGGAGGGTACCGGCCTGTTAAGGAGGAGGGACAGATGGAAATAGTATCTTTAGCAGTCAGGTTATCAAAGCTGTGTTGCATACACAGAATATGTGAGTTTTCTTCCTAAACAAAAGAACGTGAACAAACTGTATCTTCTTCCACCACAATATTTGGGTCAGTAACAAATTAGGATCAAATCTACAGATTTGTTGACACACATGTCAAATGGTATAAATAAAAAAGAATCTTCAACATTAAATATTAAATATATAATCCACCCAGAACATTAAACATTTTATTTTTTTAAAAACCTTTTTAAATCTTTGGCCGCTGTTATATTCTTTCCTTTTTGCTGCTAGATCACAAATTTGTCAAGCAACCGCCTTGTGGCAATTTGTTGACTTATAATATAATAGGATTTTTATATTAATGCACCTCTTTATGGTGCAAATGCACTGCACTGCAAGTTTTAGATATAATTCATCCAAAAGATGTGTGTCCTCCAAAGCATTTTATCAACATTGACAGGGGTGACTGCATAAATGTGACTTTATACATAACTGCATAAATCCAACATTGATTTATGCATTAAGAAAATACCAAACGATAATTCCCTTCAAATGCTAAGTGCTAAAACACAGGTCTGTTCAAAACAGCATCTTATATCGTAACATCTAAAGGAATGCTGAATGTTGTCACTATGGCAGACAGGAAATGGCAGAGCTAGAGTAGTTTAATCTGATATGACACCGGTGTGCATCCAGGCCTGGGAATAGAAACTGGGCTTCTGTACTCACCACGGCGGGTTTGCCAGTGTGGGCAGCGCCCAGCAGGGCCAGGCTGTGGTAGAAATGGTACTTGTTGGCAGTTTCAAATAACTGGAGAGGCAGACACACAATAAAAAAAGAGCTTTCAGATACATGTCCCTCTCCAATCAAATCTTCATTTAAGTGAATCAAAGAGTTCCTGGAAAAAAGCAGCTACTGCTGTACAGCGTAAATGGGCCACAAGAGGATATATAATGAGTCACTGGTGTAGGGGAAATTGGTTACTTTCCTGCACCGATTACATTCATCATGTTCATCAATCAGATATGGCTCTGTAATCACCCAGATTGAAAAATGGACCCATTCTTAAAGCGGCATCTCAGAGTTATTACATGCTTTTGTTATGACATGAGAGGAACTGGCAGCTGGCGACTGTCAATCAGTGCAGGGCAACAGGTTTGGAAAAAAAAAAGATGCAAAAAAGGCAACAGGCAGTTTCTTTAATGCACTAAAATACATGTGTGAAGTTGATGGAAACCAATCTCAGTGCTGAATAGTGCTGAATTTCCTTTAATAGTAGTGTAGTGTACCTACCACCCTCTGGTAGTCATCAGGGTCGCTGTTTTTGAAGCCTTAAGCAAGAGGAATGAAAGTAAACAATACATTATGAGTACATGGTAAATGCATGAACAATTAAAGCTACTGTTGGCGCCCTCTAAGGCCCGGGAACCCCTCAAGGAGCCCTGGGGGGCCCCGGACCCTGAGAACCACTGCTATAGGATTTCCTTGAGATGATAACACACTCTATTACATGAAGTGGCTCAAGTTGCAGCCATAACACAGTATAAATATATGATTAAGTCTTAGGATTCAAAGTACAAAGCAAGAGTAGCATGGTATACCCATAATAAAATGATACACCCAAGCAGCTTTAATATTTAACACTGCTCATTCAATACAGAAAAGTAATTAAATACATTTATTCCTGTAATGTTAGTATTGCAAAGTATTTTAATTTGTCATCATGCCAAATATGAATTGTCACTGACCGATCTTTTACTCAATTAAATGATCTTTAATTGATACGCTAAAACTCGCTTTGAGACAGATGCGCTCCATGAACGCGCCTCTAATCTGCCACCATGACAGTGTGGAGGCGGGTCACCTTGATAAAGAGACGCTTTATTTATCCCACATAACGTACTGCTGGCAGAATTTGTAATATGCCGAATTCATTAATAGACTATCACACATTAGAGGAAACTTTTATTTCTTCTCTTAAATGTCGAGCAGTTGTTTATCTACACAAACTCATTGCTAATAGGTATGTTTCTGGACGGAGGCTGGTGTAGTTACACGCTAACACGTCAGTTACCCCCCCCTCCACCCGCCCCCCGGCGCCGTTCGCCGTCCGCCGTCCAGCCCAGTGAACGTGGGGTACTAGTTCATGTAAATCCGTACCGTGAGCACCGTAGGCGCCAGCTGCCACCGCCGAAGCCCCGGACAGAGCCGCTAACCTCCGGACAACAGCAGACGCGGTCATTGTCGCCGTGGACGCGTTCGACCAGCAAGCGGAAACACGCTGACGGGCGAGCTGCGTTCAATGTCCTTTTAAAAGCTCGTTTTTTTGGGGTTATCTTAGGACGTTCCCAAGATAACCATGTGATAAAAGGCTTACCCCCCCCCCAAAAAAAAATATTAAAGAAACTAATTTACGATACATTACAAAATACAGAATTCTTATATATAGATTTAAGTTTGAACTTGACCCATGTACCTGAATTAATCATTTGAACATGTGTGTTTCTCATGCCCTGCACAAAGAAAAGTTTGGGAAATAAATAAGAAATTGTTCATTACTCAATAGATTCCCACATGATTTGGATATATTTCATTTATTGTTTTGCATTAATAATTTGACATTTTTAATCTCTGATTAAATAATAATGATTTTAATCAATACATTTCATATTCATTGTAGTGAGTGGAGAAGTAGTGAATCCTCCTTTAATTGTTTTTTGAATAATTAAAAAAAAACTTATCCCTGCCAAAAAATAAAATTCCAGCAACATCTAGAAAAAAATATATATATCTTCTTTCTTGCTTTTTTGGCTCATTGGATTTTGTGCCTGCTTAGGTTTTCCTTTCATTTGGTTCTCTTTGGTCACTATCCCATACAACATTCTGCAAAGTCTTTGAAAACTGCAGCACCACCACAGGGCTTCAGGCCGTGGGGGGGCTTGAACCAAAATGGCGCATGCCGTGCTACAGTTTCAGCCCACGGGGCAGTTTCAAACTCCACCAGAGACATGTGACTGACGTGACACCAGCAGTCAGTGTAATGTCTTTAGGCTAGGTGTTTAGTACATGTGGATGAGCATTATGCTGTGGCTGCTCAGCTCTGCTTGTGCCTCATATCTCCCATGTAGTGCATACAAGACACAGTGCAACTGTGAAGAAAAAAAACATTTTAATTCATTCTATTATTGTATTTGTCTATTTTCATATTAAATCTGGAGCCAGCATGACTAAACTCTGTGGACAAAAAAAGGCCGGAACTGACTGTTACTAACTGACCTCTATTTCACAGATGGAAAAGAAAATCAAACATGTTTTTTATTTTTTACCTCTGCTTTGTTTAAGACCTCACATCTGAAATGCATTATTCATGACAGCACTGAATTATAGGCCTACTATTGTGCTCCTTTTGTATGAATAATTAATTTTCTCCACAGAGGGGTTACTTGACTTTAGAAAGAGGTTTATGCTGCCCCCCCAACCCCTCCCGCCCCCAGCCCCCCCACCATCACTGTATGCGCCAAACCGCCGCAAAGCACTGAACGACAGGCTCGGCGGTGCAGAGGGCGCATTAGCGTGCAGCACCTTCCATCACTGCAATGTGCGAAGTCGCAGAATGAGCGAATGAATGTTTGATGTGTTTTCCTGCCAGCAGAGGTGTTGAGGACTCATGTTGGCTTTAGCCTCTGATTAAGGAAAAAAAAAACACTAATCCCTGCTGAGAACCCACCAAAAGGGGGTGCTGTATTGCTTTCTCATAGGCAAAAGTTTGTCCAGAGAGAGGCTGTGTGTGTATGTGTGTGTGTGTGTGTGTGTGTGTGTGTGTGTGAGAGAGGAAGGGGCAGGGGGGCTTCTTCCAATTATCATATTGAAATTGCACAGGGTCACACTGCATTACCGAAGAGTCGCTAAACCGCGGTTTCTGCTCGAGCCTCGTCCTTAGCTGACTTTGACACAGCCTTAATACAATGCATACAATTAACACGTTTTAATGGCCTGGTATCTAATTAAAAAACGGGCCTTATAAGTCACAGGCCTGCGCTGGCTAACTGCGAGCTGAACCTGTAGCTAGCGTCAGTGTGTTTGCATCAAGGCTCGTGTGAACCTGTCACCTTTGAACGTGTGTGTGTGTGTGTGTGTAGCCTACTTCTTGATGTGTGGACATGTCTTTGGCATGATTTGTGGCGCACGTGGTTGTATGCACAGGGATCCAGGGAATACACACATACACACACACACACACAGACACACCAGGGAGAGGCACACACACACACACACAGGTAATCTTCATTCTGGCCGGTGGCAGATGGGACAGCAAGGACAACAATAACGTATGGCTTTACATCTTGTTTCCACAGACAAGCAGCAAATTATCTCTGAGTCCCAGCAGCAGCAGCCGTGTGCTGGGAGGTTCCTTACAAGAACCCACATCCATCTCACTTCAGTCGGCTCGCCTGCCTGTCATCCCGTGGCTGGCGACGGCTTCACTCCCCACCGAACCTCGCTGTGTTTGTGCATGTAGGAGTCTGATCGCCTCAGATTACATCCACCCCCCCCCACCGCCACCACCACCACCACCACCACCCCCACCCCCACCCCACCCCCGGCTGTCTTGCTGTGATCCAGCTCCACGCCTGACACATTCAGCCCTGTGCAAGAAACAAGTCACTTTGCACGAGGGAAGCGAGCGGAGCGCTTCCCTGCAAATGGGAAATGGCGGCGTAGCGTACGTGGTAGTCGCCGTCGCCCAGAGGTGAGGCAAGGTACGACACTCACCATTATTTAAAATTATAATTAGGGCTTTTTACATTAAATTATTTTTTAATGACTGATTTTTAATGTGTCCAGAGTCTTGGTTGTGTATCACTGCATTTACTGCATTAAGTTGGACTCACATCACTTTGTAATGTCAAATTTACAGGTCACGCCTGTTTGGCCTGTGTTCATATACATTTTTTATGTGTTTTAAAGTTAAAACTGATGTTTGACATTGATACAACAATGATAAACAGACACTTGCCTGAAGCATATTTGTCCAGTCATGTTTAAGGTACATTTAGAACAGATAATTGTGCTCCATGCCATCCCATGCCTTAAACTAGAATACTTTACTTTACTTTACTTCGGCCTGGTGCAGCCTCTTGGCCATGACAATGATAAAGGTGGTCGCTTTCATCCAGGATAAAACAGGGATCCGTCCTGTCTGGGTGTGCGTTTCACATTAAAAAATAACCGTATGCACACCTGGAATGTTTTACCTTAATGGACTGCCGTGGGTTGTTTTGCAAATCCAATCTCCTATCCGTGTTAGCTATATTATTATGTATATCTGGTGGCAGTGCATCAAGAAATTTAATGAAAAGCACATTAAGTGGAAACAGCCTGTCTCGTCAACATACAAATAAAGTCTGCGTTTGCTTTTTTTTTGTTTTTTTTCTCTTTTCCTTAAATTTTTTCCTCCTCCACTGTTCTCCATCTGCGAGTGAAAAGAGTGAAAACAAAACAGCAAAATCTCAGACAGGACGGCTGCGCCCTGCAAGCAAAGCGATGCCTTTTGTGCGCGGGAAGATTCGCCTGCTGGGCGGCGTGCTCCTTAGCCGATAACAAGATTTAAAAAGACAAACCCTGGCGTTTCCGAGAGTCCCCATTAACCTTGATGTGTTTTGACGGCTGCGGCCCTACATTTTGTCTTTGGCTCGCTTTGAGATGCGGCGACCGCGGCCAATTAGCCGTCCGCTTGGGCCACGTCCGTGTCTCCGAGATGTTTGGTCACACGTGTACGTGTTGTGCCCCGTCCCCGTGTCACGGCGCTGCGTGCTCAGGCCCTGTCGCTCCTTGTCCCCGCGTCACCGCGGCCCCTCTCAGGAAACACCGGAGGGGGGGGGGGAGAGGAAGGGACAGAAGAAGACAGGCCGAGTGACATTTGGTTTATGTGTCCAGGCTGTTGTGTGCTAGGGGAGACAACACCAGTCACTGCCATTACCCGGGCTGGCAGAGCTACACACTGGGTCAAATCCGCCTTGGGCATACACACACACACACACACATGCAGATGCATGCATGCACGAAACAAAGGAATCAGTCTCCAGACTTATGTCCAAAAACATTATTTTTCAGCAAAGTAGTGCAAAAATGTTCCTTCTTTTGTTGGATCAGCAGGTTGTTTGTGATAATAATTGATGGCATTGATATTTATTATTAATCCCCAATTGATGTTAAAACAGAGTCACACTCTTATTAATTTCACGTTGCTTGTCACCAACATTTAGGCTTGTGCAAAAACACACATGCACACACACACACACACGCACGCTCAGCAATGCACAAGCACAAAATCCCAAATATGCATACACACACAAAACTCACACACACACACACACACACACACACACACATACAAAACTGCGGTTGCAGCAGGTTCCCCGCGCCGAGCGAGCATAATTAGCACACTCGTTAAGCTCATCTGCATCTCTCTTCAAAGGAGATCGATGCAAATGGATAGGATTTAGCCACTGGCAGCAATTAGGCCAAAAAATATCCCAACAGGAGAAACTTGGTTGGAGCGGGGCACAGTCGGTTTTTCGGGGAAAGAAATGCAGAATTTTTTCTGGCCTTGCACCGAGTGTAATAATACAAACCAAAATGAAAGCTTTCATTTACTCTCATGTCAAATCGGGTTTAATCGCATTCTATACACATAACCCTGGGCTTTAAGATAGAATTACGTTTAATTAGGAAAGTATGACACCACCATCACCTGTTTAACCAATCCTGCTCATTACTCTGTGCTACAAATCTCTGTTGTTGCACATGATCATGGGCAATGCAGTTTATTTTCAGACAATCCAACACACCTGCTGCTGTCCTAAAATCGTCCCCAATTAATGCAACATGTACTCGTGGAGTAACATTTGTGGAAAAACTACAGTGATCTGCTGTTTTAGGAAATGATTAAGTCTCTTATTATCCCTTATTAAATCTCTTATGCACGTATACGTATGTCCTGTATACATGACCACATTGATTCACATTATTAACAGATGGAGAAATCTTCATCTACTGCAGAAATTCCCTATGTATGGGCCACACTTGTCCTTGTAGCCATCCCCAACCATGTACAGTACACATCCTGCCATAGTGTTAAATGCATGTGAGCTGTGGGGCTGCAGGAACCGTGGCTGCATGTCTGCGAGCAGCAACCTGTTGTTGAACTTTCCCTCCCCCCCCCCGTGCTCCGTTCTCCCTCCACCTGCTTTATATTTGTGTGTCAGAGTCGGAGACGGAGAGGCAGTAGATTAGCCGGCGAGCATCTTAATCAAAGCTGTCACACACGTACAGCAGTCGCACCGTGGCGTCCTCCTCTGGGCTTCCTCAGCGCGGGTCATCCATCTCGTTCACTTTGCCTCGCTTTCCCTCCGTCAGTCTGTTTTCGTGCCTCTAATGAGTCCCCTTCTGAATGCTTGTTTTTTTTTTTTTTTCCGAGAGCAACACCTTAATATCCATAGCGCTGCCCTGGCTGGACGTGTGAACGCCAGAAGCTTCATTTAAAGATGGGAGGTGCGCGAGCTCGACGTCATGAAACTTTTCAAATTGGGCTAAAGAGGCTTTCAGCAGCGTCGCTCGCAGGTCAGAGGTCATCAGTTGTTGATATCTGGAGGTCAGGTCTTGTCTGGTTTATAATAAGAATAAAACAACAGGTCTTCTACAAGCAGCCATTCTGTCTGGAGGAAAACAACACTTCATTAGGCCGGTCGATGGTGAGAAGCGAGATGCTGAACCGATGACATTTTACATTTTTTTTTCTCAAAAGGTGTTGGACTTATATGAGGAATGTCTTCACACATCAGTGAGTTATTTTAACTGGTGACTGGCAGGTCCCTCATTTAAAACTGCTGTGCTTTTTTTTTTTCTTAAAAAAATAAAAGAAAAGAATTCCACACCTCCATCCATCCACCGCGTTCATTTTAATGACTGGCAAGGTATTTTGTATTTACCTTTTCTTCATTTTCATATTTGGAAACACTCACCTTAAAATGAGAGCACTCCCAGTCTGCCTTAACTATACAGTTAATCTGCATGCAGCTTTCACAGCCAGGCTATTTTTTTACTGCTGTTATCTATAATTGCAAAAAAAAAGAAGAAGAAGACTTAATTACCTTTTGCAGAGTTTGGCACGGAAGGCACAAATATTTTGCAAGTAATATTTTCAGAGATGCATATATTTGTGAGGACGCAGGAGTGTGACTAATTTGTTAAAACAGAAGTTCTACGATTAGAATGATGTTATTACAAATACCTGGGGATGCAGGCTCGGACCATTAAAGGGCCCGTATGTACTTTTTACATACTCTAGATAAGATCTAGGGGTTCTAGAAAAAACTGCATCAAACATACACAGTCTGGATCTAGAAGCGTTGACGTATCACGGCCCGTTTGTACTTCCCTGACTTTGTGATGTCATGCAGTAGCTCCTTCTGCCTGTAGAGGTCGCTGTGCATTGTTTGAGTTTCCCATGCTTACATTTTGAATCAGATTTGGGCTCCAACGCATGCAAAGTTTTCATGTCAAATACAGAACGGGGGTAAGAAAGCATTCTATAGTTTGTTTGATAGTTGCTCACAGAGCCTCTGGTGGAAATCTCCCAGGGGGCCATCCTCTAAGAGTAAAGGGAAGTGTTTTCACTAAAAGCTGCTTCCTGCTGCTACTGCTGCTGATAATGGGCTTAATGGGAGCAGGATTGTGGGCTAAACCAACCCTAACAATGAGATAAAAAAAAAAAAAAAGTTAAGAGCTAAAGCGGAACTGCGATGTTGGGTAACAAGTCAAGATGCACTGTGACTCTACACAGACATTCAGCTATTGTTCACACACAAAGAGTGATTAGTGCAGCTTTAAACTTCACCTCCACTCCACATTATTTTCATCCCTCGCTCCAAATCCACATTTGTCTCTCTGTTACACAACACCTAGTAGTATTATGTTGTCAAATTCTCATCTTGATCCTCCTCTATGCTGCTGGAGCAGGTTTTCCCATCGGGACCATTAAGGTTTCATACACTCACCTAATCTAATAATGCAGAAAAGTTCAAGTGTTGTGCACATTGCGAGCAAACTATTGCTTTGAGGTGAGCGCCGTTCATCAGGGACAACGATGCTGCTCCTGATTGAGTCGTTGAGATGTCTGTCATTTGGAAAGTCTTCCCAGAGGAGCCGCTCTCCGCTTTCATTATGTTGGTTTAGATCTACTCTACTCTGCTGTCTGCTTCGTTTCTGAAATGCTTTGGATGAGCCCAATAAACTGTAACATCCCGTTTATTATTCATGGAACCACAAACAGGCCCTTTGGCATGTTGGACCACTGAACTCACACACACTCCAGTGCTTGTGCTGATGCTTATTTCTGTGTTTGGCTGGCTTATTACATCTTGGGTTTAACTTTGTTTTTATATATGTATTAAAAATTTGGTCATTATCTTAACAGCAGTTACAAGCAAGTTACCTAAGAAATCAAATCTGGTAATCACCCATGGTTCCATATTTTATAACTTTCCTCGGTTTTAAGCAGCAAAAGTCCTTTCAATATAGTTTTCTATTCCAACATTATCATGCCCTGACTGAAGTGTAATAGTTTTACATCTCTGTATCTCTCTGTATCTATGTGTGTGTGAGGACTTTTATTTTGAAAACCGCTAATAAGCTCTTCATAGGTAGAGATAACAATCGATGGATCATTGATTGTTAGCATGTGTCATATTCAAAAAGGTGTTATTTCCCAAAGCAAAAGTCACAAAGGAAAATGTAAGAGTAAATCCTGATTCAGCAGAGATCACATTAAATGAGAAAAGTTGATCTACAGGCAAAATAAATATTATAAATAATACAGAATGTCTTAGGGCCTGACTGCACTAAATCCCACTCTATGGCTTTATATCTTAAATCATCACCTGGTGGCAGAATCGTATGTTTTCCCTTACATATTTAAAGAGGTTTCACCATAAGCTGATGTGGAAAACGTACAAATTGTTGCAAAGAAATTTCCCACAATGCCGGAAATGAAGCGTTTGACACAGAAACCCCCCCCATGTTCAAACAGATCCTACGCCCAGAGAGCCTTGTGTTGGCCAGCGTCCATCACATAAAAGAACAGGGAGGGCTCCTCCCCGCTTATATAAATACGCATATTTTCCCTTTTATGTGAGTTTACTATCTCCTTACTATGAATAATACATCAGTACCTGAGCGGCTCTCACAGCTGGTTCCCACACACACACACACACACACACACACACACACACACACATACACACACGCACGCCATGCTTAGCAAAGGCACAAGTGCAGACACGGCATACAAAGCTATTAATGTTAATAACGACGACACGTGCATTTATGATCACAAGGCCATAAACTCCAAAAGTTTCCGGGGGGCATAGGAAGTGATAAAAAATGCAAACCCACACTGTGCAGGTCCCTCTTCTCCCGCCGCGCGCCTCGGCGCGGCAAACCTGCATCAACGGGGGACATGTGGCGCGCCAATTAGCGGCGGACGATTCTTGGACGCGGAGGCAACGCCGGGCGATCAGATGGGTGCAATTAAAAGCAGATGCCACTCCGGCTGATGGGCTGTGTACGGGCATGTGCGTGTGGCGGGGTGATGCTGAGCGGTGGAGACAGACAGAGGGGGATGGCATGTGATGGGAACCGATGCATGTGGAGCTACTCTAACGCTAATCTGGCAGGCACCCCGCTGCTTCAGATCAGAGGAGAGGGATATGATCCCCGACCCCAGGGACTGCAAGCTTACTGAGGAGCAGAGATATAGGGAAATGTGAGGGGGGGGGGTCGGGGGGGTAGACTAACAGTGTGAAGCGTGTGAGCCCAGAGAAGCTGTGGTTGGAGCCTGGGAAATGGAAGGCGGGTGAAAATAGACGGGTCACAGGCCTGCTGAGGTGAGAGTGGACACGGGGGCTTATTGCAACAAGGGAACCGGTGTAAAATTAGGGGAGAAAATGGAGAAGTCGATGGCAACCGCTGTGAGGGTTTTACCGTGAGATCAGCTGAAGGTGGATGGGAGGAGGGGGGCGGAAGTATGAGTAGATGTTATTGGCCTGGAGAATCAATTCCTGCTTCTGTGAAATTTTGTGAATCGGCTTGATGCATAGTGATACTGTCTGCTCTCAGTTCATTCATCTTTTTTACTTTGGCAAAGTGAGGTTGATTAGAGCAGTGAGACTAAAACAAAACCAAAGCAGTATTTCCCACACAGCCTGGACCCAAACAAATAATATTTGTACACACAGCAGAATAATTTGTAACTATCTTAGTTATTTGAAGGAAAATGTGATGTTATTTGTCTCTCGTGCAACTTGTGCATTATCATTACAATATTAATTAAAGAAAAGTAAAAATTATTAAGTATGTCCTGTAGTAATCATAATTCAGAAACAGATTAGCTCTTATACAAACTCTTATACAAACTCAACAATATCTCACTGAAACTAATCTAAAACATCAGTAGAATAAATAAAATCCTTGACATCACAATAGTGAGTGTAGACACAGACAGCTTCATCATCGGCCACCCGCTCATAACACTATACTCTTAATTTAGCCAACGTGCTGGGGTTGAACATGTCGCCACTGGATGGGACACTGGGGACGCAGCAGTTGAATTATGGCTCACACTACCTTCGCAATATTGCTAAAAATCCATCCCACTCGCACAATCTGCACCGGAGGTCCGTCTGGACTGCTGCAATTCACTCCTGCAACGACATCAAAGCCAGGCCCATCAACACACTCCAACTGGTCCAAAACTCATTCGTTCAGATTCTTACACACACACACACACACACACACCATCCTGGCACCACATCACCCGATTCCTAAAATATCTGCACTGGTTCCAGTCTCTTACTGGATCAAACACCAAAATCCTCATCATCACTTATAGTCCTGCACCATCTGGCCTCCACCGTGTCTCTCAGACCTCCTCTCCCCCAAATATACCCCCCTCCATATTGATTAGTTCAGCTTTGAAGTGGACAAATTTGAAAATGTCAGCCCTTTAGAATGAATCGAGGAAGCTTATTTAAAAAAAAGATGGATGTAGTTTTAACTTTTCAAGTTTGGTTGAATTAGTCCAGTATTGAGTTAACTAGTCTTATCCATCCATCCATTTTCTATCCCGCTTATTCCCTTTCGGGGTCGCAGGGGTCTGCTGGAGCCTATCCCAGCGCATTTATGGCGAGAGGCAGGGGGATACACCCCAGATGGTCGCCAGCCAATCGTGGGGCATTAACTAGTCTTATTCCATTGGTAAATATATGTAGCCAATGGAATAAGATAATTCTACTTAATATTGGACTAATTGTACAAAAAAAACAGGATATCTTCACCTGTTAATATTTCAGGTTTTGCAGTGTGAACCCTGAACCAAATAAGCAGTTGTGCACGTGTCTGACAGCAGATAAATATCAATGGCAACATAAAGTATATTTCGACATTAAACCATATGTATAGTTCCCTCTGCACACTTTGTCGCATGCCTGCTCCTTGTGAATTCACCCAACAAAAAGTTCTAATAAAAACCGCTGTGGCCAAATGTAAATCCGACCGTGCAGAGATTTGTTTGCATGTGAGAGACAGAACACGATGCCAGAAGGTAAAGAGCTGGACAGGAGGAGGCCATAAGGTCGGAAAAGCTAAAGCTACCCACCCAGAGGGCCGATGCCTCTCGGCGGTCAGAGAGTCTGAAAGAGAGCGAAAAAAGAAAGAGAAAGTAGAATAAATCTGAAGCTACACAGAAGTCAAGAATGATTACCAGTGATAGAGTTAGAAGTGAAGCGGGGGAAATCATTGTAAGGAAATCAGACAGGGGTGCGATGTGTTAGAGGTTTAAAGGTGTCAGGGTAAGAACACAGAGGACAAGATAAGTGCACAGAGGAGAGTAAGACGTACTGAGATGTTGGGGTTCCGGTTAAAAACTGTTAAGGGATAATCATTGCTGCAGGAGCCACATTTTATTGAGAGTGCGCTCGTGTTCTGTGGTTTCTCCTCCCTCTCCTGGCACCACTAATGTCCAACTGTGCAAAGAGTCCAAGCCTGGACTCTTTTCCCATGAAACAGCTTTGTGAATTAAAAGCCCCTGGCATCCGCTCGCTGGGGTTTGTTTTCAGCCCATTTGGAATGACATTTGTGCGGGCCTTTTCTCCCGCTTTAGACATACTAGTCTGTAATTATGACTATTATGCATGCATGAGTGAGCGTGTACATGATCAATACAAGCTGCATTTTCTCTTAAACTGCACCAAAAGACCCACATACCGCAGTGCTTGGAGTGTGTCAGAAACAAACAAATAATTGTCTTCCTTTGACAGGATATTTTAATCCCCGTGCCAGACCTGACGCTCACGTTCTGCAAACACAGAAGGGATTTGTGGGCATGCTCAGTCGGGTCAGGTTGCAGGAAAGGTAAATTAGGCGGAGAGAAAATGGGCTTTCTGCATGCTCTGGGTGCCTCAGACAGAAAGGTTAATGGCTTTATGAGACTGCAATGACATATAATTGCAAACACCTCAGAGCAAACAAATTACATGATTGTTATATTTCAAAATGCAGCGAGTGTTGCAGCCTGTTGTAAATGGAATAATAAATTCATGTGTGTGTGATTTTTGCTTGCAGCTGTGCAGACATGTGTTTTGTCTGTACATGTTTGCGTTTACATACGTGACAGCGTGCTGATTCGTGCGTCTGTATGTTTGTGCATATGTATGCCTCAACACGTTAATTCCCCCTGAGGGTGGTTCCGTTGCAACTCTTACCCCTTGCATAGCGTTTCTACTTAGAAAAGGGAGCGAAAAAAAAAGGAGTTTGTAGTGGGCCAGGACCCCGAGGCCTGTTGACTGGTCACTTGGTGCGTATATGACTGTGCTAATCCAACACAAGCCCCCGTGGGCCGGAGGAATAAGAACATATACCGTACACTTCAGGGGAATTCTCCACAGACCCACAGCTTCCCCTGAGGCTCCATAGTGGCAAACTGACCTCTAAAGCAACATATATTACAGCTAGGGGTGTGTGTGTGTGTGTGTGTGTGTGTGTGAGAGAGAGAGAGAGACTATAGGTAGAGTGGATAGTTTTTTTTTTTCAGTGTTGAAGGAGAGCAAAGGGGACTGTTTGTGTGTGCCTTGTCTTGATACATGTGTTTGCTACCGTGCATCAATGTAGTCAATCAGCGACATGCCACAAGGAGTTGTGCGGAACTACAGTGCGTGTGTGTGTGTGTGTGTGTGTGTGTGCGTGAATGTGTGGGCTCAGCTGCCAGATCTCCCTGGTGGGCCATTACCTCTGATGCTTGGCTCAGGTCTATCAAGTGTAGGACATCTACGTCACCCCTGCACACATACACACACACGTAAGCACACACACAGGCCATCTACCTGCTCACTGTGGCCTGATGGGATATCACTGGGGGAATGTACATCCACAACCAAAGACAATTTGTCTTGGTAGCCGAGATCGCAGCCCCACAGCGGTCCCTGTCCCTCCTCTTTCTCTGCCTCGCCTCTGTCCCTCAGGTGGCTGCAGTCGTCTGAAGGTAAAAAGCAGGACGGGCTGACATGATGTTTTGGCTGATCGACGACAGCCCCGGCTCTCCACATGAGTGGAGGAGCAGCCGATTTCCCCCTGCCCGGGGTTTTATACGAGGGAGTGAATGAACACTGGCGCATGGATTTAAAGCAGTAAATCTTCTCCAAAATGAGATCTGGATGCTGCCTGGGAGCACATGGGCGTCATGCGGATATGGCCGAGGGTGGCACTCATTATACTTTAGCTTAAGTGACTGCAGATAGTGGCGTAAGAGCAGGAAGAGATGGAGGAAAATTCACAGATTTTCCGTTTATCCTAGCTGGGTGTTGCTGGCAGGTGTCAGCCCACCCGCTGTGGATACATGGCCCTGCATCGGGGACAGTGACTGAGGCAGATGTTTCACTGTGTACCCTGTTAATAAGAAAGCCATGCGGCAGTGTTGCATCCAGAGGAGCAGGTGCCGCCACCACACAGCCATTACCATCTGCATTGATGAGATCAGGGACTGAGCTGTGCTGGATGTTAGATGATTATTATCCCTCAAAGTAAAGAACATAAAACAAATAAATTTGCAAGCTGGTGATCTCAGCAAATTACCCCAAAACTCTGTATCCAAAAGGGAGTGCTAATTAGTGAGTGTATAGGCCTATTGTACGGAAGCCCGAAGCGGTCAGGGTTGCAATTATTATTTTAATGCTGAAATAATTAGTTTGTGATCGGGAGATAACAAAGCTTGTTTTCCCGTTGATAACGACTTCATTTATCAACTGTAGTCAGGCCAGCGATGCTGAACCAGCTTCTGTGTGTGGTTGCCAGCTTTACTTTTACACGTGATAGCGTGTCTTGTGTCTTTTCAAAATAAAGCACTTCTGTGTTAATGGTAAATAAACAATAGCAATATATCAACTTCAAATTCAAAAATAGCTTGATACATAACTCTACCTTACTTACTACAAAACCTAGTCTAGTGCATTGTATTTTAAGCAGTGGTGGACATTTTAACTTCTTTACTTACTTAAGTACTTTTTGTCTATGTACTAACTTACTTTCTACTCATTACATTCAAAAATGAACATCATTAGATTATATTAACATATTTTGATCATAATGTCGCATGATAAATTGCCCGCTGAGTGCGTCATGGTGTTGTTTGCAACTTCCAACCAATCAGGTAGGTACCTGCCTCTACTTCAACATACACTAGTCTACATTTGCTGCGTCGAGCAAAAGGACTTTGGAAAGCAAATCTTGTCGAGCAGAATGTTGTGTTGATTAAAAATTCAAAGAGATAGCACTCATGTGATTAGTCGCTGTTGTGTTCTTCCCCTTTTACTGCTCTTAACAGAGCACAGTGCTGTAAATTCAGAAAGTAGATAACTTAAATACAAAAAAACAAGATTTAAAAATATATCATGTCTTACTGATAAATTGGCAAATAACTTGTCTTTCACAGAATTCTAAGTAAAAGTTTGCACAGTATTGCAGAGAGCACAAAACAATATAAACACCAGTCTTTTCAATACACATATATATTGCTTGTGAGAACTGAGCAGAGACATTTGCAGAGGCCTAAATAAATATGTCTCCAATCTTTATCATAATGGCACAGCCGAGAGAAGTACTAAAAGTAAGTACTAATTACTGTTACTTAAAGTACGATTCTTGATGTAGCACTTGTACTTTTACTTAAGTACTAAACCTCAGTACTTCCTCTGCCCCTGATTTTATTGTATTTCTTGTAGAATCACCCTTTGAACTGTTTGTTCAAAAACTGAACATAAAATGTTTTACTAATCTGAAAGACAGAAGTGCATTCCTCTGAAAAGGATGCTGGAGCATCGTGATCCCCGGCTTGACTGCGGAAGAATTAACTGCTATCATGAGAAAACGAGCTTTGCTATCTAGAGAAAATTAAATAATTAATTTGTGATCTCGAGATAACGGCCTAAAATAATTGCAACCATGGCCGCTCAGGGCTTCCGTAATATCCTAATCTTATTGTATATTATATCACATTCATCTTCTGTGGTATCACCGTGAAATTCCTTTTAATACCCTATTTGAAACTCAAACTTTCCTCCTCGGTAATTAATATGGTTAGGTTGCCATGGGAATAGATCGGACATGTACCCTCTGCTGCACTGGCGTGATGGAGGAAAACGCCTGAGCTTGGAGTGATGGAGGGATTCTTTAGTCGGATGGGTGAACAGTGGAGGGAAAGCTGTGAAGTGGAGGGATGGATGAGGGTAAAAGAAAAAAATGGGCTCGTGTCCCTTTAACGCGCTCTGACGTCATGCTGATGCAGATCTGGATGAGAGCGGAGGAGAGGGATACCGAAAAGGATGAAAGTCCACGGATAATAATTTCCCCTTCATAGTACAGGATAGACAGCAACTTTATTAAACTAAACACGCATTTTGACGCATGTCAACGCGACACGTTTTTTTCCTTTCATTTTTTTTTCAAAAGAAAAGCGCCATATTGAGGTCAGAGGAAAGCGTTGCCTGGGCGACCGGCTTGCTGGGGAGGAGGAGGAGGAGGAGGACACTGCGGCGCGCGTCACAAGGCGCGAGGACGAGCGTGTGGTGCGCGTGCCCGCCCGCGAGGACGCGCACGCCCGGCGGACGCGCGGCAGCATCCACCACAGCAGCAGCAGCAGCAGCAGTAACGGCAGCAGCGGCAGAAGCGGCAGAAGCGGCGGCATTAGCGGCAGCGGCAGCGGCAGCAGAGGCATCCTCCCGCTACAGCACCGCGAGGACCGCGCGGCGTGCAACGTCCGCCTGTTACCGAGACGAGCCGAGGTTCGTGCGCCGTGACTCGAACCGGTGCTCGCTGGTGTCGGAGCTCTTCTTCAGCGGATTTATTCAAGGATTTATCGACGACGAGAGAGAGAGACAGATAGAGAGAGAGAGAGAGAAACACGGTTAAAAACTGACTAGCAGCGACCATTGGTCAACACAGGTGACACTTCCCCGGCTGTCAAATCCGCCGAGTCCCCGCAGACACGTCCGGGTTATGTGGGAGTTATTTTTGTCGTTTCGGCGCCTCGATAATTATAACAATAATTACAAACACTATTCATGAGACAAACCGGACTGTCAGCCGAGAAATTAATTAATTTATTGGTGAGACTTGGCTGCCCTGATGGGGTTTCGTACTCGCGCCTGCTGTATGCGGCTCGTGATGCAGTAGAGCGGCTTTATTTTTGGTATTCAGCCTCCGCTGTCATTGTCTCCAGTCATGAAGACCCACCTGCCGGCCCGGCTGGATTGAACGAGGTAACGTTAATGCTGTCAGTGGGGCATTTTTTTTTTTTTTTTGAAGGTGTTATTTGTTTTAATTTTTTTTTTTTTTAATTCAGCTCATGTTTTGTTTGTAGAAAACAAGCACTTTTTGCTCGCTTGACATTTACCACTGCTCAAGGAAGGTTTAAGGAAGAGGAGAAGAAGAAGGAGAAGGAGGAGGAAGAGGACGAAACCTCAGGAAAAAACACATCAGTGGGAAACTGGCAGCCCACCAGCACCCGTGGATCACACATTAACAGGTAGGCTGAGGTTTACATAGGCAGTGCTAATTTCTACTAGTTAGATATGCATAATGATAATAACATGTTTGTTTAAATGCATGTAATGTGTTTAATAGGTGATAAGAAATTTTTTAAAAAATCTGCAAATTGGGACTAAATGTGTGATTTTTTTTTTTTTTTTTTTGGTGTAAATATTTAATATTTTAATGATGTAGTCTCAAAATTGTTTAAAGGTCATGCAGTTGTATATTGTCAAAAAGGATTTCCAGTTGTCTAAAACATGTCTCCAATGAACACTCATCCCGCACATTTTCTGTAGTGATCTTGCAGTACGTTTCCGTGTGTTGTATGCATGTATATTTGCCGTGCGGCTTTGTCAGACCTGTTGTAAATGATTCGTGCTTCGTGCAGTTGAAGTGCTCTTTTGTAACAGCGGAGAGATGCATTAATGAGGACCTGGACTCGGAGATCCTCTGCTGGAATGAGACAAACAGAGGCAGCTATTCAGGCGGGCTGAGCTCGTTTTTCTCTCTTGTCCTCGTACATGCAGAATTAGCATCTTGTTTGTTAATCAAAGTCAGACCCAATCAATGATAGATCGGCCCGCTGCATGTGCGGTGCATTTCCTTTCTTGAGTTATTGTATGGGAAACGAGTGCCCGTTTTTGCCTGTAAATCGGTTTGTGTTGCAGGCCGATGGGGGGGAAATGATGCACGCTTGCATACAGTATACACAGATGTCCTCCTTCAAGAGTGAAATCATCCCTCAACTTAATATGAGCAGCGTCTCAGTGGGTCTTTATACTCTGAAGACCCAGGAAACGCCACGGCCATGAGAACATATTCCCTTAAATGCTCTTCTCTACACACACACACACACACACACACAAATAGATGCACATACACAGCAGGAAGAATGGGGCGCATTTATATGCTGTGGCTGGTGTTGTGGGGCATTCGGATCAGCAGGGCCTGCTAGATGATAGAATTCAGCAGGGACAAGAAGACCTCTGTTCTTATCTGCGGCGACGAGAAGGGAAAAGGCAGCTCCACTCAGCTCAGCTCAGCTCAGCTCAGCTTCTCTCTGTGGTTTGGGCAGCTAGCCTGCCCTATATAGCAGATAGTGGGGGGGAAAGCATTTTAATGGGTTGTGGTGGCGGCGGAGGAGGAGGTGGGGTATGGGGGGGGGACGTACGACTGTCCTTGTGCTTAATGTTGTCACAGAGGAGTTGTTATTCATCAGGATGGCGGCTGGCTGGAAACTTTGAAGACCTGTGGAGATGCGGGATGCTAATGCAGTGTGCAGAGTGATTGCAGACATTTGTGTGTCTGAGAGAGAGAGAGAGAGGGGGGGGGCACACAAAAGAGAGGGGGTGATACAGTGCTGTTTAGTATTTCTGCAGCAATTTTTCACAGCAATTCTTCTGTCTGCTCATTTGTTGTTGGTTACGGATCACGAAAAACACAAAAGACAGGTGGCTTTGACCAAGATGCCTGTGCACAAAACTTGATGTGCATGTGCATTTTCAATGTAGATTTAAAAATTATTTTGTCTGTGCATGTGTGCGTGTCCCAACTTAATGCATGCAAGGCCTCAGAATACAGAATACAAAGCTCATTTCCATCCAACCCGGGCAAGGTGCAGCAAAGCTGGAGGCAGATGGGGGGGCTGAAACATTTAAAGCTCATCCGTCCCCATAGATTGACGGCTCGGAGCGCGGGTTGCTAAGCAGTCAGTAGATGCAGCTTTGTGTGTGGCCATCACAAATTTGGAGATGTTCTTCTTTTACAAAATCTGCCTTAGCTCTATGATTTTGTCCTTTCCCAATCTTTTGCAGAGTGGATGAGGATGTTTTTCCATGTGCGGAAATGACAGCAGCAGCTGCTAATTTAAGGTGTGTGGTTGGGGGAAAAAACAACTTTAGGATTATGGCAACTGACAGGTTGACTGGAGAACTGGAGAGAATCATCTGATGAATGCCGGTGAAAATTAAATGTTAGTTTAGCAAAGTGGAAATGAATAAGTAAAGCCAAGTCTGGCTGAACACACAAGTCCTCAGGGAGGCGCTGTTTTTTGTCATCTCCCTTCTGTGACAATGGAACTATTTGTTTCAGCAAGCTTTGAAGATGCACAGAATGTTTTTGTGCCGCCGGCAGATTTGATGTCCCCAACAGCGTGAATTTGCCACGTATTTTTTCAGCTAACTTCCGCTTGGTTTCCAACGTGACAGATTGGAAAGATACCAGTTGTACACACGATAAGAAATTGTTGAAAAACAGTTGTTTCTCCGGAAACCTTAGCACAATGCGAGTGGAAGTGTGTGATGTTGTGACTCATCTTGGTGCACTGCTACACCACATCAGGACTGGAGGTACTTCTAAACATTGTTGTCACCATTATAAAAACATGTTTTCACAGCTTTTCGTGAATACCAAGACTCACTAATGGAACAGCTCTATAATTAATGTGATATTTTTTCCATTAGGCAGCGGTTGCTAATTGACAGGCTGTACACAAAGGGAGTGAGCAGTCTCTCCTTGTAATCACCAAGTTGTCTACATGTGTTTGTCATGTGTAGGCTGTCACTCCCAATCAATTAAATTGACTTTTAGACTACTTCCTCTATCAAGACAGTATGATTTTTGTAAGACACAGCATGGCTTCTTTATTGCCTTTATTTTTCATTCATTTGTTTCTCCTCTCCATCCATTTGAGGCCGAATCATTCATTTGGTTCAAAGGGAGCCCGGCTGCTTTTTGTGGGGAGTCTGTGTCGTTGCTATGACAGCATCTTTTTGGAAGGATAAGACCTGCAAAGCATCAGCGTTTAAAAACCTGAAGCGAGTGTTTTTTGCTTTTTGCTTTTTCTGTATGTGTGCTCCAGCATGTGTCTGTGTATATTAAGGCTGCAAAATTAATAAAAAAAAAAAACTGACATCACTGTATCGACTGCTGCAGTGTCCAAATTGCTGGGCTCTGCATTTTTTTCCTTTGTGATAGAAGCCCACTAAACAACGTTCTCCGGTGCTGTGCAGAATACAGGCATGAAATCATTATGACCAAATATTTTGAGCGAAAGAAAAACATGAGCATGTTTTATTTACTTCAGTTTTTGCAGCTGGAGAGAGAAAGCTTTGCCTATGTTGCAGGTCCATTGTTTCATTTGTTGACATGCAGCCCTAACATGTGGAGATGATGCTACTGATCATGCAATTTGCTATTATGAGTTGTTTGGCAGAATTCATGTTCATTGTAAGCAGTGCAGGTCATCTCTCTGGGGAACTACATGACATCCCTGTATTACTCTGGTGCATCTATGAGAATTCTACCTGTGTGCTTCTTTTTTTTTGCCCTTAATACCCTTCTGCAATCATTTCATAGTCCAGGGATTTTACACACAAATCTCACAACAACCTAACTTTGGAGATTAATGTGTTTATAAAAATCCTTTTTTTTTTCAGTCCACCCTGTGGTATTATTCCAGTCCTGTACATTATGCACACACAGCACTGCAGTGCATATTTGACGCACAAGTACACACCGCGTGTATTTCTCCGATGGCGACATGGAGAAATTGAATGAGTTATGGTATTGACAGCATCCCAAGGTCAGGCGTAGCCACATCCTCACGAGTAAACCATAGTAAACCCTCAGCATTGCAAACAAGCTTCGGGTCACCGGGTCTGGAATCAGGCAGGCAGGCGGGCCGATACCGCTGCCCTCTTACCCCAGACACATTCAGAGAGGGGGGGGAGGGAGTGTGCTCTGAAAGTCAAGTGACCACGGGTGTCGCAAGAAATCGAAAAAGAGAGGAGGAAGTGAGCCGAGGAGCAGGTGTAGGGGGGTGGGGGGTGTCTCAGACAATCAAACTATACAGAAGCATACTGTACAGGGAGAGAGAGAAGGGGAAAGGGAATGCTACATTACAACACCGCTATCTCTATTTTGCACACTTAACATCTGCTATATGCTGCCTCTTCCCTGCCTCTTGCACGCACATTAGTATGGGCTGACACACCACCACACATATTAGTATGAGCTGTCAGCTGAAGCCCTAACAAGTAGGTAGAGAAAGGCCCGTTGAATGGTAATGTTGGGAAAGGAAGCCGCAGCAGTAGTAGCTGTGTTGGCCAACATGCTCGAGTGTTACCACTGTGGCTGCATGGTATAATGATGATGGCTTGTTATGAAACACAGATATTTCTCTCTTTCCCTGCCACACAAACACTTGAGCACTGGCTAGGTGCTGTCCCGTGGGTTAAGGCGAAGGCGGCCTATCCATTTGCAATCATTCATAGGTGATGGTGGCTAACGGCAACATGTCAGAATGCAAAGGTCCGGTTGCTGTGTGGCCCCTCTCAGAGGTTCCTGCTGCTGTCAAGTGTTCTTCCTTCGAGGAGCACCGGATGAGTTGTTTTCATACTCAGCTACCTCCTCTACTGCTGAGACAGTCACCTCCTCAACCTCACCTTAAAAATGAGCCTCAACCCCCTTCCCTCTGAATAAATGAAGCATTTCAAGTACTTCCGCACGCCGTCTAGCTCCGGTTGATGCATTGTTAGGCTGCTGGGCTTTAGTTCTGCTGATGGCGGATGCTAATGAAAAGAATAAGCCTATTCTTACACACTGAATTAGGATGTCTCTTTCTTGACAGGCCCTTGCTAGATATCTGGTTGTATTTTGTGTGTGTGTGTGTGTGTGTGTGTGTGCGCTGGTAAGTAGGGGCCCGACAGTGATAAATGAGCACCAGAATGGCAGCGTAACACTTTCACGCTCGATGATGCCAAGCAGGCAATGATCGTCGTTGTTATTGTCACAATCAGCAAAGAAAACACTAACCCTTGGGATGAACAGGAACACACAACTCAGGCATTTCAACACACACACACAAACACACACACGTGCAGCGGTGAAAGGTTCTGCCCCTGTTTAACCTCCCCCTGTGTACCTCAAAACCTCTGGCCCACCTTTTGGCTTTGATTTGTTTTAACTAAAGGCACTTCCTTCCTGCCGTTTTTCTCTTTCATATTTAAGGATGCATTCTGTGTATCCACCATTACTCATAGAAAATAGTGTGCGTCGGTTGACTCATTCATCTGTGGCTCTTCACAATGTCTCTCAAGGCTGAACAATTCCTCTGCTGACAAATGGCAGCAGGAAAGAGGGGCTAAATTCCAATCTGTGCGGATAACTCCTGGGCAAAACACCCCCGCATGAGCAGATTTTGGTGGATTATAGTTGCAAAGGCAGCAGCTCACAGCACCGGGGACATAAATGTCAGTGTTCATACATTCGTACTGAACTTTATTGAGTGCACTTATCTGCTGCCCCGAGGCTACAGTATCTTGGTGAAAATGACTCATCTTCCCTGTGCGGTGCCCTTCATAAGTCCCCCCTGACTATCTTGAATTTACCTGGAGTAAGAAAAGGTGTAAGAAAGCCAGCAAGGAAAGGGGATGCAGATTATTTGCTGTTGGATTCAAGGATTTAGGAATCAAGAGGGTTCAAATCATGAATAGGCTATAAAAGATAAAAGATAAGCAGCCTATTGGGAGCATGGACTATAGGCTTAGCAGTGAAAGGGACAGGAATGTAGTTGGTAAGCAAGGAGGAATAGTTCACCATTAGCGGAAGAAAGATAGGGTCTTGTCAGCTTAATTAGCCGGGGTAAGGGAGTGTAACCTTGATCACACGCTAGTGCTAATGAGTGGTGGGATTGCTTTGCTGGATATCTGTTGGCATGTGTCTTTTTTTTATTTTCGTTGTATGGCAGAATAGACCGCGGTCGGGAATGCTGCTGCAAAGACATTGGAAGAAAGCAGCCAGCGCTCCCCTGGTGCCCACATGAAACGATCTCTTTCCATTTGGGTTCAAACTCCAGGGACTTGGAAGTAAGAAGGGGGATAGGAGAAAGGGGGCGGCGGTTCAGAAGGCTGCGAGTCAGCAGGATTTCCTGGCCCTGTTTCTATCTGCCTGTTTCTCTCTCTGTTTTTTTGTGTGGAATAAACACATTTCAAAGGATGAGCTCTCTCTCTCTCTTCCTCTCTGGAACGCACTTCACATTCTGGAATACAGAACAGCCGCAAGGATGTGTGTGTTGTGTAAGTACGATATGTGTGTACGTGACACTCACATTCCTCCCATCGAGATTTTGTTGACAAGTAAATATCTGAATTGATTTTCCAAAGGTCTCTGAAAGACTGCCCCATAGATTGAGCTCTTGACATCTTATTTTATGAGACTTTGACAAATCTGAAGAGGTGGAGTGGTATTGATTGTGTAGGTGAGCCAATAGTTCAGAATCCTCACCAACATGAAGAAATTCCCATTGGAGAATTATTGGATTGGTTTAGTCAATTAAGTAAAGCACACAAGATGAAGATTTGACTCTCTTGAGTCGACTCCGGTGTCCTCCACATCTTGCGTAGTCAAATTCTGTCTACCCTCCACGTTGCCATGCTCCTAACCTCCATCCGTCTGCCCTTCCATCCCGCCTCCTTATCTCCATTGCCACTGGCGACTCATTCCAGCCCTGCCCTCTCCATTTTCTCCTCTCTCCACTTAATTAACCCATTGATCAGGACGCACATAAATTAGCCCGCTGGAGAGGCCCTCATAGAGCACTCTTCCCCTTGCTCACACCCCTCACCCAGAGCCATTTTTTTAATTCACTACACTGCTACAAACAAGGTCCCCGGGCTACCCGAAGCCGCGGCTGTGTCATCGAGCGAAGGCCAAATGTATTTTTCAAAATTTCAAGTCGATTCGTAGATTTACAGCAAAAGGTTGCGAAAGGTGGAGAATGTGGAAAGTGGAATTAAGGCGAGGAAGGGAGCAGGGAGTTGGGGGGGGGGCTGGCTCAATGCAGCGCTTGTACAACCCCTCATTCATTACTCACATAGCTCAACCTTTTCATGGCACCCTCCTTGTGTCTGTAAATGTTTCCCCCTTCCTTCCTCTCTCTCTCTCTCTCTCTCTCTCTCTCTCTCTCTCTCTTTCTCCCGCTCTCTGCCTGACCTGAGCAGGGTGCCGGGCGCCTGCTCAGAGATTTGCCCAATTAGGAGGATCTCAGAGATCATTATTGAGGAAGGCCTGTGCAACACCCCCCCCCCTCCTCAACATCCTCCTGCCAATTTATACCATTTCCGTACTGCCTCTTCACTCTTTGTCCTGTTTACATTGCTTGTGCCTTCTTGACTAGCTCTGCCCTCTTATCATCCTTCGCCACGACCTCTTTTTCATTGTTCCTCTTCTCCATTTTACTCCACTGACTTCTCTCATAATTAACATACCTTTCTTCTTATGTGTTTTTCCCCTTACAGTATGTAGCCATTATTTCTCTTGCTCTATCTCCCTTGCTATGCTCTCTCTGCATCCATCCTCTCTATACCCTTACTTGCGTCCGTATTGTTTCATTGGTTCTTTGTCCCATGGTGCGTCACCCCCTTTGCCCTCTGTCTGGTTTTCGCTGTGGCCTAACAGAGTGTTTAGTGCTAAATGGATCTGAACCGGGAACATGTGTTAGTTATGGTCCTGCTCAGGGTGGGTGAATGGTTTGATTTAAAGACCTTTGCTCACTGGTACATGATTCATTAATATATCTAGAGGTCTTCTGCTAGGGCGACTGCCGGGAATGGGAATTTTCATTGAGCCAGAAGCTAAATTCCGAAGAAAGTTAAATATAGAGGGCGTTGGAAAACAGAAGAGAGGGATGTTTATAGAATAGAAATACAAGATAAATATACTGACCCACCACCTTGTGTTTGTACCCTGCCTGTGGTGCTCCATCAACTCCTAATTAAAGTTCAAGGTAAAGTGTCATCCTGAACGACATTTTGTGTATGGTGCCAACGGACCTTTTTCACAGCAGCTACATTGGCATGAATTAGTAGGTAAAGACACCTGTTTCTAACGATACTAATTATGGTTCCATGGCATTCAAGTGAAGCAGAGTCAGGGTGCTGTTATTGTGCATGTTGGCTCACTGGAAAGACTCCTCTACACTAATCGGAACATAAATTAATTAGTATGTACTGTTAACTCCAGTTTATGTCAGTATAGCTGCTGTGAAAAATGCCTATTGCTGGGGGGGGGGTTCTCTGTTGCTTCATGGGTGGGTCCTACAGATGTGGACGTATTAAGTATCTTGTCTCTTGATAAGTAAAAAAGACAAAAGGACTCTGCCTAGGGTATTCTTATTGCTCCCTACCTACTGAAAATAACATTGACACAGGCTGCAGTATGTTGACCTTCACATACGTGTCGAAAAAGTCTCAGAAAAAGAGGCATTCCATTAGTACACCGCCATTTTGGATGTTTGTCATGGTATATTTCTTGTTACCATGGCAAGTGCTACCCCCTTTTTTTCTTAATAAAATGATATTTCTTACAGTAGTAAAAAAAGCAAAAAATAAAAGATCTAGCATCATTCTCTTGTGGCCTTCAACAAATAAAAAAAAATAGGTAAAGACAGTGAGGATTTAAAAGTACAAAATGCCTGCAGGGCTAAGAGGAGCTGAACATGCCCAGGGGGCTGAATGGATCCCTTTCTGCTCATGTGTTGCCAAGACTTGAGGGAAAAGAATGTTACTGCTTCAACTCTTCATTTGGGTTGTCAGTATATATATGTGTGTGTGTGTGTGTGTACCTTGAGACTGAAGTTGTGGGGAAGAGTCGTCCTCTTTGTCGTCTGACCACATCTTGCACATCGCAGTACTGCTGACTCCTGCATGCCTAAATGGCTCAGTCTGTCAGGCACAAGGACACACACATGCAGGTTTACTAGCCCCCGGGCACATTTCACTATAGCTGTCACTGCAGCATGAGAGTAAATATGTTTTAGGGAATAATCTGATCTGCCAAGTGCCCTCAGTACCTCATGAGTCTTTTCCGTACAACAGTTATAATGCTATTACATTTACTCTTGTCAAAGCCAGACTTCAAGGTCAGTCACGACACACCGGGATTTAGAGTCACAGCTGAGAACAAGTTAAACAGTGTGGTTTTACGCATTAGAGTAAAACGGTTCCCAAGGGTTCTAAAAGTCAAGGTCAGTGGTAACGCCATCACATGGGGCTGGTTGGCAGACAGAGGAGGGGTTGGGGGGGGATATTTAATATCACTACATCTTTATCCCTAGAGCAACAAATCTACAGAGATTAGAATACATGCCCTCAATCAGCATGTTTATACAGTAGAAAGAACATTATTTACAATAATCATTTATAGGGTCAATGCATAACCCTATTTGGATTAAGTGATTTCATTATTCGTGTAATGTCAGTTTCCATGGCAATACAGTATTCTACATGTTTTAGTAATGCACAGCTTTCAGGTCGATCCTACATATAAAGTGAATACGTATTTTTATTGGCATAATTTGGCGTAATTGCATTTTATGTCTTGGCACAAACATGAATTGTAGATGTGATGCCCATCCAGGAAGCAAGTGTGTTTTCCTTTAATTGCCCACTTCTAGCAAAAATGTGATCACAAATGAATTTGCATATCATTTACATCTCCTGCATTGTAATGTAACCCGGACATGTAGAAGCGCATCAGAAGGGTGTTGGTTCCTGATTGATCCCAAAAAATCTAAATAAATTTGGAAAAAACGGAATGTGTAATGAAAACATGCTGCACAGTGAGCTGTAAACCATACATATTGAAGGTATACTGTTACACCGACAGGAGATAGCCTACATACTGTATAAAGAGCTTATCTCTAAAAAGACCTTATTTCAGATGTTAGCCCTGAATTACCCTGCGCGAGCAGACTTCATGACGCACGATTCTTTAAAAACCCTCCCCTTCCACCGACTGTACCTTAATCCCCATCATTATCCTCAACCTGGAAGCGGTGAAGTGGTGGTAAATTATGACTTGCAGTCAGTCATCATCATAAAGCTGCGTTCAGCTGACGCCAGCCTCCCAACCCCAGCTGCAAGTACTCAGCACAAGACCAGGAGGAAGGGCTCCTTTCATCGCCATTTCATCCCACTGCAGTTCCCACAGAATATTCATCCTTAAAATGCTTTAATCCATCTGGTTACAGTAGAATGTAGCACCCTTTTCTATCTATTTGTGAATGTCAAATGTGAGTCGTATACAATATATATGTATTCAATATACATCACCTTCACACAAGATTAGAGTAAAATGTCGTATATGTCAGTCCAAAGGTTTTAGTTTTCAGATTCAGGCTTTACTACATCCCTGCTGCTTGTTGAACAGTGACACACCAAATCGGAAGCCGACATCCGGTGTACCTTGTTGCCTCGAACTGATGCATGATGGGAGGGAGGGCTCATCATTCACACGCCTGTCTGTGTGTGTGTGTGTGTGTGTGTGTGTGTGATTGAATGTCTGTTGGCGCGGGATTATTGTCGCTGTTCTGCGCTGTCTGAGAAAGAAGTGACACTAATATCTGCAAGTATTCTAAGATCAAATCACCATAAACATTCATGGGTACATGAATGCATGGATGCACTCATTACGCATACATGCACACACACAGTACTAAACACACACACACACACCTGTGCACACACGCCTGCATGTGCACGTGTATACCACACGTGTGGCATCGTTATCAGTGACTCTTTTCTATGAGGCACACTGGCATTTGGTACCTTTGTCATCAAGGGGAATATTATATTATTCTCTTCTGAAAGGTTGCCCCAAGTACCCAGCGCTACCAAAGCACTTCAATCAGGGCTTCTATTTGATCATCTTCAACTTGTCTATAAAACCATGAAACCACTAACACAGAGCATTGTGCCTTTCAGCTGTTAATATACCAATAAAAGTAAACTGCTAATTGACAACTGTCTAGTTGTTTAACCAGTATCTTTGTATAAGACTATCTCTCCTAATATATCATCTGTGCACTGACAGGTGATATTCACTTCCCAGTATAACTTCTATGTATACGTACTATATCCTTATCTAAGTCTTGGTTGCCTAAACGTACCAGACCTATATCATACAACTAGGGCGATGCTTCAGATGCATTCAATAATGCCAGTAGAAGTTCTCAAGTTTTGAGATAACTGGATGCAGTCCTAGCTTCTCTCCCCAGCCAGCTTGTGTACTCTTCCCATCCTGTTCTCTTCCACTTCTCCATGCTAGCTGCCCGTTTTTCTGTGCAGTCTCCACTTACGTAAGGCCTAAAGCAGGTGTTGCCAAGAGATTGTGTTTTTTTTCGAGCTATATCTGGGCACAGGTGGTCGTAGCCAGTCGAAGCAACACATCACCGCCCCAGACGTGACGGCCGTTCGGGGACCCAGATGTTTCTGCTTTGGCAGGAATGGACCTGCATGTGTGTGTATGCGCAAACTAGTGTGTATAGGTGGAAATAAAACACAGATGCAAGGTAACAAAAGTAATGCGACTGTATCTGCACACGGGCTGTCATAAATACATTTATCACGTACGTAAAGACTGTGGTGACACTGCTTTAATAGCCTCAGGTGGGATATCTGCCTCTTGCTGTGCACATTTTTCTTCCTCGCGCCGCACAACATACATGCTGCACTCCTTAACTGCTGTGGGCTAGGAAGATAAACATCCTATAGGCTACACGTTTATCTGCAGGTAAATGCAGCGCCGGAACACTGTCCGTGATAGCGGCTACTCGGCTGATAAGAAACAAAATGGGATCCGGAGCACGGCGACGAGGCACTCGGTCAGCGCACACGTCCACGCGTGTCGGTTTTGGCGCGTGAATGGCGCGCGATGCGGAGATTAGAGGCCTATTTCAATGATAAGGATGGCTTTTAGAGAGTGACGTGTAGCCCGATGGGTGCCGCCGCTCTGATGTAAAGGATTATCCCATTACTGAGACCTGGGCATTAGCACTCAGCCACTCACCTCAGGGAACGACAGACGGAGGAGAGAAAGGGAGAAACCGGAGGGACATAGCGAGATGGGGTTGGGGGGTTGGCGGTGGGAGAGTGAGGAGGAAGAAAGTGAAAGTGATGGAAAAAGGAATGAGAGGGAGGTGGAGGCGGCGGGAGGACGAGGGAGCATAAAGGGAAAGGTTGAAAGAGCGGGGATGAAGTGAAGGACTGAGCCTTGCTGCATGGATAGAAATAGAAATAGAAAGGGGCAAGAAGCAGCGGGAGCAGGAAGAGAAATCAAGACAAGACATTAAAAGGGGGGGAAATAGTGGAAGGCTGGAAGACTAGATAAAAGCAGATGATGAAGATTTGATATTGTGGCTGTGAAAGAGATAGAGAGTGCATTAGGGAACAAAACCATGAATGATGCATCAAAGAAAGGACTGTTTGAGTTATTGGGAGATGGAAGGAGGAGGAGTGGGGGGGTGCTTGAAAGGAGAATTTTTATAAAAAAGGGGGGAAAAAGGAAGGCGATTGGCAACAAAAGAGAAATGGAGGATTATGGAGGATGGTAGTCAGACGAGAAGAAAGGATGGAACGAAGGGGAAGTATGTGAGATTAGCAGCAACAGAGCGGAGTTATTCCTGGACCGGCGTGACAGGAAGAGAGGGCGAGATGAATAAGCGAGGGATGAGTAAAGAAGGTGATCTGTGCGTGTGTACGGGAGAGCAGGAAAAAAAAGGAGAGCTAGAGGGGAAAATGCAAGAAAGTAGAGAATATTGCTACAGTGAGAGAAAGAGAGAGCGGCTGATGAAAACAGAGGACAGGTCATTATTCTGTCACCCTCTCCTTCTCCTCTGGATTGATCCAGAGGTCCAGCGCGCCGACACACTCACGCACACACACGCTCACATGGGGGCAATAGACTTTGGACCTGCATTGATTTGATCGGGGCCCTGTCTGGTCCCGTGGTCGCTCGTTGTTTATGAGTCGTGTGGTGAACAGCCGGCGTCGCCCTTGAATGTGTCCACATAGCAAACACAAGCTTCTCTCATCAACGCTGACTCCATAAATTCAGGGCTCTTGTTTTGTTAAAAACTGACAAATCGAGGACATAAGAGGACTATAAACCAACGACGAAACAAACATAAGATTACCAGTTTCTTGTAGTATGAATTGGTCATTTCTTTAAAACCCTACAGGGGAGCTGTTCCATTAAAATCCAGGACACTGTCATTTTACAGGTGTTAAAATGCGGTTATGGCCATAACACCTGATGGATTTGTGCTCTTACTGCAATAACAATCACCCAGAACAAATGCTAAGAGTAGCCAGTCGCCCGGTTATATTGATCAGGACATGATGGTTGACTTTGTTTCCTCTGTAAAATAATCCCTTGTGAGAGTATTTCTTTCTGTGGTAGCAAAAAAAAGGGGTATAATTGGATGTGTCGGTACATGCTGTTTGACAATTGGCTTTGAAGGTATAAAAAAAAATGCACACTGAAGCTAAGTTTGTTGTTTTGACTCGGAGTTGAGTGGGTTGTGTCTCTGTCAGATGTAGCCAGCAGGTAAACAGCGCGGGGCTTTTTTAGCATAGCCGAGTGCAGGGATGAAATAATATTGGTTTCTTTGATACGAGACATGAGTGGGAGGCAGGTGAGTTAGGGAGCACGCACACAGTTCAAGTTAAATAGGAAACGACACTGAGTGATTATGCTGTGTGTAAGGAGAAGGCGATAAACATTACAAAAATGCTGTGATTAAATGCAATTACAGTAAGAGTGATTTGATGATTTTTATCATGGTAACCATGTGTATTATGAAGTCTGTTATCAATGTCTATGGAGGAACTAAACCACTTAAAAATATGACTTTAGCTGCACCTTCAGGTCTTAGAGTGAAATAACCCATTCAGGTTTGGTTAAGAGTGACATTGTAAAATGTCAACGCTAAAAGAACAAGCGTTTCATGTTTATTAGGAAATCGTAGTCGAAACCTGGCAAAAACAAGGTCAAGCAACCAGATATGTCAATAAAAAGATTATCATAACTGGGCTTGGAATAAAAAAGAATGTAAATAAATGCATAGAGCAACATTATATTGTAAGTCTGCACAGAACGTCCCCATTGTACTCTCAGTAATGTTTTATTTAGTAATGTTTAATGTACTATAGACTTGGGATGATATTTAACATTTTATAGTGCAATATTACAATATGTATTTTTTAAAATATTCACATTTTAATATATATTTTTTAAAACACTGCTATATAATTGTATTGTTGTAATTTATGTTTCAGTTATTTTCTTTTCAGCCTTTAAAGCCTTAAGATTTAAAAGAACTGAAAAGTTGCAGAACAACTGCAGTTTTTCTGGATTTTTTTCCAAATATGTGGACCATAAAAACTGATAAAAAGTGAATGCTGCTTATTCATGAAGTTTTATATTACCATACACCGGGGTATATTATATTGTAGAGTGAAATACAGCTTAGACTTGCAGCAGGGCAGGTTGCACAAAAACTGTAATATGAAAAACTCTGCATATAGTGGAAATATCGCCATATTTTAATATTTTTTAATACACCGAGAAGGCAAAGGGCGCTCTCATGACAGAGAGACATGACAAAAGCACATGTGGCAGATGTCAGGCTTGTGATAATACCGCACGTTGAACTCCGCTGCACACACATGTAGGTCCATGTGTCAGCTCCAGCACAGAAACACCCAGCTGCCATCTGTGGGGCGCCGTTTTGTGCCCCATCTACCCCTCTTGATTTCCTGGAAGGACGACAGTGTTTGATTTGTCTCTGAATGATCCCAGCCAGAGCACGTCAGCCAGTTGAGAGTTTGTCATTTATCGCCTGCGCGGGACTCGGCCAGGCGAGAGGACGCTGATGAAGCCGGGAAGCCATCGGCCAATAGGCTTCATGCAATTAGTCTCATCACTTGTGCCAATCAGAGGATCAATTAGGCCCTACATAGCCACACATAGCGGGCTGTCTCCAGGGGGTCGCTGGGTACGATTGTGCCAGAATGAGGTGGACGATGAGTGATAAGAGGGGGGAAGTGTGAGGGAGAAATGACGCCCCATCTCTGCTGGCAATCCCAGCATCCTACACTCACCACACACCCGCCCATTATTTTAAGAGTAATATTGTGTCAATTCTACTTTCTAACCTGTGACAAAATATTAGGGTTCTCAAGCCTTCTCATTTCCCAGAAGACAATTTAACATCCGAACGCTTTAAGAAAAGCGAAGAGAGGAAAATGGAAGATAAATTGCTATATAGGGTATTGAAATTGCTTCAATATGTTTAATGGAGAGACAAACTATAGCGAGATTGCGGTGCAACCGCAAAGGTCACAAAGTGGGTAATGTAAATGTTATCAAAAATTAAATAGAGATATCGAGTGAAGTGCATGTACAGAATGCGAAAGAATGCGCAGTTGAATGCATTTAGGGAGTGCTTCCAGTTACTATTAAGTGGAAAACCTTGAACCTGGAACGCATTTCTGATAACTTGGTGTTTATTGTGCCGGTGATGGAGGAAGAAAATGCAGACGAGAGCGTTTTAATGTCAGTGTGGTGAAATTGCAGGTTGTGCTGGAGCTGTAGCTTTTGAACAGTCTGATACACATCTTTACTTCACAGGCTGATTGTCATGCACTATAAATGAGACACTGCAGCGCGATGCTGTCCTGGTAATAAGAAAAAGAAATAAGCAGCCATGACTCACCTTAAAACCTGCATTCAGACTTGATAGCTGGATTGGAAGCAGACTTTGGAAACACTGTGAGGCAGTTTTTTCTTCCTCGTATTTATTGCAGGATCTCTGATAATTACACTTTTATTATCACTGATATTAATTTTCCTGTTTTACAAGTTGCGAAGGCGATATTAAATGAATTGGAAAAGATTCTTTGTTTATGAGTTTTGGATGAGCCACCGGGTCATTGTCACCGTGGCGTGGCGTCTGCGAGACCCAAAAGGTGGAATTACCTCACAATCGATCGCAGAACTCGGCGGGGACACAGAGGAGTCAAGCACTCCGTTTTGAACCTAGTATACAAAGAAGAGCAGTATTTTCCTGGCTTGTCCTGGCCGTGAAACGATTCTGGTGTGCGGGTTAAGTTGGGCCCGAGCAAACAGATGTCTCCAAATTGCGGCGTGGTTTGTGGAGGGCTCTCGTGGCGGCCCAAATGGAGCTAGCTCTGCCAGTCTCTTCATTAACTGACACAGAACCGTGTGATGCTCTACTCTGGCAACAGACACACACACACACTTAAGGGGGATGCTGGTGAGCCCTGAAGGATGAGTGATCTCACACAAACACACACATATGCAGACACGTGTAAAATCATACACAAAAGTGTATGAATGTGGAAGAGATGCACATATTAGCGATCACTACTGGTAAGCCATATTTTCACAAATACTCCCAAAACACACACACACATACACATTTACCTCTTACCCAGCTCTTCACTCCAAACCTGTCAGCCCCACAAGTAGCTGGGAGAAGAGTTGGAGAGGCTCGAAGTCGAGATGGCTGGTTGATTAGGAAGTAGCAGTCATTTACCTCCTCGTGTGAAGATGATAATGACGACTCCGGCAGCCCCTGGGCCGCGGTGGGCCGCCGTCGAGGGCCAGTGGAGAGGAGTCCGAGTGGCTGGTGGGTGGACGTTTGGCTTTCCAGGTTGAAGGGCACTCCTGGATACCAGTGGTGAACTTATTGTTAAACATGCTCTCTGTGGTCCGGGGCCGTCCTGGGAGTAAGTGAAGGATCGGGATGGAGCGGGGGAGATGACATTGATGAGAGTCTGATGAGGACAGTTAAATTGTAGTGCATTTTTGACCTACTGTTACTCTCCATCATCTTGACGCCATTGAGAGGTTGTACGCCACCATAACGGACGATTTAAAGGTCTCATATAGTAGAAAGTGAGATTTGAATTGCTTTTTGATTGTAACTCCATCCATCTCCCAAACTCCATCAAATCCACAGAGGAACACACACAGCCTGTTGGTAGCTGTTGCTTGGAACAGCAGACTTAACATTAGTCATTTCGATGAAATATTTTTTTTCTGCATTCTGACTTAATGTACAGCTGCTGATCTCTTCGCCCCCCTCTGTCAGATGCTCACAGAAGGCAGATGACGTCTGTATTTCTAATCAGCGCCGTCGATGCTCTGATTAGCTCAGCTGTTTGGCCAACTCCAGGGCTACAGCCATCAATGAGCACAACACCGGATCCATTCAAACTACTGAAAAGAAAAAAAAATAGGAGACGTGTAGGAATGATTTAGAGGTCTGCACCCGGGCTAATTTAAGTGGCTAAAAAATATGATGCATCTAAAATGATTTAAGTAATTTAGTTTCCTTCCAAAATAATATGATGTTTTCATACCGTGCAGTTAATACTACTGTGAGGTGCAGGATGAAAATGCTTAGTATTGGCTTAGAGCTCAGGACAAAATGCCGTCCCACTCCGCCGTGTGTCTCCTGAACAGCAGCATTTTCCTCCTTTTTTCCGGACGACTCCTCTTATATCACCGGCCCTCTTTCTCCCGCATGGCTCCCCATTTCTCCTGACGAGGCATCTCCTGGCAAGATATTAGCAGTAGTCCCTGTGTCAGAGCACAGTGTGGGAGGGAGATAAGCAGATATTAGCAGGCCTCGCCATCAGCAGAACCAACCTGGGGGTGGGGGTGGCGACGGGGCGGGGGCGGGGCCGGTGCGAGGCTTGGCCGAGCATCAGTAGGCACTGAAGGGCAGACGCTGGCGAGGACAGCCCAGACCCGCTGCTGCCAACAGAGGTTCAGGAGGAAAATTGATTACATGTCACACCGGGGCTACGGTAATCTGATTTCAGGAAAACCACTATCTGTAATCACACACATGCAACAGTAATTAGACCAGAAATATGAATCTCGACTCAAACAAGTGGAGGTTTTATGCTGCGCAGCCTTTGTGGTCTTTGGATTTCGAGTTGATTTGCATTTATAATTGGGTTATAGCGATTTAAATTGCAAAATATGCCACACTCCGGCTTATCCTGGCTAAGCGTGCACACTTGATATTAAATGTATGTGTTTCTAAAAATGATGATGAAGATGGTCTGGACTGGTGCCTGCACGGTAATGCATTTTCAAAGCTGATACCAATTAATATTTGAGAGACTTGACAAAGCTGAAATGAATTTTTTTCACATCTAGATTATCCACAGCATTAAAAAACAAATATAGATTTTTATGACACCAATCTAGGAAACTAAGGAGCTGAGAGGATTTGTTGCTTAATTCATTTGTCAATTAACTTGATCATTGATAGTTTGGTCGATGTCTCTGTTTTATACCGTTGTCAAAATAATTGAATAGCTGTAATTTTGGCACTCGTTGTTGGACAAAACAATTAATCATTGGACAAAATAGTGAATAGTCGCAGCAGTCCTAAATCTTGTAGTAGAGTGATCTTTAAAAATTTCTTCTGGAGTTTCTTATTACTTAAGTCCTGACATACTGCCGTATATGTGATAATATTAGATGATAGTATTGCCCTTACCTTGCCAAGGTATTAGACAGGCTCTAATAGTCCTTTTTCACTGAATACCATTTGATATTATATCAATATATATTTCTGTTCTTCTGGTGGAGCCAGTGGATATCCGGTTCATCACTTCCCTTCATTTGTAAATGTTGACTGTCAGGCAATGAATCCTATATGTCAGGAGAACGCTTCTACACACCTAAAGAAACTGAAGCTCCAGTAAGTTCTGCAACATGCACCCATAACAACCACATCACGCCATGATAGCTCAAATCGTCCACTTTGAACAAGAAAGACACATCCAAAAAGGATGATGACGCTTGATACTGAGATTTTCTGCCTAATCGAACAGTTGATCCAAAATAGGAAGTGTTTGCCGGGTTGTCGCGTGCAGGGAGACACTCATACTTCTTCCTGGAGCTGCTGCTGGTGAATGAACTAGACTGAGAGCTGTGGTCAGCTGGCAGGGAGCCACCCCGGGTGGCACTGTGTTGCTCTGCAGTCCCTTTATCACCTGCCTGTCCCCAGCCACCTCCCGCCCTCACACCTCCCTCTGTGCTTTAAGAATTGCGTTGCTCAAACCCCCCAAAAAAAGCCCAAATGGAGAGGCTGATTACTGACACACTCACAGACACACAGCAAAGATAAATAGATAGACATGAACACACTGAATTACAAACAGACAAACACACCCAGACACACACACACACGTTTCATTTAAATCACTACACCCATGTATGTCCCTTCAGTCCACATTTAATAGACCTCTGCCTATTTATGGCTTCCCACCTCCTAAACCCATCAATCCTCTCCTCTCTCTCTCTCTCTCTCTCTCTTTCTGTCATATCTGATTGAAGCTGTGACGCAACCTCCCTCTCCCATTCAGCCTCTGTCTCAGCTCATTTGATCTCGCTCTTTCTTTCTTCTGTCAGGCTGCAAGCGTTTTGTCTTTTTGTTTTAGCCCCAATTGTTTTTTTTTTCTCCCTTTTTCCCCTCTCTCCACCGCTCTCCATTTTCACTCACAAGAAGCCAATGCAGCGGCGTATGTGTGTGTATATATATATATATATATATATATATATATATATATATACAATATAATATAAAGAAAGATTAGTGGAAAGTGAGTCAGAGAAAGGACAAGGACAGTAAACAGAAGGAGGCAGATTGACTCAGAGGCTGTAAATGAGTGCAGAACAGGGAGGGAGGGATGGACCAACAGATGCTGCACAGACTCGCGATCCAGATGTGTACAGTATTATGTCATTTGAATACAATCTCGGCTGATATAGGTCAGGTTACTGCCGATAAATAAACATTTGTGTTCATATAGACCCTGATGTTTGAAAGGAGCTGCCGTGGCCTTCCTGGTCTGTCATGAGGCGTAACTTATGGTGCTAAATGACAGACAATGACATTGGTTGATCTTGCGCTCTCTTTGATTCAATGTGTGGCGTTCAGTTTTCATTCTGTGTGGCAGCCCCACACAATGGTCAATGTGTGGGAAACCCTGCATAGAAAGTAATTGAGCAAGTTTATTTTGAAAAATTAAAGTTTTAGTGTTAAACTGTTTCATCATCAGCTGTCGGATGCATTTGATAGACATTCGTAACACCCAGTAAACAGGTCTGGGTTTTCATAAATCACGCCACCAATACAAACAAATGAACGGATGGTCCCCAGACCTCATTTTAATCTACATTGAGATGAGGTCGGGTGTTTGCCAGACTGTATGTAACTAATATTATAAAATCCATTCACAGGACTCTCCTCTGTCCGGAGCTGTTCACCAAATGTCACGTAGACCTGCTCTGAAGTTACCATTGCACTCTACTACTACTATTTATCTCATAATTAGGAAACCAGGAGCATATTTTTAAATGTTCAAATGTCCAGGTTTTGTGCAATAACCCTTCGTTACAGCTCACACAGCACAGACGAGAGAAATGTTTTACCTCATTGGAGGCAAAATTAGCTGTGATAAATAAACCTGGGTGGATGGCGGTGGTCGTGCAGAGCGCCAGTGTTGGCTGGAGTCGGCGGTACGGACGGCAGACATCTGTGGTTAGGAAGCAGCAGGGCTTGACCGGGACATGAGCACACCTGCACCCTGCCCCCCCCCCCCCCATGTCCCACCTCCCCGCTACTCCAAGACCAGTAATCACACTCCCCTGCCCAGCTCCTGCACAACAATTACTCCTCACCTCCGCCCTCCCACCGTAACCTTTCTACTTCCACCGTAATCTAGAGGTTTTTCCCCTGACATGAACTGAACTTGCACTCTTCATAGGTTACGCTGTGAATCACGCAGAGTGACTGCATTCATTATATTCATTAAACGTCCAACTTGATGACGTCAGCGATGATGTCACACACTTGAGGTTTAATATGTTTGATGATTAAGTCGTTAATCAAGAATATGTGACAGGCATTTCTGATGTATGAGGCCAGGCTGAATACGAGATGAGATTTTTCTTTTTTCCTCTTTATTTAAAAAACAAATTAATCATAACTGCTGTCCTGCTCTGCCCCCAGTATAATCCTACTCTTTGAACACTGTTTATAGCATAGTATACTGAGCTGGAGACGAAAATGTGTCTCGTAGGACTCCGCTAGCTATAAACAGTGTCAGGCAGATCGGTATCAGACATTGGGCACGGTTACAATAAAACCAAGCTTTGGGAGAGGACAGGAGTCAGGAAGAGATAACGTCATAGGCCTTTCATACGCCAAAGACATTTGCATATTTTAAAAAGGCAGAGCCAGGTTAGTTGTTTTTTTTAAATTCTAATTAAAAAACAATTCACCAAAGTCTTAGTGGGTGGCTTTGGTTTTCCCATTTTGTAATTTTTGTAGGAGAATAGGAGAATATTTTCAACAGGTAGGGGGTGGAACAGAAGAGGCAGGTAAAGGGTGAGTTTGGATTGGGCCTACAGCAGCCATTAGTATGTTGGTGAGTATAATAAACTTATTATACTCCATGTTCCTATTGTCGCTGAGCATTTCAGCCAAAAAGTGAAAGCGCCGCTACCGTCTCCGTGAGCTGCTAACACGGCAGTAGACTGCTGATGCTTTAATGCGATGCAGCATGGGTTGGAATATTACTCAAAAGAATTTTTTTTTTCTCAAGTGTTTCTGTTGGCGGAGTTGTTGACCATTTTTATTTTTTTGTGAATGAACTCTAGCTTCCATTAGATCAAAAGTAGCAGTGAATAAGTGGCTCGGGCAGGTTAGTGTGAAGGGAATATAATTTGAAGTACTGTGTTACAAAACCTGTCTGTCAAACTAAATCACTCCATCTCGCTCGCTCTCTCACCCTCGCTGGAAACACACAGACCCACATTCGCACGCAGGAGGTGTTGAGGTGAACTGTGCACCTCAGTAATACCTGTGTGCACAGGGGTGTTTCAGCGGAGCCCTTGACAGAATAATAAAGGGATGCACAGGGGTGAAGAGGAGAGGAGGAGGAGGGCAGGGGATGGAGGAGGAGGAATCTAAAAATAGGTCAGAATTGCAAGCCTCTTTCTTTTCTTTTTTGCAACATTCTTTTTGAACTGTCTCCAAATTTAAATTCATTTTTTTTGTTGTTTTAACAATCGTCTTATTTGTAATGCATGTGCACATTGACATTTGCACAATTTCTCTAACCTAGCCTAACCTTTCTCAACGCAGGCGCTTTCAAAGTCACATTTGCCCTCAGCAAAAGATCTGAAGTCTCCTGGAATAATAGATTCACCATGCACTCCTTTCTTCCTCAACATGGCTTTCTGCCTCACTACAAAGAGCCGCATTGAAGGGAGGGGAAGAAAGACGCCGCACTTTGTCCACGTAGACACAAATATTTCTCTTCTCGGTCTAATTGAAAGCCTGAGATCTTACAAATACTTTTTTTACTGTCATATTGACAGCACAATTTTGCCAGTAATGAATATAAAAGCCGGGCAAACGTTGGAGAAAATATCCGCTTCTCGGTTGATGTCAGAATTTTCCCCCAAAAAAAAAAAAAAAAACTCAAAATACGATATACAACCACAGACGGTTTTGTTGCTGAACATTATTCTCTTCAATATGGGTCCAAATTGGATTTGAACACATCTTACCAATAGCATTTGAGCCATGGTATAGTTTGTAGATGTGTAGTGCTCAGATATTTAGTGGTCGAACATAAAAAAACAACTACCTAGTAGAAAAATGACATGGTGCTTCTGTATTGATTTCTATAGAGAAAATTGTCCTGCACCCACTGATGTGGGGACATCCTCCTGATCAATAACTGATAGAAGAAATTCATTAAGGATTGAAAGCAGATGAGGTGATTCTAGTCCCTAGTTGACAACAGTGCCGTCCGCACCATGTGGTCTGGTAAATCAGTAATTAGTGCGGCTTATATGATGATTTTAGATACACGAAGGAAGTGTGGATACATATCTCGCTGGACAGATTCCCAACAGTGTCTTAAAACCTGCCAGCACACCACCACTAGGATTAATATCTCACACAAACTTGCCGTTCAATAGCTGCATGATGAATAGTTTTATTAGCGCGCTTATGTGGTGTTAATTTGTCTTTCCGGTGAAATGTGGTCTCACTAGACCCTGGATCTTGTCCTTGTATCTCTAGCGGGATCATCCGGGAACGCCTGTTAACAATACAAAGTTATTATAGAGACGGAAGAATGTATTAGAGTCGTTTTATATCATGGGATTGATATAGTGCGTTTTCTGGGAAATCAATTTAGAAACATCATGCATAAAATAATCAGACCATAATGTCTGTTTTGGCTAATGTACCAACTCTGACAAATCAATGTACTTCATCACCCTGAAGTGAAAATCATATACAAATCCAATATGACCATTAAACAGTCCTGATTGTTGATTTGCAACAGTGCCAACAATGATCTAATAGAACTAGAGGTGTTAAAGGGACACATTCAGCAATATTAAGCAATAAAACCTCCGACGGTTGACAAATGAATATCGTCTCATATTGTATATCATGATGTTGCACAGCCCTCCACCGACAAAAATACCACATACTCTAAATATGAAAAGATACACATGATTGCACAAACATAAAAGTGTGTATTAAGTGTCCATCCATCCATGTAGCACACAGATGAATATAGAGATCCATCAATTTCCTCTATGCCACTCAATATCATCCTGGCTCACATCACCACTTGTAGAGACTATATGAATGTATTTATTTGTTACTATATTAGATAATTGCCTCCGCATTCACAAAGTTTAAAAAATGAATTAGTTGCTTGTGGCAATTTGACATGATTTTTAATAATTCGTACACTTTCTTATATCCTTTTTTTTTTTAGATTCGACATGGTAGAATTATCGTATGATTTTCACATTTAATTATGGGAAATCATCAAAGATTAATAGTACAGCATTTTACTGATAACTGCTGCTTCTGACATGATGTCTACAGTGAAACTACAGTGAAAGAACAGGGAAGTAATGACGGATGTATTTCAACAAAAACAATTTACGATAGATTTGAGGATGAGTATAGATTTTAGAGATTACGAGATGTGCATAAATGCACCTTGAAGTCTCATACTGTGTTTTGGGACCTGAATGCACCATGCAGGTTTATTATTATTATTACTTTTTTTTTTTTTTTTTTACAGTTTATGGCATGAGCTTTTTGAGGCTCAATCAATCAATCAAAATTTAAGTGTTTGATGGGGTGACGTGACTGCAGGTAAAGTCGCTGGGAGGATAGCAGAGAGAGAGGGAGAGAGAGAGAGGGGGGGGGGGTGCAGGCCTGGGACACATGTGAGCTAAGCTATTAGTATTAGTAGTAAAATCTCTCCTCACTGGCTGGGATTCATCTGATTGGGTATTCTGTGAGGAGGCAGGGGGACCTTTTAGGGGCCACAGAGACACACATATGGCATGAGTCTGTATGGATGGATGCTCTGGCTGAGGCAAAGGTCACCACCGCTGATACCATACACACACAACCAAGCTGGCAGATGGCAGATGTGGACAGCATTCACAGGCAAAACGCAAGTACAATTTCATTAAACATTGATTTTATGATTTTTTTTTTTTATTCATGAAAATACAAGCACAGTACAACTCGTCTGTATGCATCATTACATTTTGCACCTGTACAGATTGTAACAAAAAGTACAAAAAATTCCGAAAAGCAACCCACAAGCAATTCATTAATCTTCTAATGACTAATCCCCTAGATTACTGTAACCTTAATTTAGCCCTAATTAAAAAAATAGAAGTTATTTCTGAATGTAGCTCAAGTGAAATTGGAATATTCACCTCTTAAATGAGGAAACCTAAACATGCACACACATAGGTACTCAAACCCCAGCAGACAAATACCAGCATAATAACCTGCTTAACTTGTGCTTGCTAAACAAACACACACACACACACACACACACACACACACACACACACACACACACACACACACACACACACACACACACACACACACACACAAACTCTTTCTGTCCCTTGACTCCCAATCCCGCTCGATCCCTGTAACAAAAACCAAATCAAAGTGCCGTGTGAAATATGGCTGGGATTGGTTATTAGGTGAAGGCTTTGTTTTCCCTGGCACGCAGGCAGGCTTGGGGGGGATTTGGGCCTCCCCGTTGGGAAGCATACAGATTAGCCCGGAGGGAAGCGGCCGCAGACGCCGCCTCATGCTGCTTTTTCAAGTTTGTTGGCGTAGGTGGACTCTGAGGTGGTCACACGTGGAGAGGGATGGATAAACGTTTGATAGCGCTCTCCTGGTGAGCGGCGTGGGGAAGAAAAAAAACCTTCGACCACCGACTGTGCTCAAGTGAAGGCGTTCAGGTGGAAGAGATGCTGTTATTTCTTTAAATTTGTTGTTGTTTGTTGTATGTTAGCCCCTCCACACAAAAATATGCTTTTCTTCTTGTTCCTCCAGTTGAATGTTTGAGCTTCACTGTGCAGACCGATGTATGTTTTTATCAGTACAAAGCTGATTTCATATTTATCTGCTGAAATTTGTGGATACTCTCAGCTCGTTGAAAATCTGAATGCAGGGGGTGGACCTACAAAGATGATTTGTGACGTTATAAATAGTTTAGAGCCGATCGTGTTACATTATTGAACTTAAACACTGAGAATGTGATGTGATGTAGGAATTAAGCATAGATTCTAAAGGCTGTCTGAGAGCAGTAATAGAATGTGTATACCTAGATACTATAAGATGCTCTAAGAACAGCATTAGTATAAGGTTGCTTTCAACCTGTCCTCAGATGTTCCGCCTTGTGTCGACAGGTGTGAAAGCTCATACAAACTGTATATCATATTCTATAGACATCGTAAATCATGTGTTGGAGGGGATCTTTGCACAAGCACAAAGTAAAATAATAAACTCCCCCGTTATCATCATTATCCTCTCCCAGTTGGCTGCACTCGATTGGTCAGCTCCAGATGAAAGAGAATTACTCGGGCGTGCAAATGTGAATGGAAGATGCTTTTTCAGACTTCCGCCTCTATTTTTACACACCGTGCATTTACGGACATATGGGAGAGCAGAGAGGAACCCCTAGCTCAGGGGCATACAACGAGGGACATGTTGAACAGGCACTTACAGAACATATGCTAAGTGCTAGCATGCTAGCACACGTGCAGGGAACACACACACACACTCATGCACTCAGAATGGCTTTTGTCTGCTCATATTTTATTTAGGCCGTCTCTATACGTCTATTTCCAGCTGTGCATCATTCTGTGAAGATGAGCTGCTCTCTAGCAATGCGATTTGGGAGAATAGGATCATTTCAGCTTTTCCTTCGCTGGCCCTTTCCCTCCTGCAAACTGGCCCGCACACACACACTAACACATAAACACACACACACACATGTACTATGCACACATACACACATTTTGTTTAAATTACACATCATTGTTGCTGCTCTGCATATTCATAGAGGTGCTTCGTGCCAAAACCGTGGCAGCATTCCACATCTAACAGCAGGGTGACAGTCAATTTAAACGCCGCTCTCTCATACTGCATTACACTCTGCTTTCTGCCTACACCAATTTACTATATAAAGACATGCTATGTGCATTTAATGTCATTCGGAGACAGACATCGTTAAAGAGATGGAGACAAAAAAAGAAAGTGCACAGTGAAATTGAGGGGGTGGGTGTCCTGAGTGTTCCCAAGTTCCCAAGTTGCAACTAGTGACCGGAGCAGATATGGAGGGATGAAGGAATGGAGGAGATGAAGGGAACATGATGATGATGGTTTCTGTGAGGGAGCCACAGCCCCCTGTGGTGGCCTTGTTGACTAAGAAATGAGGCTGTATAATTAGAGCCGTGCTCCGGGTCCGCGGCATCATTAGATTGGTGCACATATTAAATATTCAATGAGACATTTTGGGCAGACGTGTTGGGGAGCAGGCGAAAGGGCAACTTCGCCGGGGTACGTGCCTTGTAAACGTGAGCCGTGCACGTGTGTGCGCGAGCGTGCCGAGAGCTGTTTTCTCATATCAATGAGTGTGCATCTGCATTTGTGAATTTGATTGCACATTATAAGGTATAATGGTACCTGCAATAATTATTATAAATGACTCACAAAAAAAAGAGAATTTAAGAATAGGGTCCGAACTGAACTACTACTACTTCGGCCCATAGAGCAGTGCAACATTTAATTTTATGAGCTTTAAGAATATCTATTAGCTTCACAGATAATCATTTTTAGGAAACAGCGGTGGTGGTCTGATAGGACTGAGGGGTGAAAAGAGCAAAGAGGGAAAGAACAGTGTGTGCAGCAGCCTGGTTTCAGCCCGCTGGCTGCTAGGCATTGCCATGCAGCCGGCATAAAATATGCGATTACTCATATAAACTCATATATGTTATATATACTGATGTCCACATTAGAGTACTTAATACCCATCCCTTAGAGCTGGGCGAAATGACCAAAGTTTTTTCATGCATGACTAGGTGTTAACCCCATTTTCTAATAATTTTGAGAATAATTACTGCAGTAAACTGGCTTGCAATTTTTTTTCTTGTTGTAGGCATTCCCCTTAGCAAACACGTCTGACTGGCATTTTGTGCCGCAGTGCCAACATTAACGTTACCTGCAAACCTGTATCTTAGTTGCATGCATTCTTCATATTCTAGGACATGTTTATAGTGGAGGTGGTGAAGCAAATAGCTCTTGTTGCTTTTTTTTTTTAAAGCTGGAGAGCTTTCGACACAACTGACATGCTCTTCTCCTCTTTTTGATACAAGCCATCCGCGTTGTTCTCAGCTCAACACGCACAGGCTGTGCTCTCACATGCAGCCGCAGGCAGCTTGTTTGGTACGACTGCAACGTAGGCCTTCTTTCAATTAAAGGCCGATGCAGAGAGAGGGGGAATGACCTGCAGGAAAGGGCTGCCCGATGCAGTACGGTCTGCATCTAGCCCTAACATCTCTAATGTATAAATCTATGAAATCAACAAAAGCAAGGAAGAACTTCAAGGAGGTGCAAGCAGAAACTAAAACTTTAATATGCAACACCTCGCTTGGTTCACATCAGTTTTCACTTGTACTGCGTTAGGAGGTTTTTTTTGTTCATCAGGGATGCTCAGGAGCATATGGTAATATGTTTAGGAGACATAACCAACATTATGTCATGTGTTCATGGGTCATACCATCTTTTTCAGGGGCTGTTTCAGACCCGATGCTGAATGGGTCCAGGTCACTGCTACAGCAGATCCACTTGAGTTCTGATACTTTAATGCATGTGCAGATTGCAGATCTGATGATTTCCTTTCTGTTCTGCTTTTTTTGCATTGATTTAGCATCTAGTTCATATTAATTCAACAGCACATGTGAATGAACTCCAGTACCAGTCAAAAGTCTTGGATACCACAGCTGCCAAATCTGCGATTTGTATTCAAATATTCTTCAAATATAAAAAAAAACAAATGCAAAATTTAAATATTGAATATGTAATTTATGCTTAAAAAACATGATGCTGGATCCAGTAGTGTTTTTGTTTTTTGTTTTTCCGGCTGTCTGTTTACCTGTCCTCTCTGTGCCTGTGCACCTGTCATTCAGAGTGTGCATGAGAGCCTGCTGCCTATTTTTATTTCTCTCATTCACGGCTTATTGGCTCCACCACCGTTCTTTTTTCAAAACTTTCAACCCTATAAAACAACACGTTATCCTCTTCTGACTATAACACAGGTATTTAACAGCCACGGTGAAAAAAAACAGTAACACTGAGAACTGCTCATTCAAGCATCTTCTCTTCAGCGATGCTGCTCTTCACCACGTGAAAATACTTCTCTGTGACTCATCCACGTCTGGTGTCAGCTGCGCTGTCAGGCTGCGTGATCTGCGCTCTGCCATTTATTTCACAATAAATATTCTGTTAGTTTCTTCAAATATATTATTTAAATGTTCAGATTTCCGTGCAGTTGACAGTCGCCCTATGGGACAGCGGTACGGGATAAAAATGACACCAACTTCAGCCCACATCCTGCGCTGTCTGGTGCCTCTCCCTGACTCCTGGGGCTGTGTTTTCGTGGCGGTGCAACAACCAGCACACTCCGACTGAAACTTGCTTTGCATGTGAGTGACTCTGGTAACCGGCGCCTAGCTCACGGTGCACAGGTGGGAGGAGAGGCTCGGTGGACAGGTGGGAGGCTGCTTCTCCTTCACTTCATTAAATCCCTGCAGCAGCTGAAGGCAACGGGACTCTCTGTCGGTCTCCTCGCTGCTCTGAGAAGTGGAGCGCGCTGTTCGGCACGGCCGTTCATTGTGAAAACTACCCCAGGCTGCTGCATAATAACCACACATCAGGATGCTTAGTTATACCTCATATTCGGCTTTTTTTTTTATTATGAAGGAGGTGTTTTTTCAAAATGCTTTGTCCACAATCCAAAGAAATAACATTTAAACTCATAAAAAATAAAGAAAGGAGAATATATATTTACGCTTGAGTAGGTGGAATCAGATAAATTGGAAAAAAATCACTAAATAGATTAGTTATTTGTCAATTAAGTTGAAAGCTGTTGAAATAGTATTAGCTCTGTCAATATGTTTAAAAACTAGCTGTTAATAGCATAAAGGAATTAATATCAACCGATTTTCACGTTAAATCTTTTAGTCAAAGTACAAATTTTATTTTTATCCTGAAAAACAAATCTGCTTCCTCTGGCTCTCAGTAGACTTTCAGCTTTTTTGAAAAGTTTGTGCTGATGAGAACAAAAAAAAAAAGTGTTTCCACTTTTAAATCCCTTTATAAAAGCTAACAAAAACAACTCACTCAAGCGGTGACATTCAGTACAAGGCTAAATACCTCAGCATGACGATTGTTTTAAGATATAAATAAATCTGGTAATAATAGCTGTTACCTGATTCCCTGTCAAGTCTGCTTTCATATACACTGATATGAGTTTGAGTTTTTGCAATTGTAGTGCCAGGATCTGTGAAATCCACTGATGATGGTTTAAGCAAGGACAAAAAAAGTTGATAAAAGGAAAAGGCTAAGCAAGTTCTATGCGCACACACACACACACACACACACACACACACACACACACACACACACACACACACACACACACACACACACACATCAATTGTAAGACTGTTAGATTCTGTGCATTTTAAATCTTTGATACTGTACGTGCTGCAGGTCCGTGGGCCGACGTCCAGCCCGTTCAGGAGCCTCGCTCACTCCGACTTAGAGCCGCTGGCGCACCGCCGCGTGGAATAAGCATAGTAATGAAGGCGAAGACGAATTCCACAGTGTTTTCTCCATCAATCCTCCTCGGAACAACATGCCCGCTGCTCGCGGCTGATGCATTGTTACTGTACATTGTGCGGCGGAGCGCCATTTGTCTCAATCACCCGATTCTTCTATTATCATTCCAGCTCAGTTACTTTTGGGAATGTTACCAAGCATAACAAATGAATAATACACCACATATTCATTACACAAATAAAATGTGAGACATGCGAGTGCCAAAAGCCTCTTTTTACTAAATGGCCCTTTGGCTGTGTTTATAGAGACCAATGGTGCATTTAGCTGAGAGATAATCACAAGCATCAATACTGGCATTGAGACTAATGGCCAGTGGACACCAGAAAACAAATGTAGCAGTGCACTAATTAGGGAGTTATACTAACTATATATATTGGAAACTGTATGCTATTCTTATTAGATTAAATGAGATGTATGACAGAAGACAAGAGACTAAGAGTAGCAAGTCTCACTTTCCCTCGACTGGATTCAAATCTTCCAATAACGGAATTGCACCGCGGCCCCCTGCAGAGCCAGAGATACCCGACGCCGCTCTCCGCGCTAACTCTCCTTTTCCCACACTCAAACAATCCCAAACTGGATTGACGGCCCTTTATTGCGTGGTTCTTTATGGCCCGGGGCGTGTGTGAGTGAGTGAGTGAGTTTGCCGCTCCGCGGGGAGAGAGGAAACAGTACAAGATTACACGCCAGTGTTCCACTCCTGGGCCAGACTCTGTCACAGCTAGCCTCAATCTAATAAACACATGTCTTTATTGATCTAGTCCGCACTCCTGCATGTCTTTTTCCTTTTTTTCCTCCTCCTCTCCTGTTGTCTGTAAACTAAGCATTCCCTTTGTTCCATATTTGAGCTCAACCCCCTTTGTAGCCCACAGTAGGGCAAACGCCGACATAAAGGAGAAAGCATACCACTTTTGGTAATTACTATATTATTGATGATAAATCAAAATGAAGGGACCTATACCTGATATCACTTAGCAGCTTTTTTTTTACACTCCTGGGCTTCCCCTGGTAACCCCTGTATGTAACGTTACAACCCTATGAGTTCCCTCAGGCAAAGCTGCAGAACGACAGACTTACAGAAATGTGCATGAAGGGCTCTGCGGGGGAGCCCTCGCCTCGTACATTCTGACGGCGGGGCGACCCCGAGCCCTCACTGACTTAGCCGGAGCGACGCCCAGAAGCCAGGATGTGGCAATCTGGAACCGAGTGGCCTTGTGGGTGCCCTTTCACACGAGGGACATTTGCTACTGCCCTGTAAAGTACCCCCACAAGATGTTATACGCTGCCCTATGAGTTTGTGAAAGTAGTATATAGGTGCTGCTTAGGTTTCTATAAATCTAACATACTCAAGTACAGAATTAGGTCCATTTTCAGTAGAAAAATTGGGGGTGGAATCAGTGGCTTTCCATGCTAACCAAATGATGTCCAGAGGGTTATATGGGTTGGTAATTTATAAGGGTATTCGTACAATGTCTCTCATTGAGGGAAGGATGCGTTAGTCGTTGCTTTGTTGGCCTTTTAGGTTTCATTAAATTTGTCAGCCAAAAAGGCCTGTAAGGAAGCAGAAGCTGGAAAAAATTTAAAAAAAATCTTGACATTTGCAAGATTCTAAAACTACTAGACAACATTTATGATCATATTTAAATTCATGATGGTCGACATGGCTGCAAAAGTGTTAGATTATCCAGTGCATTGTGGTTGAAAAGTGTTTGCGTGTGTGTATGTGTGTGTGTTTGTGTGTGTGTACATGGTGACCCCTATACCAGATCCGGCCGGAACGATCGTGGTCAGCGGGTTGGCATGCCAAGCTTCACGTGTCTGCTGAACCACAGGGCCGCGCAAATGGAAAGTGGACAGGAGCGCACGGAGAGGGGAGGGGAGTGGAGAGGGAGAGACAGAGAGAGAGAGAGAGAGAGAGAGGGGGGAAAAAGGTGGGAGTCTGAGTCAGGGTGGGTTGACGAGGAGGATGATGAAGGCAGTCACGGAGCCGCCTCCGAGGTGGACTGCAGGGAGGGCGGAGAGGTGACAGATACATAAGAGCTACATCAGAGAAAACGTGTAGCTGCACGTCTCCAGAGGCCGCTGCCGTATCACAACGCACGGGAGTGAGTGAAAAAGATTTTCAAATCCCGGATAAACTCAAACTACATCAAACTACAACAACATCCACTATGAGATGCTTGTAGGGCAGTCAGACCTCCTACAGTTTCACTGTGTGTCTCTTTATCCGTTAGCGTGTGTGTGTGTGTGTGTGTGTAACCGCTGACTAAGCAGGCCCTGTCATCCAGTCAGACATTGTGGGGGTGGGATTGTTGGATTGCAGCATTTGTCTACACTCTCACACACTCTCACACACTCTCACACGCAAACATTGCTGACACATGTTTTAGCAGGTGCATATGGTAACAGGGATTTTCTTTCTTTTTTTTTTTTTTTACACTAGCACATCTTGAAATATACATGTGCTGTTACCTCTCAGAGGACTTGGTCACAGTTCCTAAATGCTACGGTGGTAACATTTGCTCTAATTAGCCCCCCCCTCCCCAGTCAGGCGGGTTTACATGGAGCTAGGCGGTGTTTTTCCGGCGCCTGGCCACGGCGGCGGATACCCACAGACGAGCCGTGTTCTCCTGAGCCGTGACCGCAGCAGTCGTTTTAAACAGCGCCCCGTCACTGTGGCCATTACACACCTCGTTGGATTAAAAGTAAACAGGGAATCATGCGGCGGGCCAATGGCGCAATAAAAAAACCAGGAGGGAAAGATCCGTGTGTGTGTGTGTGTGTGTGTGTGTGTGTGTGTGTACGTATGTCTCTCTGTAAAGAGCTGAGTGCATCAAAGTGTTTTATAGATTGTGCAGAGTTAATGCACAGACTGTGTGTTGGCTCATGAAATGAAAGTCACAGAGTCCTTAAATCTTTTTTTCCCAAATGTTTTTCATCCAAAGAAATAAGATGATCTGGGCCAGCGGCGGAAGATGCGTTCAGATTTTTTGTGAATGTGGAAAAATACCCTATTACAAGTAAAGGTCATGCATGACAAATTGTGTTTAAGTACAAGTACATGGGTATTAGCAGCAAAGCATACTTAAAGTATTATGAGCTTGATGTAGTTAAATTGTTGGAGCACAAGCATTGGTTTGATCCCTCTGATGGATATATATATGATTATATATGACATTAATACTTTATTAATACTGAAGCGTCAGCGTGTAGGAAGCTAGTTTCAAACACTACAGTTACATAGTGTAGTCCAGTGGTTCTCAACCTAGGGGTTGGGCCCCTTCAAAGGGTCACCAAAATGTGTACATTAATGGAGTAAATGTAATTAGTTATTTTCCACCACTGATCTGGGGGATGAACAATAATAATCATCATTTCTTTTTTTGCTGAAAATAAAATCTCTGGTGGATTATTCAAAGGCTCGAAAAAGCGTCTAAATTATTTATGATGATTTGAAGACGAAATGTACGACTCAGCATTAATCAAACTTACTAACAATATTTTATCCTCATCATTGTCCTGTTAAAACCACGCGTCACTAAATCTGGAGAGAAATGTATATGAAATGAGAAAACAAACCATTTTAGATAACAAGGATTCTCATGGGTCATCAAAATCACAACTGTGTTATTACCATTCCCACTTGAAATTCCAAATAGAAACGGTTTTACGGTATTTTAGCCGTGGTGGATTAATTCAGACAGAACGAAAGAAGAGAGAAACGGTAAAACCACAATAAAGGACGGTTATTAAGACGGGAATATTCCAGCGAAACGCTTCACACTCTCTTCCTGCACACTTTCGAGTAAAAAAAAAACAGCAGAAATGCCACATGAATAATGAAGAGGAGCATGTAATGTGTGTGTTGGTGCGTGTGCGGCAGCGAGCGGGCCTCGCAGCGTTGGAACAGGTAGCAGCCTAGTTGTTGATGCTGATGTGGTCTCGGCATGCGTTTGGACGACGTTATATAACGCATCACGCTGCGTCGCTGGCGAGCGGTGTCGCTGCTATTTATAGAAAAAAGCTTTGATGGAACAAACTCTGTGACACACAGACACAAAAACATCTACCTGGGCGTATATGTGTCATTTGTGCCTTTCCTTTACATTTCTTACACACACACTCGCAAATAATAAGAGATTAATATCAAATAAGCTAGATAACTGCTATCAAAGGGAAGAGGCTGTGTTAAATTCCACAGCTGCAGCACGGTAAACAGATAAATATTAATGTGTCCTGATCAGTCACCCTGTCCACTGCATCTAACCATCTAACTGTCAGTGTTTCAGGTGAATGTTGCTACACACACACACACACACACACACGCACGCAGCCACAGTGTTGCGCAGCATCCCTTTTGTTCATTTAAATACCAAGGAGTCCAGACAAAAAAACCATTACAGGGCGCAATGTGGCGTGACGGAGTTTTGATCAGCTGGAGAGAGAGAAATAAAGGGAGGAATGTTCGGGGCATTACGGCTCATTTCGTGGAGGTGCTCCGGTAACGTTTAACCAGCTGATTACTTTGTTTGGAAGAAACATAAAGCCTCCGCTCGCTGTTTAGCTAATTCCTGCTGAATTTAAAGTGTTTGCCCGTTAGATATGCAACAGTTAAACCGCACATGCATGGAGGCGGCTGTGTTCTGCACGACTGTGGCAATCATATGCATAGATTACATTCATTATTAATTCATGTGCAACCGAGAGCCGCAATGCTGAGGTTTTTTAAGTCGTTCGTTTGCAGTGTTGCACGGCGAGCAGGCAGCCACACGATGTGCAACGCTGGAACCTTTATTTATCTTCAGAATGGACGTTGAGCTCTCACCCTCATTTGCTATGCCTCTGAGATTGCAAAATGTTGGCCCACACCACTTAAAAGGCCCAATATGTAACATTCCCAGATTAAAACGTCTGAAAATGTCTATATATTCCGTTGAGTTGTGTACTTTCATTATCCCAAATGTTTCCAACAATCGTTAAACCTATTGAATTCGTAACATTTAATTTAGCTTTAATTTATTTTTTAACCTATTCAAGGCAGGTTGCAGCCTTTCAGTGCATCCTGTGCACGCGACTCATGTTGGCAGGCATCCCTGTTGTAATCCTCAACATGAATATGTCATAAATTGACCTGTTGTTCAGTTGACTTTAGTTGTCCACTTTTACACCCACACCATGAGATTGAAGTTTTTTTGTTAGTGAAACCAGTGTCTCATCAGGGAAAAAGAGTGGAGTCATTCTGTGGCGCAGCGCCTCACAATGGTCCTTGTTTGGCGCCACCAGTTGGTCAAGTTGTCTATTCAGTGAAATTCTCAGATAAGCACTAACATTTCCTAGTTGTATATTAGTGGCTCAAAGTTAGATACCTCAATTGTGGATGAATTATCATGAACTAATTTCTTTGATTCCATTGACCCATAGTTATCATGATTTTCATCTTTTCTATTGTTTTTGACTGAATAATTACAAATCAAACTCTCTGTTTTAACGATACTAGCGTGACCTCATTGACCCAAAGTGTATGTTGTGTAGCGATGAATATTCCCCAAACCACACGCATTAAAAGACTGTCACACTACAACAGCACTCGGTTGTTCACCGTGTGACTGCAGCAGAGAGCCACTAATCCAGGCCTCTTTGAGCCCTGTGTTACTTTCATGTGATGCGAGCCGCATGCCGCGCTCATTTCTCCCCATGTACGCCATATGCTACATTAGCCCCCCGCCGGTTTAAGATCTGGTAACATCAGCATGCCATAAAGTTAACGGCGCTCCCTGAAGTCAGCGGCGGCGCGGCCACGGGCGCGGCATCCGTTCTCTTTAACGCTGCGGAATACAGCCACCCGTACAGAAAACAATCAAAAACCCAATATAGAAATTGCCTTTTATGAGGGCCTGTAACTGTCCGCCCTCCTCGCTCGCCAGTTTACTGTCACAAACCACCGCACACAAAAAAAACCTCATATATCAATCTTGATAAGCCTGTTTTGGGGAAAAACATCAGAAATACAAATATTTTTTGCTGGATTTATGTCTCGACTTTAACTACTTTTATAGTTAGGAGAATTAATTACCAGATGCATCTACACAAATGCTCCCAAACACACATTTAACTGAACTGAAAGCGATAAAATTACACTCATTTTCAGCATCAGGTTGAGTTTTTTTGAATGATTAAAAGAACGAGAGAAAGTGAGATAGATAGCAGGAGAGAGACAGGGGGCAGCTGCCCAAAATCCAAGCTGCCTTTTCAAGATATCAGAGCAACCGGAACAGATAAGACTCGGGCCGAGATATCAAACAGCATCAGTAATAAGCAAAACCAGCCACAAACAAACACTTCCTCACCAACCGCTGCCAAACAGCCCGGGGCCACCCGAGGAGGCCCGGACCCTACTCTTAATGTGCGGGGCATGATGCGAGGGGGTGGCGTTCAGGTGCGTCAGGGGCACAGACAACAAATGAATGTGTTACTCATCATTGCGTCATTATTTTACCGCCTTTAAGATAAAACAGCAGAGGAGTTTTTTTTAAAGTCTGTTAATGGCATCTGACATTTGAAGTTCAACACTGGCTTTGAATGTATGTGCGGCTGTTTATTGAGAATAAAGGTTTAAATTCAAACACATTGCTAGGTCAGTTGTTATAATATAAAGTGGAGTATTCCTTCTTCCCCTTGCTAAATACGTCCCGCCTAATTTTGGCAAGCTCAGGATGGAGAATCAGCTCCGCAACAGCTTCCATTTTGAAATTGGCGTCTTCGGCATCATTGTGTGCTGCAGTTTACAGCTTGTTCTGGATGTTTGGAATACTCCTGAGCTCGAGGACAATGCGTGGCTGACGGCGGCAGATTTATCATTCTCCTCAGACATGAATCACGCTCTCTGTGTTGTCCCCCCGATGAAAGAATTAGTTAAGAGTTGTGAGTCTGTCCGATTCCTCATCCGCTTCCTCCCTCTCATGTCTCATTTATCTCTGTCTTCCTCAGGTTCTTTTTTTTATTATTTTTTTTTATTTGTAACGCTCAAATTTATTGTCATCAGCGGCGAACCGTGCAAAAAACATCTTTGCAAACAAGACTAAGATTGAGGGAGAAGACGGACTCTGCTCAGCACGTTAGGAGAAAAAAGGAAATTAGATAAAAACCTGTATTTACATACAGCTCAAATTGAGAATTCTGGGGAAGAAAACGGCAGATGCAGCTATTTCCGGTGTGATACGTAAACCTGCTGCGGCCACCGGCTCCTGGGGCCTTCACAGGCTCAGACCTTGGAACCTGAGGGGCCTCCCTGGCCGGCTTGCAGGGGCTCTCGGGCTGTTTCTCTGCCAGGCCAGAAACGCACAAATGAGGGCCGTACCTTGAGAGATTGATCCAGGCCTTTTCTTTGCTGTTGCATGGCAACCGAAAGCTCCCAGCGCAGAGTGCGTATCACGTGTTCCCTGACGAACAGTCCCACCTGCAGGCTGCACCCTGCGTCTCAACGGGGGGGAAACATCCTCCGGTCGTTCTCCATTCCATTCAATTTGTTTACAATTCACGGCGTCACAATTAGTTTCAGCCAATTCCCTGATTCAGTAGATAAAAAAAGCGAAATTGGTGCGCCAAACCAATCAATAGTGTTTGGCGTGACTGGATTGCAATATGAAGTAAAATTGACGGTTAAGCTACCTGGTCGAACAAAAATGAATAACAGGGAGAAGCCGTCCGCTCGTGTGAGAGTAATTAAATGAAAGTTTAATTTCCTGCCTGCCACCACTGGATAGACGTTGTTGTCTACATGCTCAGGTGCAACCCAAAACTGATGCAAACTCTGCACTGTTTTCGGAGCAGCGTGAGGTGGTTTGAGGTTCACTGTATTCTACCGGCTGCTTTAAACAATGCATGAGATTTTTCCTCCCATATCTTATGTTACAGTGGTGGACAGACAAAGGCTGTGGAGTAGAGCAGATTAGGAATATGGGATGATTTCTGCAACTCAGAGTGGGTGAGGAGGTCACGCAGCGCTAACACAGGAGGCTGCTGTTTGCATTTATTCAGCACAACCACGGTCTTTCTCTATAATAAAACCAGTTGCCAGGCACAGAGATGGTAAATTATTTACCGAGGGCGTTTCATTCGCCTGAAGCCTCCAGGGTTTCTTGTACCTCCCTCTGCCATCAATGAAGGTGAGCAAACTCTCTCTCATAACTAAGCAGTAACCAGAGTTGAGGTGGATTCGCCCTCCCCGCTGCTCGCCCTCAAATCTCTGCTCAATAGCTTCTTTATCAATCTACTTTTTTCTCCCCTTCTCGCTCCCTCCGCTTCCTCTCACGCTGCGAACTCTATCCGTCTCTCTGACATCTTTCCTCCCCCTCCTCTCCTCCCCTCCTGTCCTTCATTTGCCCCTGCCCTCCATCCTTCTCCTCCATCCATCGTGCTCCGCTCCTCCTCATCCTCCTCTTTGCTCACACACTGCCTCCAGCTCCTCCATCTTGGCTCGTCATTGCGGAGGCACGGAAGCAGGTTGTTTTTTTTTTTTGCATGCCAGTGATGTCACAGGTGTGTGTGTGCGTGTGTGTCGCGGAGCGATATCGCTCTCCTTTGGACCGTGTGAATGAGATAATCCACCTTCCCCCGACCCCCTACCCCGCTGCACACTTCCACTCGCATAAAGGAGTCAATTTGTCAGAGATGTCAGGGGTGCTAACGAACAGCCAGCTCCTCGCCATATGCCTGCATGTGAGCACGCCCGTGCTGTTGCTGCAGCGCGGTGTGAAGAGTGTGTGCCGCGTGTGCTAATCAGACGAGTGCATGTGTGTATACGGCTGCTGTGTGCAGCGCTTCGTATGTACGCTGTAACAGGTCTGACATGGCGCGTGTGTGTATTTATTCAGCCTATAGAGCATGTGAATGTGTTAATTAATACATGACAGCTCTGTGTGTGTGTGTGTGTGTGTGTGTGTGTGTGTGTGAAGCTTCCTCTTCATCCGGTGCTGCCTGAGGAGTGCGATGACCAGTCTATTTGACAGGCGGTCCAGTCACAGCGGGCCGCCCCGTCACTGCAGCGACTGGGTCAACAGAGTTAATTATTCTCAGCGCTGGTCCATCACGCTCCACGCTACACACACACACACACACACACACACACACACACACACATGCAGTCACAGCCAGACATGTAAAGTAAAAACACACGTTCTTCTGGATTTTGACCTGTGAAGCATGATGCCTTTTAAACTAAGGGCTTAAAAATAGACACAGACACACAGACACACACACACACACACACACACACACACACACACTGGTGTTCTGGTGACCCAGCCGTGCAGGGTGGCTCCTCTGTTTTTGTCCCACTGTTGCAGCCTCGCACACACGCTTCCACTAATGTATGGATCCCTACAGCTGAGTGTGAATGACAGTGACTAATGTGAGGCAGTCTTCTTGCTAATTAAAGTCTCGTCATACATTAATTACTGCGAGCAGCACTATTTAAAGTCTTAACTGAGTGCAGGATGATTTTCACTTTAACCTTTGCTTAACCGGGATTTCCTTTTGATTCCTGTTGTCTGTTTTTAATACAGAACTGGTGTACTGAGCTCGGGCGAGGCTACGGCTCCAGTTATCTCTTTTTTTGGTACTTTAATTTTAATTGAAGCACTTTCTGTCCTGCAGTTATCGTCTGTGTCCAGCCTCACTCCCAAGCTCAGCTTCTTTAATCATTTAATATCACGCTAATCCGCGTTATCTCGGCGAATGTTCTACCAGGCAGCCCATTCACTGTGGGTGAAAGACATATTGTTTCCCAGGAGAATCGTAACAAACGTGACGGTGTCATGCTATGACGTTAGAGAGAAGCCAGAAATCACGACACCTCGAAGCTCTGCGAGCGGATGAGTGGATGAGCTCAGCCAACGAACCACAAGTTTCCTTTGGAGGAAATGTTATCACAGCATTACTGTTTGGTGCAGACTTAATATTAATAATTCACAGGAAGATGGCTTACAGTGCTCTCCTGTCCCAAAAGCACCCCCTTTAAAAAACCAAGTTACATTAATAGATGACTGAAACGCATTAAAGTATTTTCCTTCTGTTTGTACGGGGCACAAATGGCTTTAAAATTCTTCGACAAACTTGTCCAGACCACATTGAAAGATAAACTTTATATAGGTCTGCATAATGACGACTGGGTATATTAGTTGAAAATAGGTTTTCCCAACCCATGAATCACTCGGTGATTATGTTTAATGGAGAAGTCTAAACGTTACCCTCTATTGCCTCCAATCTCCCATTTTGGTGATTTTGAGTTTTGCAGATTAAGTGTTACTTTCTGGGTGGAGAAAATCCTCCTACTTTATAAATTAAATAAACCATTCGCAAACTCATTGGATCTGAAAATGCGTTGTTACAGAGCTGAAAATGAGGCTATTTGTGCGTGATTATTAACAATGGAGATATTGGATGGTTTTCTTCGGACAGCAATGGTACATTTAAGGGACCAGGACCTCCGGGGAGGAATATGCTATGAAAATAATCCCCTCAAATGCCTGATGAATGGATCGACATGGTTTTACGATACAAGATGGATTTATGGCCGCATCCTGGCTGAGGTATTTGGAGCAGAAGGTAGCCATATGCGAGGGGGCTGGGTGATTGCAAAACGCTCACACAGATATACATACACACACAGTGTTTGTTGGGAAGGCCAAGCTGTTCAGGCACTATCTGAATTACATTATTGCGCAGTGCTTCACCGAGCGAACCAAATGTTCCAAATGTCTCCAGGTCGCGCTCTCTCTTCCTGTCTCTCTCTCTCCATTTCAGAGGCAGTTGGTGTACCGCAGCAGGATCAGGGTTAAGCGGGGGGGGGGGGGGGGGAGGGGAGGGGGGGAATCCCACAGCTGAAAAAAAACGAATCCAAACAGCTAAAAAAGAGCTCCTAATTTGGCAAAACATATAAGCACCCTCGCAACTGTGAGCGAGACTGCCAGATGCCAGCGAGCCCGGCCCGGCGGGCGGGTCATGAGGGAGCGCTCGTGGAGAGAGAGGCAGGAAAAAAAGGGGGGGAGCTGTTTAAATGCGGCGTGATTAGCACCCAATACTTAAGCGGGACCAAGTGAGGAAAGGTACATTTATAGCAGAGCGTTAAGTCAGCCAGTCACTCCTGATGTCGCACAAGCGGCGCGAAAAGGCTGCGTGATTGTACGAAATCAGATGTGGGATTTCCCTGTGAGGGGACTGCAGAAAGCAGCTGACTCTAAGTATTTCCAGAGAAAAAAAAAGTTACCGAATGAATATGTTCGAGGCTTATCGTAAAACAGAGCTCACATGGCGTACACCTTTGTGTACTTCGTCAATTGCCTTGATGCATTGATTTATGTTCCTGGCCTTCCGGACGACATATATCGATTTAACATGATTAACAGGTAATAAATAAATTGTATTGATACTTCTACATGTTGGATTCAAGCATGGCAGACTTTTGTTTGAGTTACTTTTAATGAGAAAAGACATTAAGCGATGATTCTTTCAGTCTGCCTGTCTGTGATGTCATCACCTTGCACAAAAACCTAAAAAACTAACAAAAGAAAATGTAGATTCACGACCAATTAATCTATCATCAGCTGCACTTTTCCATGTGTTATTATCAATGCAATATCTGCCTAAAAAGTACCATGCATTATTTTAATCAGTAATCTGATTGGTGATTGCCAGGCTCCCAGGTAAAAAAAAAAAAAAAAAAAAACAACCAAAAAAACCAAACAATTATAATCAGCCTCAGATGAAATGATTGGGATGGCACCACTGAGGAGCAGGCTAACTAATATGAGCGAAAAAATAATTGTATGTGTTAAAAAGAAAAATACAGCCCTGGGTGTGACGGGTTTACAGGTTACAAGCGAATGTGCAAGTGTGCAGTACTAGCTCTTCACATAATTAGCCGTACAGATTGAACCATAATAAACGGAAGTGTGTGCAGATGTGCAAACTGCACAGTAAGCTAGCACTTCATCAGATACTCAGACGGATGATACATAAGGAATTAAATTCACTATGAGCCAATATGTGCGGAACCTACTGCATACTGTATCTTGGCTCATAGTCAGCGGAGTGTGCAGTCCATAGGCGTAAAAACCATCTAAAGTGTTGTATTATTAATGTGCATTCTGCAGCAGCAACACACTGTTGTTCATGTTGGTAATTGCTCCTTCTATGAATAGAGGCTGGCTGCATTCAAAGAAACACTTTCACAGGGATTTTCTGTGGCCTCATGCCGTGACCTTACACTGCATACACATCTCTGGAAGTGGCTTCAAGCGCATATTGAGTGCATTGTGTGTGTGTGTGTGTGTGTGTGTGTGTGTATTGTTCTTTAAGTCACACACTTTTCCCCCTCTACAATCTGAACGTGTAAATTGTGCTGTTGGTGCTAGCGTGCACCTGTTTACTACGTTATGGCCCTTGTGTCTGCACCTGTGTGTGTGTGTGTGTCTGTGTGTGTGTGTGTGTGAGTGCCCGCTGTTTTCCAGTCATGCAGCAGCAGTGAAATAACGTAGATGAATCACAGCTCCACAGCCCACTGAGCCCTCCAGCGAGGCTAGTGGCTGACGCTAGGGCATTGTTGTGAATCAACCGCCCTGTCAGGGCACGCTGTGCCCCTCTTCCCTCCCTTTCCTAACAGCCTGTGTCACCCAGCTACCTTGCCAAACACCCCCTCCACACACACACACACACACACACTCTGAAAGCTGTTAGCTGCTGCAATGTGTGAGCAGGTGCTAGCGTGGCATGGCGGCGCCCACGGGGCTCGGAGGCCGTAGACGGACGACCAGATCAGCCGCCAGTTTTCCCCTCATTCTGCCCGGCGACCGCTCGCTGGTATCCAGCCCTAATTATTATTGGCCGCTGTAATTAATTACAGAGCCTCCAAAGTGGCCGGCAGCCGGAATCCAGGCCCGCTTCCCTGAGTTGAGCGGCGTTATTTAGTGTTTGGGCGTGTGACACTGGACCGCCACGCCGGGGCGGTGACAGAGACCGGATCACCCCGCTCCGCCAGCATCTCCACCAAGCACTTAATGCCGTTTTATACCAAGAAAACATTTTGCGATTAAGCATGTGGTGCTGTTAAATCTGGATCTGGCATTAGTCTGCAGAGTGATTTATCTTAGATTTAACATCAAATTATTTAACCATTGAATTAAGTTGTCAATTTAAACTACGCAATCAAATATGGGAATCACACTTTATAGTCGGTGAGAGTGCCTACTGTAGGCCTGAAAGGGCAATTATTCTTGTCAGGAGCTATAAAGATTATGGGTTTATGAGCCGGGGATTTGTCCTCTTCTTGTGGCCACACTGCTGTTGCTGCCTGCCCACACACTAAAAAAGAGACTCACAATGCGCACGCAGGAGCCAAGATTTAGCAGAAAAGTAGATGAGTATTGAGCGATGAATATAGCTCACTGCAATTGCACTCATGGGAGAAAGGGAAGAAAGAGTGAGGGCTAAAGAGGAGGCAAAACAAACACTTGCTCTCCCGTCTCAAATTATGGCACACGCTGCGTGAAAGGATCAAACAAGCCGCACTGTCTCATTCATTTCTCATGCCGCTGTACTGAGGAAGCAAAAGGAGAAGGAGGCAGTGAGAAGCAACAAAACTGAGAGGCTCGGGGAATGAAAGAAAGGAGGGAAAAAAATCTACCAGTGTAACCTACTTTTTTTTTTTTTCACACTGCGTCTCCGGGTGCATATGTAGAAGCTTAACAAGCGACATGCACACGCACGCACAAAGGCACTTTACTTGTAATTGCTCTAGTCGGTGCGCAACGCAGCTCCCAGAGAGGGGGGGGTGGGGGCTGCCTGAGAAACAAAGAAAAAGAAATGGGGACACGCATGTCATTTCGCCATCTCACACGCCACGCCACCGAGGGTTGATCTCGACCGGCCTCCTGCACACCCGAGTGGACCAGGTTTCCCAGGCCTCCCCCCCCCCCGAGGCGCCGCTCTCCACCGGCACCTCATTAATTCCTCGGGAGCCGAGGGGCTGAAGACATTCCGATTCCTTAGATGCAGAAGATGAGGCTAGAGGAAGAGTGACGGCACGGAGAGAATGCTGCACCGCACGGTTGTGACACTTCAAACACACCTCAGACTCATGTTTGCACACACACACACACACACATGCGGATTGAAGTACAGTAGCGGCAGAGGAGGAGGGAGGAAGGATGGAGGAAAGGGAGGGAGCAGGCAGAGATGGCGAGGAGGGAGAAGACAAACTGTCTGAGATGGTATCGGAGGGGGAGAAAGCGTCAGCTGGATAGAGCAATTTTTTGTGTCATTTTTTTGTCACATGGATTCGACAAAGCAGCGAATTAACTCAAAAATAATCACATTTGTTGCTCTCTTAGGGCACTAAAACGTCACATAGGACAACATGTGCAGCACATGTAGCGTGCCAGCACCATCAGTCATACTGGGACCATTGGAGGGGGGGGGGGTTATTGTGCGGATCGTGTTCGTCTACATGAGCACAGCTTCCTCCTCCAGCTCTCCCCCAGTTGTAAAACAAACACAGCTCTTCTAGATGAGCTCAGCTATAGATTAAAGCACTGGATGAATATTCATCGCTCATGCTAATAGCCATCGGAGAGAAGGAGGGAGGGAGGGGGGAGGGAGAAGAAAAGAGGGAGAGATAGAGACAGAGAAAGATCTCAGGGAGAGAGAGAGAGAGGATGAGTGTTTAGTGGCTGCAACTTGTTATTAATAATGCTGATTATCATCTGAGGATTATTCTCACCGTGGCCCTTTTCTTTTGATATTCATCCCTCATCCTTTACCCGGCTTTTAGAAGAATGCAGCGCAAACTCCTGCTTTATGTGTTATGAAAGCGAGTGGAGAGACTGAAACAGAAGCGTAGAGAAGAGATAGAGAGAGAGAAGAACGCTCACGGACGGAGGGAGAGATACGGAGAGGTGGGAACTTGGCGTCTGCCGCCACTGAAGAAAGCAGCAGACCTCATTCAGTCATTCAGGCCTGCAGGTGCTCGGCTGCAGACGTCCATCAGCCGCCACGAACACCAGCGGAGAGATCCACAACGGGAGCTGAAATTGACGCTGATATTAAACACGGGTTGTCCAATCATATGCCTTTTGAAATCTTAAGTAGGCACAATAGGCCTCCCCAGAGGATCCACATGTCAGTGAAGTGCATGAGACTGGAGCAAGACTGATAAGAGAAATTGGTGGGTTTTTAGTCTTTTTTTTTTAAGGGCTAGTGTGAAGGATTTAGCGGCATCTCGTCTTTTCAGATTGCAACCAACTGATAACCCCTCCTCTCAACCTCCTATTCTTCTGCTCTTACGGAAATCCCAAATCCCAATCCTGTCATCATATCTTGCAGACTTGAGATAATATCTTTGTTTGCAGATTCCAGCAAACATTTCTGTTTTCCAATGAAAATGTGAATAATGATGTAGTGATGATCATTCTCATAGACAGACAGATCTTAAATCATATTGTAAATGCAATTAGTTCAGCATTATTTAAGGCGATATTTCATCCCCTACTGTATATCCTATAGCTGTTACTTCCAAGATTTAGCCTAGCCCCAAAAAATAATACATTATTTACAGGTTATATTTATATATAAAAAAAAGCCACATTCCTAGCTAGCACATCATCTTTGCCTCTGAAAAAACATTATTCACATGGGTTGTACAAACAACTTGACTAATGAAGAGTCATGTCTTGCAGACACACACGCGGCGCATAGAACAAAGTGTGCAGAGCATGCGGCGTGCCAACATCGCCACATACATCAGATCCGGCGGACGTAGCCTATAGCTACGCCATATTACCGTGCTGATCATGTCCAGTATATTTATGTGCACATCTTCCTCCTCCAGCTCCCCCCTGCTCGTAAAACAAACACAGCTCCTCTAGATGAGCTCAGCTATAGATTAAAGCGTTGGATCAAGGGTGTAGGTTTGATTTGGAAAGTGGTGGGGTCATAAATTTTGCAGGGGGGGGGGGTCTGCCAATGATCCTAAAACAATCAACAAAAACTCAATAGTTTTTATGATGCACATGGTACATTAGAAGTGTATGCTATAAACGTTTGAATCCGTTATGGCACCAACTACAAGAACCCATAACGTATTTATCATATTAATAGTGTTTTCTAAAAGTTTTTTAAAAAATTATTTAAGGCAGGAATACGATATTGGAGAGTCAGCCAGGCAGGCCGCTAAAGCCAACAAACACCAGTGTTTCCTACCAATCTGTGGCGCAGCGCCACAGAATGAAAACCAAGCACTACAAATTGATTCCGCCTCGTTTTTTTTTTTTTTTTAAGTACGATTTTGTCATTCTCGCTCACAAATCATGAAAGCAATATTTTCAACCAGCCGATGCTGTCAGCGTTCAAAGTTGTTGAATAGCTACAGTTGTGAGGAACCTGACTTAATGCATTCGTGCATTTTGTCCCACCAGCATTCATGCAAAAGTTAATAATAGCCTATCTTAACATTTACAATTCATACGAATTTCCTCCTAGCCGACATACAATGCATTTCTCTGGGGGGGCATGCATTGTATTTAAGCTATAATTACCATTGTAGAAGCAATGGAAATTCAATTTGATTTAATCACATATGCGATTAATATCAAATTAGTGATGGGGATAATTTCAGGTAATGGGAAAAATGGTAGGGGCATTTCCCCACCGTCCCTGCTATAAATTCTGCCCATGCAGCGGATGAATATTCATCATTTACGTTAATAGCCATCTGAGAGGAGGGAGACAGGAAAAAGAGAGAGATGAATATGCAGAAAGATGTGGGAGAGGGAGGAGAAGGAGCATTTCACCGCTCCAATTTGTTATTAATAACATAGATTATCATCTGAGGATTATGCTCACTGTGCCCTTTTCTTTTGATATTCATCCCTCATCCTCCCCTTGGCTTTAAAGCGGGACGCAGCGCAAACTTCTCCTCCGTGTTGAAAGCAATCGATCGGAAGGCCGTGCGTAATGAGGAGAGCAACAACAACAGGTAGAGACGGAAGTGGAAGGAAGCTGATGTGGACGGGCAGTCCCGTAGCGGAAGTGGACAATCACAGGCATCAGCTGCTCGTCTGTGTCAGCGGCCATCTGTCAGGCACAACCGGATCAGGATGGCAGCTCTCCAAACCCCCGCTCTGGCGCTCTCTCTGCGGCGTTCATCTTTATGTATATCTGTCTCTCCCAGGGTTCATAGCCGATCATTGCTGGTCAAATGACAGCGACATTATTTCCCAGCGTGTCACACCTCCGGTGGCTCCTGTATCCGATATGCCCACTTTTCACTGGTCTAATCGAATTCCTCCCGCCTGTATATCCTATATACCATGTATTTTCACATCGGAAAGACGACGCGACACAGATGTTAGATACCCTCGAAACGACTTTATCTGTCCACTTTATGTCCAATAAACAGGAGCCTATATTTTGTGTGAAATTGTTACACCGCCTTATTGAATCTGTGATAATACTACATAGCAAATTGTCATGGCTGCACCATTTGATCACATGGAATCATTATTAGTCAGGGAGTCTTGCTTTGTTGCTTCCAATCTTCTCAAAAGATCACTAACAACATGCCATCAATCAATGCAAAAGAATATGTATATATTTTGCCATAGAGAACCAACCATGCATGTATGTGATCATAAACTGTGAAAAAGTACAGCTTGCAATTTCAATTATTCATGTCTTTTTCAGCCTTTGGCTGTGGAAACCGGATGCTTCCATTGGGTCCCACAGGAGGACAGAGTGTGTGTCACCTGTGTGATTTGCATGAGATTGAGAATTTAATGCATTTTAATATCCCTCTGTCAGCTTTTCCCAGAAATTTGTCTGTGAAATGAGCAGTTTGTGTTAACATATGTGTGCTGGCCACCGACAGACAAGCTAGTTCTAATAACAACTCTCAATGACTTGATGGAACAACAAAAATCTCCTGCAAAGGAGGTGTGACTGCAATTATCTCTCTATATTCTTTGTATCATACACTCCAAATCAGAGATTAAACATTCAATTAAACTGTTGATGTCTTAATATCTATTTTCCTCTAGAGTCTTGAGGAGATCTCAGTTGGAAAATTACAGATTGCTTATATTTTACCCAAGTTCTTCTAATCCTCTCTGTCAATATTTTAATGGGAAGCTTTTATTTGTCCCTGGCTGCAGGTCCCTGTCTGACTCTATAAACAAAGTATGAGTGCCTTTCTGCCTGTCAAGTGAGCAGCTGTGAGCTGCACTCGTCGGCGTTACTTTGCCCTACTGTTGCCTTTTACTACACCACCCCCTGTTTATCCTTTTGTACTGTACGCTGTATTCAGCCACCGTGGCTCCCCATGTGTCGGCCTCCCTTCAGCGTCATTCATTTCCTAAATTAGACCCCATTTACCCCGTCTCACAAACACAGTTGAGCCATTTCGGAATCTCTGCCCCATGTTGCCCTGGGCTAAATCCTTTCCATTTATTCATCGGAGTGTCCCACTCACCCAGTTTAAAAAAAAAAAAAAAAGGACTCTCCATTTATCCCCATTCGAGGTATTGCACTACATTTACATTAGAGGCATTTCACCAGAGTTAAAATAAAAAAAACAGAAGGGAACAATGAAATTATTATGAAGTTCGTGTTCTTTTTTTTTTTTTTTTTTGTCTGTTCTGGGCCATTCACGCCTCATGGAATTCTATAAACAGTCACTCACAGGCAGGGAAACGGCTCTATAGTTGGCTGGGCTACTATAACTGTCAGTTAGCAGGTTTTATAAAGCACTTTTTTTAGTGCATTTTATACCACAGGGCAATATACTATACCATACAGAATGTGGCGCAACACACCCAATAAGCTACGGTAGCTTTTTTCTGTTTTTTGGGGGCTGAGATGGTCAGGCTGTCAGGGACATTTATAATATCACCAGTGTAGGCTTATAAATATCTGCTCTTATATACAGTATATTTGTCTATCACACAGAGCCGTGTTTGCTTGGTTAGTCTCCAGCAGGTTGTGACTTTATCGCCTGTCACTACACTATGCACAGGTCAGACCACTGAGAAGCTTCACAGGGGGGGGCATGAACAGAACCTTCTCAAATAGATATATTCAATCACATCACTTACGTAGCAATTATTTTTACGGGGGGGCAGCTCCCTGTTCCAAATTTCATGTGCATGTCAAGGTTCACCAAAGTAGAACTCGATGCAAAAAGAACTTGGCACCGGTTAATTTTGCCCCCGAGAGCTAATCCACTGATTGTGGTGGGTCCATTAGAATGAATTGATTTTGCTGTGAAATTTGTCCTTTGGAATGCCGGTGCGAGTGGTCCCTTTCACTGTAGCCTTTACCTCGCCCGGGAGTTTATAGACAGAGGAAGAGCTTCTAATCTGTTAAATCTTTATGCTACAGTCGTTGCAGTAACTTTAAAGGTCCTAGACGTCCGAGGCAGGCGTTGTTATACGTGGAGATCAGACGTTTCCCGATCGCTCCTGTGAAACCCAGTGTTTGATGGTTCACAGAGGAGTCTAGTGCCTCTCCATATTATGATCTAAAACCAAAGGAGGTTTTATTTTTAAAAGACTCATTTCAGCCCGATTTAATTAACCACTGCTGGAAAAGTCCTAAAAGTTTTAGAGCTGCTCGTGCCCCCCCCCCCCCTGCTGTGTTGTAACCTGCACGCCTCTGATCCAAGGTCAGAACCACTTAGAGGACAGTAAAAACATTTATGATATATAGAACATGTTTAATGGCGGCAGTCTGAGCTAACCACTATAGCCCCCCCCTTCCTCACGGCTTAAGTTTCCCTGAGTTGTGATGGCGTCCTCCAGCCCACAGAGGAGCCCCCCCCCCGGGACAGAACAGCCCTGTCTTCTGCCTCCCCCGGACACTCCCTCCGGTGAGAGGGAGATTTAGAGGCGGTGATTTATAGAGGTGAGGCGAGGGAGAGGGAGCAGCAGGTAATCAGAGCAAGACAGCGGGGCAGCGTCGGAAAAATACCGGAGAAATAGCTCGTCAGAGCTGGGTGCACCCGCCCCCCCTTTGTGCGAGGGGGGAAAACGTCAAGAACGTTTTTGCCAGACGAGCCAGACTAAGTGATGGGGGCTGCAGATAGCTTGTGAATGTGTTTGTGTGTGTGTGTGTGTGTGTGCTGTCAGCCTGTGATTAATCCACCACTGTCTGTCTAATTACCGCCCATGCCCCTCCGTGTTCCTCCGCTCCGCCGTGGACGCGTTGACCCTACGCCGGAAACATCGGCGCTCCCGATGCAAATTAACGCCCTGTAAATATTTGCTTTTTAACTCTTGCCGCCGCATTGTTTCCAATTTTGCGCTCCGGTGGTCCACAACCCCAACACCCCTTCCTCCACACACACACACACACACACACACACACACACGGTCAACGCTTCCACCGCCGCTACCTACCGCTGGATTGTGCGAGGCTGCTTTGTCGACAGGTTTACTGACAGACGCGACACAGTCTCCTCCTCTGTCTCGCCCTCCCTCCCTCCCTCCCTCCCTCGCCGCGTCTCCGCATCCTCCCATTGTGTCTGCGTGGTAGCTGGCAGTGTATCAGCCCATTCTCCTCCACCGTCAGCCCCGGCCCGAACAGGGTCTGGGGAGGGAGGGGAAGACAATGCTCGGGGTTTAAAAATAGAACGGCCGAACAGAAACGTCCAATTTCATTTCAGTGCGGTGTCTTCAATAGTGGAGATTCATGCTCGCACGAGGCGATGACTTTCCTCACAGAGGAACTGTTCCGTATTGTGATGTTGTATTTGTACTTATCCAGGTTGTGTAATGGCTAGATGGGGGTGCCATTACTGCGGCCAAACTTATAAACTGATTACTTTTTGCATCTTTTTGCCAAAGAACATGTCCAGGAAATCCTGTGGAACCTGCTCTGAAGTGAAATACAATCATATCTGGTGTTAAAGTTGTTTGTTGATACCTCATCTCGGGGTATCTGTTGGTACAAGTCCAGGACTCATTCCAGCTGATAGATTGCTGTGACTTCCTGAGTGAATGTATCCGACAGTGGAAATGCAAATTGAATATGGATCAGATCTGTGCAGAGAAAGGAAAAGCTAAATTTACAATCCCCATGATGTCCAGAACATCTGCATAGTTGTGTTTCCCGGGCCGCAAAGATTTTCCACTTTTACAAATTCATCGCTTGAGGGTGGACAAGCTTGGATCTGTGATGGGAAAAAAACAAGCACGTAGTGCAGAGGTGTGGGCGTGTTTCTGCTTTAGAAAGTGAAACAATCAGAAATTACACTAATATTATTCTCGACAGATGTGTCCTTCAGCCAACACTGTGTGCAGATGTGCATAATGGTTTAACCATCCTTTTTTTAGGACCGTGTTGTAATGTTTCAGGATTATGGAATTGATGGACTATCTTTACAATTCTCCGCCTCTGGGTATCTCTCCATCATCTTAACGCACCGCCCCCTTCAGCTCTCTCCGTTGAACCCTGGCCTGATTCCTTCTATCCCACACAGAGGGGAAATAGATGAGGGATGAAAAAATAATAATAAAAAAGAGGATTGACAGGAGCCTGAGTGAGCACTGACCTGCCCGCCGGCTCTTTTTCTAGTCAGAGCCCACACACACGCTGTCAGCAGGACAGGAAACATACAAACGCTCTTACAGGCACGCACCGTCTACTGGCATGAATATGGCATCTGCACAGGTGAACACTTTCTGCACAACACCTCATACACTGATTAAAAGTGTGCACACAGAAAGTCAACACATCACTCATCAGTTTTCTGTTCTCAACTTTGCTGCAACGAAATAACTGATCTGCCCTGAGTTGATAACGAGTGCGACATGTTTGTGTGCACATGCTCAGCCGTGGTTAGCAACTTTATCGGTGCACCTGCTCTGGTTTGTCTCCATCCGTCTGGTCCTCCCTCTCTTCTCCCTCCTGCCTGACCTCAACATTATTTTAAACACATCTGCAGCTCCTGTTTGACCCCTTCCGTCCAGCGCTTTCTGCACACACTGAGTTCCAGCCATTAGCCCATACTGCCTGTCCTGGCAAAGGCGGGTTATTATTATCATGAAGTTGAACCCGGTGTACGGCCAGACGGGCGGGCAACACAGCTAGAGAGGAGGAAGTGGCAAGCAATTACACGGGAGGTCGTGACGGGCATTGGAGTAGAATTGGGTGGAATTGGTTTCAGTGGGATTTAGATTGTGTTTGGTAAGCTGTTTGGCAGAACGGGGATGGATTCAACTCTGAGACTTAGATCTTAAGACTGATTTGACATCAGCGGGAGAACTGGAAAACTCCTCTCGCAGGCCGCGTGTGTAGGGGTTAAGGCTCGACTTGTCGACTTGTCTTCTTGACCACGTTAGAAGGACAAAGTGTTTATAGTGGTTCCAAACGGCCACACTCGAACACACAAAGGCTATGGGAAAAAAGGCCGCCTATTGCCAGAGGGTTGCAGGATGTAGTAATTGCTCTAATATGGGGATAACGGGGCCTGTCTCCGGACTGTCTCCTCGGAAGCAATCGTAGCACTGAACCCAGTTCTACACATGAAAAGTGACACAAGTAAAAGAAAAAAAAAAGAGTTCAGACCCTACTTACATCCACACAGCTGGCAGCCGCTGCAGGAAGTCAGCGTGAATGTACGATTCTCTGTTTGAGAAAGTTAGAGGACTTGTCTGATGTCCAAAAATCCCTTGGCTTTAGGTTCAGGGACAGGGAGAATTCAGCATGATTTTTCTTTTAATTTACTGACCAAAATGTGTCCATAGCGTCGAGTGTTGAAAACTGAAGTACTAAAGTAAAAGCTGGCGTTTGGGTTTCTGGCCTCTTGGTGCCAAGTAATAGAAAGCCAAACCTGGGATCCAGATCAAGCACCTGATCAGGTGGGGCCTTGTTGTATGCATCATCACATTTCAAATGTGAGGGTTTGATGAAGTGTTGAAATGTGAACCAGAACTAGGAGCTCATGTTCTTTTAGCTAGCTAACACTGGATCAGAGTATGTTTTACAACAGATTTTTAAAATGTATTGCTTACCTTCGCGGGGCTTCATGATCTCTCTCTCCCTCCCTCTCTGATCTTTTAGAACCATGTCCGCCTTCTGAGATCCCTTTATCTGTTCTGGAGGCCCGGCTTCAGGAGGCCCGGCTGAAAACCAAAGGGGACAGAGCGTTTGCAGTCAGGGCCTCGAGGCTCTGGAACAACCTGCCCGGGGAAACCAGGTCAGCTGAGTCTGTGATCTCTTTCAAGTCCCTTCTTTAAACACACCTTTCCTTCCTTTTCCTGATTTTACATGAGTTTTTAAAACATTAGTTTTAATGTGGATTTAGAAAATTGCTCTTTTTATTATTATATACGTGGCAGGAACCAAACATCAAAGCAGAAAACGTGGGTTTAAGTTTTAAAATTGTGTTTTGTTTGCCCCGAAAGATTCAGCAAATAAAAATATCAAGGATGCTTAATTAACTAAATTTTAGGTCAACTAAACATAACTGTTAAAAAAAAATATGAGAACTCTGCAGTCATGTAATAAAACGATCTAAACTAAAAAGTGAACTATCAAAGCTATTTCTAAATTACACAAACCAAACAGCGTCTTATGTGATTTAAGTAACTGCAAATGAAACCAAACGTGTTCTTTAAAATCTCCACATTTCTTTACGCGCGTTGATCACACGGCCTCGTCTAATTCAATCTACATCCGTCCTCGCGTAGCGTAAAGGGACAATGCGCTTTTCTTCCCAGAGGAAGGTGCGATTTCAATCCCGCTTCCTGACCACACTTCAGTCGCCGTGAACAGAGAGCCAGATTAGCGGCAGGTTAATTGGAGTAAGCCTCTGTCACGGTGGCGAACGCTGCACGCAGCAATTAAAGATAACACAGAACAAAACATGGAATTATCATAAGCAATTCATGTAATTATTGTCCTATATAAGATACAAAAATAACACCTGTAGTGCAGCATAATCATGTCCACAGTCAATTGAAAAGCTGATAATAGTGCATGTTTCATGTGCACTTATGCAAGTATTAAGTCCTCTCGTGTCTTTTTGTTAGATGTGAAGACACATCAAGCAGCCAGTTAGTTTTAGCAGAAAGAGCGGAAACTGTTGAAAACAGCAATCCTGGCTCCCCGCAAAAACCGAAACGTGGAGAGAGAGAGAGAGGGAGAGAGAAAAAAAAAAGGACACGGGAGCCAGGTGCCAAAATATTTCTTGGCAGGAAGCGATGACTTTGTGGATTCTCTGCTGGTTGCCTGGCAACAAAACAAAACTCAAGGAAGTCACTGCTCCTGGCCAAGAAAAAAAAAAAAACACAAATCTGGCACAAAACCACCCATAAACCTACAAAATGCTTTTTCTTGTAAAGATTAAACTGAGAAAATATAATTCATGAGCTTCAGGACACTTCTAGGTGTAGTTATAGTTTGACAGGCATCTTATTTTCTAACAAAGGTAATTCTTAATATTTAGAGTAGGGATATGAGAGTGAAATATGATTTTGAGTTTACGAGGAAAAAATGTCGTTTTAAGGCTTCCCCTCGCTGTCATTTGCCATCTTGTGAGCAAAGATTTGATTTGAATCGTTGACCCACCTGCGGAGCTCGTAAGCTGGTGGGATAATATGCTGCTTCCTTTTTTCTTCACGTGTCGTCACTGTGAAAAAGCTCAGTAGTGATGTTGTACTTCTCAACAGACAGCTGTCAGATCACTCATCCTACTTTCATGTCCATCTTGTTGAGATGTATTCCGCTGTCCATTTTTTTTTTTTTTGCCGTACGTTCAGCGCCCGCTGTCGACGTTCTTCTTCTTAACTGCATCATTTTTTCCACGGCGAATGGGGGGGATATTGACTGTCCTGAACAATGGTGACATTGTTACAGCCTAGCCGGGGCCCTAATAAGAACGTAAGTGCACCATCCACCAGAGTTGGTTAACAGGACGGAGACATTTTTATAAAAGATTTTATCACTCACTGATTTGTGGGTCAGATAAAACCATTTGACGGACTGGATCTGGCCCATGGTCTCGTCTAAATAAACGATCGGCACAGCGCTTTATTGGTTAATCAGGACAGAGTGAAGGATGGCAGGTTTGAGCCTTCACAAGGCCGAACGGCTGATTTGAATGACGTGGTGTCAGTGGAGTCGTTTTTTACCGTTGTTCTGCATCATTTTGTGCTTATCCTCAACGCTACCGTCTGCACTAACCAGGCTGGTCAAGAATTGCAAATAGACTTTCTTTGTGTTGCACTATCCTCTGGAGTTGTTTTTTTTTTTCTCAGTGGTACACATTTAGATGAGATGAGAGGGAGACGGTGATGAGGAAAGAGAACACACACGTCCACGGAGAGATAAGGTCTGTAATGATGGTCTTAAACGAGAGCACGGCCAAATGCACACCAGTAAAGAGCAGTGTGAGGCGCTGGTACTGACAAGAGGATCCAAAAATAGGAAAAAAGAAGCTCCGCACACTCATTCAGTTTCTATAATTAACACATTGTCCTTATCAGGGTGTCTGGCATTTTACAGTTAAACTGGTTTTCAAGAGCAAGGTCCATATGTGGGTGGCTCGTTAGGTCACATGTTCACATAATGGGGACCAGGTATAATTCACTCCAAGTTACAACAGATAATTAGCACTAAGTCTCAAGGCTTTATGCATGAAAAACTACCTGCAGCCCTGCATCAGTTGGCTGCTCACACCTAAGGATGAAAAGCTTTGTGTTTAAATGTTGAAAATGTATTGGTCCCTTTCTCCATTACGGCACAACTCAAAATAAAATTCCTGTACCATTTAACATTACAATAAGTTAAATTAAAGGTTGTTTAAGACTTTTTCTTTTCTCCGGCTCCTAGCAGCAGCACAGACACAATGAGACTGTGAAAGTGAAAATTGCTAACTCTGGAAAAAGTTTGCTTTCCCACATTTCATTTCAAGAAAAAAAGAGTTGCCCCTCATATTGAACTTGAACAATTTAAGGATTTAAGTATTAGCAACTCACCAAATTATTTTGGATTGAATCTTGCTTTGTTGTGCTAACTTACATTATTGTCATAAATGTCAATAATTTCTAATTTCAACATGAATTAAAAGAGTTGGCTTTTTGGCAGTGCACAAAATATTGCATCACCTCACCAAAAAAGCAAGAGGAAATATTTCAGCATTCCGTTTGACTGATGTCTGCCACTGAATAACCTGTGTGGCCCCTACCCCCCTGCCCTGCCTCCTGGGGCGTGAGGGAAAAAAACATCCTGCTGACGACACGAGTCACGGATGAGTGTGACGATGGAGCCGTGTGTGGAGTATTCCCAAGTATTCCCAGAGTATTCCTAGGAAACCTGTTCCTTTTAAATCTGTGTCAGCATGCATGTGCTGCGGCGTGCACGCCGAATGAAACCACACACACATACACACACACACACACGCAGACATATCCTATATGGCTTTGCCCCTCCCCCCTTTATCTCTCCCTCTCTGCTTCATCAATCACTTAAGCTCTCCCACTGCTCACAGGAAGACTGCACCAATTAAACCCACTAATTGGGGGCAATTAGACACTCAGATGCACCCCAAAATTCTAGAGGTCCCTGCAGGCCTGCTCACGCCTGCCAGGCCTTTTTTTACCCTGGTTTTTGGCTGGTGTGGGCCCCTGCTGAAGAGTGGCGTTCAGAGTGTGGTTGACCCTGTTCCTGAAGTGTCTCCTCTGACCAGAGATCAGCAGGATTTGTCTTCTCTTTATCTACAATTCTCACTTCTCTTCACATGCTCTTTTGAGTTTTGAAAGATGGCATTTTTTTTAATGGTGGGTGTCAGCGGGTGAATCTAAGACTCTCCACGATTTGGAACCCCCCCCCCCCCCCCAGACACACACATGGGCGTGGGCAGAACAACAAAGTCCACGCTGAGCGGAACAAAGCTGAGCGCCAAGATATTTAGGCTGAGTGCGCTGTACCAAGAAAAAGTGTTTACAGACACTGCACAGTGAAGTGAATTCATCACTCAATCGCAATTAGCGCTTTCTGGAGGAACACAAATGTTTTCAGGGCACTTTGTCCAACAACTGTGCGTACATCTCCCCCTCAAAGAGCTTGTTGTGCATAGGAAATAGTTATTATTGCAGGAAAGGGCTTTCCTTTTTGTATGGCGACATGAAATCAGCTTGTAGACTCCTTTTCTCTTGGCAGTGGGAGAGGGGAGGGGAGAGACAACAATAAACACAGAGTTGCTTCAGCGGGTTCAGGCGATGTAATAATATGGTTAATGATGACTTTAAATGGGATAATTATGGCGTGGTGATGAAGCAAAGGGAAGATGTGAAAGGGACGGAGGGGTAACGGTGAATTAAAATAATCAGATAAGACTGAAATCACGTGCGTGAACATTAAAAGACCGTCTTCTTCCTGTACTCATTGTGTGTGTGTGTGTGTGTGTGTGTGTGTGTGCTTTACTATTACATAACACTGTCCAACGATGTTATGATGGTATAATCTCATGCATTTCTGACTCTGGGTCAGTTACATGAGGATTTGCACATTGGCGCAGTAGATTACATGAATGAGTGTACAGTGTGTGTCCGTTCATTCATGTGTGGGTCAGTTAAGGCTTACTGTGTGTGTGTGTGTGTGTGTGTGTGTGTGTGTGTGTGTGCGCGTGAGTCTCGTGTCACTCTGCATGCAGCCAGGAAGTGTCCCGGCCTGTTATAAGCTGCTTAAAGGCACACATTATTGGCCTTTAACCTCACTGTGCAGTGAAATGCTCACCCTAATCTGGGGCCTCCACTCCTCATCTCCGCTCACTAGTGCACTGTGATCTTTACAACCATCACTGACACCTGTAATAACCATAAATATTGTGAGCTGGCCGGTTCAGTACGGTTGTCCAGGAGGGAAATTGGTGCCTGTCCCCATGCAGGTCAGCCCGCAGTGGGCTGAGGTCCAATATTCTAGAAATGTGCGATCACATGTGTGGTCAGGAGGATTTTGTTGTTGCCTACTGACCCGCTGCGGAATGAAGAGATATTATGCATTGATGGTAAAATGCTCCCGAAATGAAGCCTGTTGACTTGATCTCAACAATTCTGTTTGTAGATTTAGTGTGTCTTCTCATTTCCACCGCTTTCATTCCAGGAAATATGTTTTGCTTGGCAACGGTTAAAGGGGAAAAAACGTTGCTTTTTACAACATTTAATGGAATGTATTTCTGTTTCATAAAGCTATAATCTCTCTCATCTTTCTCTCTCCCCCCTTTTCCACCCTCCCTCTCTCTCTTTCTGTTTTCCTCTGTATATCACTATCATTTAAATCTCTTCCCTCTGCCTCCTCCCTCCCTGTCTCTCTTTCTGCAGTCAAAAACATCGATCAAATGATCCGAATAGGACGAGGCACATAGGGATGGAACGCAACAGAGCCATGGCTGGGGATGCGTTTCAGTCCGCCCGCGCTCACCATCGCCACTGACCTGGCCCCCACGTCGTGGCTCCGCCTCCCTCTCCAGCTTCCCCCCCCTGTCGCTTTACCCCACGCCTTGCCTGCACGCGGCGCTCCCTGCCTCCATCTGACCTCCAGAGGAGCGCCTATTTTGTCTTTTAGGGGCGGCCTTTCGTCGCGTTGATCCCTCGCCTATACTTCGCCTTCCAGACCGTTGGTTACAATCCACGACTGTGCTGCTTTTTTATTCCACTGGACCCGAAACAGACTGAGAGCAGGTGGCTGAACAGTATGAAGGCAGCCATGTTCCCCCTTCCTCTGGCTTTGAGTAAACAAAGTCGGCGGGGTCTGTTGACCAGGAGGAGCCCCCGTAGCCTCCTGACAGACTGGTGCATGATGGGTACGCTGGGCCTTGCCCTGCTCCTCAGCCTGGCCTCCAGTCAGAAGATGGACCCTTCCAAGCACCCCATCGTCACCACCAACTACGGCAAGCTCCGGGGCGTCAAGAAGGACCTGAACAACGAGATCCTGGGCCCGGTGGAGCAGTACCTGGGCGTGCCCTACGCCACGGCGCCCATCGGCGACCGCCGCTTCCAGCCGCCAGAGGCCCCGGGCTCCTGGCAGGAGATCCGCAACGCCACCCAGTTCGCCCCCGTGTGCCCCCAGAATGTCCACGGCGTGCTGCCGGAGATCATGCTGCCCGTGTGGTTCACGGACAACCTGGACGTGGCGGCGGGCTACATCCAGAACCAGAGCGAGGACTGCCTCTACCTCAACGTCTACGTGCCCACGGAGGACGGTGAGTGGACAGTTGCTGACCGACGGGCCCGTTGAGGGGGCGACGGTTTGCTAAGCTCCGCCTCCCAGTTGCTGCCGCCACGTTTGTCAAGTCTTCTCCCCCCATCAGATACCGTTGTATATAATCCCTCTAGGTTTGGAAGTAACCTGTAATACATTTTTTGGGATTCTACATTAATTCTATTATTGGTTTTGGGAGAAATCCAAAGCTTGACAGACTAAACACTAATCTTTGATCGAACAACGACTGTTCAGAGGAGGGGTTTAGCAAACGGTCAGCGAGAACCTCATGTTCACCTAATGTGAAAAAATGTCTGGAAAAGTCCAGTTATCCTTGTTGTTCTCTTCCAGGTCAGTGCATCACTGTAAACACCATTAATATTGTGTATGCCTCTTGTACATAGTGATGATGAGTTCTAAAGAAAGGGTATAAGGAGGGGCTTATATTTAAAAAAAAAAAAAAAAAAAAGGAGAGACACATTATGCACAAAGTCACAAGGAGGGTCAAAGAAATGGTCAATTACTCTTCACACTACATCCCATTCAAGGTGTTATAAAGCAGGAGAACAAAGGCCAGAATCTGAATCAGTTCCCATGTGCTTCGTGAGAAAAGGATTAGGTGACATTTGACTTTTCTTCCTTTTTTTTTTCCCCCACACGGTCAAGGACCCTCTTCTCCCAACTTAGATCTTACAGCGGCTCTTTTTGTCTGCCTGGGCGATATCAGACGTGTGAGCAGTAAAAGAGAAATACTTCCTTTTTGTCCAGAGATTTGATATGAGGAGTAGAGACTTACATCACCCCTTTCTCTCTCTCTCTCTCTCGTTGCCCCGGGTTTTCACATTTGTCTTTTCATTTGTATATCTCTTATTATAAATTGCGCCAAGCCGGCGCCTTTCACGGGGAAAAAGGCGGTCACACTCATGTTGGCCTAACTGTTCCTCAACATCCGCTTGCTTTAAATGACTCTGACTAATATGATCTATCACTGATTTTTTTTTATTTTTTATTTTTTTTTACAATCCCATACCTCTGAATCAAAATAAATACAATCTAACAATAGAGGAATACCACATCATCTGCTTTGACACTATCAATACCAATATCAGTATATAGAAAGCATTTACTTATTCATATTTTTTTACCGTCTATGTGAACATTTCTATGCATGTCAGTGACGATGAGGCACTGATTTCCACCCTAACACGCTGCAGTCTCACTTTTTTCTCGCGCTAACATCCTTCCTTCCCTCCACCTCTCCGGTCCAACACAACACCCTCAGCCGTCGGCACCCTGTCATTGCCACTTATAGCTCCTGGGGCACATATAGAACACTATACATCAGGTTATGAGTCATTTCACACTGTCACACTGCTTGTTTTTTTTTTTTTTTTATTAGTCCCCCCCCCCCCGTTTCCTGAGATATATATATAAGACTTTGTGGAAATGCAGCGTGGCGTAGGAGAGATATATACGCGACGCCGGTACACTCTGGAAAACGTCGCACAGGTGTAAAATATTTTCTGTTTGCGTCTATAGGTAGCCCAGACGCTGGCCTTCATTTATCAACATTAACATTACCGGTACACCCGCACGGCCACGCTGTCCCACACAATCATGTCAGAGAGATGTGTGCAGGTGTAGCACGCGTTACCGACATCACAAATGCATGTTTTTACTATACACACTCTTCTGTTGCTGGTAAAGCGTGAACATGTTTCACCGCTCATCATCACTCGCGGTATATTTACGGTGGTCAGTCAGCCGTGACATTGCTAGCCTCAGCACTCTCTCACACTCTCTTACTTCGCTCCTCCTTTCATCTGCCTCTCCTCCCTCATTGATTTTGAATCATTTTATACCTTTGCATCCGCATAGGGGTAGAAGGAGAAGCTCGGAGCTCAGAAATCAGTCCACGGAGACGGCTGACAACATTGGAGTCTGCTGAGGCCTGATACTCGTACATTTTTTTTAGGACACCCTTAAGACAGAATCCTTGTGAGTGAGCATGGCTAACACATGCTAACATTACGTGGTTACGTATGGCTTCATAATCAATGTTTAAATACTTAGTGTGCTGCAAAGTGACCCATGAATGGAGATGAATGAATCTCGAAGTTTAACACAACTAATCATCCAGCAATAATAAGACAAAAAATGACACTTGTTACTCTCTGACTAATAGCAGTTTAATATAATAAGCACCAAGTCACCGAGGACTTTTAGAGCTTTTACATTTTAGTGCCTCTAGTACATCAATATTTTAGAGCCAGGATGATATTTATTGGTTCTTCAGTTGTCAGCTTTAACATTTTTCCCAACATACTAACAAGTAGCAGAAGTTTCATTTACTGTATCCTGAGCCTGTTTGCTGATAGGATAAAGGCTGGTGTTAATAGTAATGTATACAAGCCCAACTAGTGCCCCCGTGGTAGTGAAGTACCAGGCCCTGGGACCCAGAAGAACTGATTATGCCCTCGGGCAAGTCCCCCCCCCCCCCACCCCCTTGCAGAGATGACATCCCATAAATCATATAGCGAGAGGTTTTCATCTGGCTCCTGCAGAGTCACGGTGGATCGATGGATGAAGGGAAGGGAAGGACTGTCCACGGCCGCCGCCGGCTCGGGTCCACAGACAGGCCACATGCTTCTCTCAGCAGTCAGCAGCCATGAGCACACGGCGGGACGCTACGTCGGATTAGCCGGAGCTAAACCAGCGCGTCCCATGTTAGCAGGAAGTGTTGAAACCCACAGAATCAATGAGCTGGGATCCAGATAAAGTACTCCATTTATGCTGTCTACACAGAAGCACTCAGGATTTAACCCTCAACCCTTACATTTAAAAGTAACCCAACTTAAAACTAAAACATTTTCCCCCGTTTCACATGTAAAACTAACTAAACATCAAACCAGGCATTTTTTGGCCACAATTTTTTATATGGTCATCTCATAAAAACGTCCATATCTCCTTTTGTTCAGAGCTAGATTTGGCAGGACTGAAAAGAGAGGGGAGTGAGGCTGACATTTAAAAAGAGAAAACCAGCAGTTTTATTCCCTGCTTCAAAAGTCCCTCCTGCACCCATGAGAACTTGTCGCCGCGTCGCTGCGTTTGCAGCTGAAGCGATCCACACCATGTGAGTCACTCCGGCTCTGATTGGCTGTTAACAACAGACTGCAGGAAATCCTCCAAACACGACCAGGAGGAGATGTTTATGTCTCATAGTGTCACGATATAGTTACAGTTTTAGCAGATAGAAAGTGTTTCCCTTAAAAGTTGCCATCTATCTGAGCAGGAAACAGGAGATATATCCTGGAGGAAAAGTGTTTTGTATTGCACTGTTGAAACTTTTAAAATGTTCATAAACAGACATTTCTGCAACAAGGATGGATCTTTTATCCACTGAGAGGAACTGCACCACTCCTAGAAGCACATTTCTGGCGGAAGGGCCGGAGTTTAACCCTCATAAGTGCCTTCTAAACTGCTAGTTCCATTCAATTAATCCTGTTTGAGGAGGGCGGTTTTGCCAGATAATCCTCGGGGATTTGAACTGATAACCTCCGTGTTGTCAGCGCTGTGCTTCCTCAGGGTGCGAGCTCGGGGCCTTATGAATTATTCCATCCAATACTTGATCTATCGCTGAGCATCAGTCTCATGCGCCCACATCTCCCCATTTTGAAATATTAAAAGTTTCTTAGGGGATTCCTCAAGAAGGATTCGATACCAACACAATGATGCGCATGAAAGGGGCCAAGAGCCGTGCTACAACGTCGGCATTGCCAAAGGGCTGGAGATGAATGACCAAATAAAAGAGATAACAAAACAAAACCAATACATAATGGAAAAAGATAGAGGTGACAGCATGCTGGAGTGGAAATATGATCTATATTGCTTCTGATTCCAGGAAAAAAAACCACCTTGATTATTCTGCTCCATCTCATTCATTATGTCACCTCTTTCCCTTGCCAGCCCCACTTGATACCCTCTAAAGAATAAAAATGGGAGAAAAGGGGGAAATAAATCACCATTTTTCTGCAGGCAGAATATACCTACTTCCCCTAGAATAAATAATTGCTGTGACATACAGTACAGGGAACAGACTCCACTGTCTTCCTCTCTGCTGTGCACATACTCAAATTCACATGCTGGAAAGTTTTATTTGATGCAAGCAGATCTTTTATTAAAAAGATAAGGAGGCATTAAAAAAAAGCATCAAGGTGTGGTGGTATAGCTGTCATTTTATGGAAGTTGGAGGTCAGAGCAAAAGGCCTCATCAAACCCAATCTGACAGTCCCATCTTTTGTTTTTGAGCCTCCACCTCCTCCTCCCCCCCCCTGAACTCTGGGAGGTGGTGTGGATGAACAAAGAATCCGATCAGACAGGGTCGCTCACTGGCTTTGAACTCTTCCATCCATCCATGCAGCGTGGTCTCGTACCATACGTGTCTGGAAAGGCCACCGACAGCCACAGGACGCAGGGCGTCTGCTGGTTGTTGGAAAGTTCTGCAAGGACCGGATTGGAAGTTCCGGACTTTAAACGATTATGTGTCCTTTTTTCAATCAAAGGACACATTATTCTATGACCTTTCGCCAAAGATGTGGACTGAAGGAGCTTTCAGAAAAGCTGGTCTTTCTCTTAACAGAAATTCAGGTGAAAAAAATGGGATATAGGCACAAAAGATATAGGAATAGGAAATCCATATTTTGGGAATTTGCTTTTTGCCGTTTAATTAATGAGGAGCCATTCCACTCTCCATCTATAGGGGTCAGTAAAAGCACCATGTGTTAGAAAAATCAAGAAAATTAACAGAATTGTTAGAGTAGAGAAATGGAGCTTTTTTGGTGGGTTGAACAGTGATATATGACATATATCTGGTTTGATGTGAAACAGGGATAATCAGATTATATGCCCTCTTATGATGAAGCAATTTGTGTGAGTAGCAAAGCATCTTCAAGACCACTTGAGTTTGATGTACAGTTATACCTGTAGATATACACTTTGTTTGATTTTTGCGAGACACAGAAAGCAATACAATTGTTGAGGTTTCTTTAAAACGGACATTTACATGACAGAAAGCATTCAGCATGTCGGTAAGAGTGAGGTTCCCTGAGTTTAAAAAAACCCTCTCTGTTTGATTTCTGCAAGAATCCGGACAGTTCCGTCCCTTGTTTCATCACAGACCTACGGTATCATGACATGAGCTGCGAGGATGAGGAAAGGAGCGGATTTCTTAGGTGGTGTAGCCTGTGGGTTTGATGGGCTGTTGAAATGGAGGAGACGTTATTAGAAATCTGTCCAGAACTACTGAATCGTACAATACAAATCACAGCTTCACAGACAAAGAGAATCGGTGTGTCTGTGGTAAAAAGAACAGTTTGTTGTGCATGATGAACCGTTATTTCCACGTTGTCTAGGGTATGTAAGGATTCGAGAGCAGATTGTCTTTGAAATATGTCCTATTTATGGAGTCCAATTTTATACATGGGCAATCTGAGAATGTCGCCAACAATGAGTTTAAAGTCCAAGATAATATACTGTTGTTTCTATGGAGTTTGTATGTGCAAAGTAATAATGGATAACCTAGCCAGGTTTCTTTTCTCCTGTTTTCTTCTGAAGTGTCATACATGGTCAATATTAGTGTGATGTCATTCCCATCTTAGATTTTCCATTTCCGCAGTAATCTTAATGCAAGATTAGATTTATTTTATCGTGATAATGTGATTAAATGTATGAAATGTTAGGAAATGCAGAAAGTCGCCCTGCGCCAGCCGTGATTTCCTGCTCGTACACATTATAGCTACATTGAAGTGATGTGAGTAATTTCTAAATAAAGGTATAGTTCTTGAAAGTGTGGTTTCCAAGGGATAAGTTGTTAAGACAATTATGGAATAATTATTATTAATTAAGGAGAAAACAGATAGCTATTTTCAGTATGTGTTCAATGACGAGCTTGTAGCATCTGTGCATGTGATCCAGTTGATGAAGTTTCTCATCTTTTCTGCTTTCTGTTTGTCTTCTCATCTTCCCCATCCACTAACGCTATGGCCCCTGACACGTCATCCATGTAAAGTTCTGTTCTTATCACCTATATTTAGGACAGCCTACTCATTACCATTAACGTGTGTTATAATGTGATTACATGACTGGGACTGACTGCAGGATTAGGATCTTTTGAAGGAGGCTGAGAGGAGGATGAGGACCAGCGAAGGAGGGCTGGCGGGGGGTCTCGTGCAGTTTTAAGATCGAAGAAGACACATGAAAGGGGGGGAAACGGGGTGAAGGGGGTTGTCCTGGCAACCGTCCATTGCTTCCTGTATCGTCCTGTCAGGGCGCGCATCAAAGGCTGCGCACGTTTTCGCCTCTCCGCTAGACTCTGAATGAAGGAATTAGCGAGGGCTCAGTTCCAGCTATTTATAGCCCGTAAGCCAGATAGATGGAGAGTGAGGGGGGGGGGGGGGGGGGGGGTAGTGTGTGAGTGCGGATCCATGCGTGGGTGCGTTTTAGTATGCAGTGGGTGTGTGTATGTGAGCGTGTGTATGCACGTCACATGCTAATCCTAATAATCTCAGGTGTGTTTTGGCCTGTCCCGTTCATGTAGGTCATGCGTTTGATCGACTCGCCTCTCCTCACCCCATATCCCGTTTTTTTTTTTTTTTTTTTCCCCACTCAATCGGCTCATCCTCCTTCTTCTTCATGCACTGCCACCGCTTTCAGCCATCATTTCTAATATTTTTTACATTCCCACCATTTTGCCTCTCTGTCCTCCTCCCTCCTTTTTCCCTTCAAGCGCACCCCCCCCCCACCTCCCTCCCGCCTGAAATTCTCACAGCTTCCCAGTCATCACCATATGCTTTGGATGAGCAATGAAGGCAGAAATAGGCTTTAGCTGTAGACAGTCCATTTAAATGATCTTTTTAGCCTCAGGAGAGTGAATTGACTTTACAACAGTACTTAAATAATAAGCTCTCAGGCTTTAACTATCCATGTTCTTTTGGCTGATCTTCTGACGCGCGCTCCAGCACAATCTGGGATATCATCTGATTTAACTTGGGGATTGTTGAAGGGCAACTAATGGGATTTGATGAAGTCTGATGCAAACTCTCCCATCAATTAAATATCTCTTTAACAATAAGCCCTCTTTCCACTGGTGGGGCAGTGGTTCAGCCATGCTCAGAGCCGTGGACGACTTAACCCGAACTACTCCTGATCTCTGCAAATGTCTTAAAAAGGCTCAAATATTTCAAACGTAGTTATTTTAGATTGAAGTTGCTGTCATTCATGAGCTGGGTTTGTGCTCAGACTGTGTGTACAAATGAGGAGCGCACACCTTTTACCTGAATGTAGCCTATTAAAATCACATCCATTAAAAAAGACTTCCACATTAGAGATGTGTGGATGGCCTACTATTTCATCTGCGACTGCATCATAAAATGCATCATCCGCCCACCGTCCGTCTCCACGAATGTTTTTGGACCAATTTTCACAACCATGCTCGCCCACCATCCATGATTTTTTTTTTTGTTAGGACTATTATCAGGACTCTTAAGTGGCATTAGGCATGACAGTCACTCTTTTAGGTGTTTTGTCCCATGCTTCCTGATTTTTCTTTGTAAACTAGGATTGGATGAGCTAGGTGCTCTCTAAAGGATACTTATATATTTTAACGCTAAAGTCCACCACCCACCCAAATTCAATTTAAATATTATTTTTTGAGCAATCATGGCTGCGACAGCAACTGTTTTTTGAATTTTAACAATAAGAAAATAAAACTATTTAAAACCATTATTTACTAATGCATTGGCCAATTGTACTAAATAAGCACGAATTGATGCCCTTTGGTCCTCGTCATTATTGTGGCTGTGGCTCCGGAGGCAGAGCGGTCACCCTCTAATCAGGAGACTGACGGATCAATTCCGGGCTCCTCCAGCCACCGCGTTGAAGTGTCCTTCGGCAATATACTTAACCTCAAATTGCTGTGCCATTGAGGCGTGAATGAATACATAATTAGATCCCAATGTGCAGGTCGGCTCTTTTCGCCGTAGTCACCACCATCGGTGTATGGATGTGTGTGAATGGGTGAGAAGCACTTTGAGTGGTTGGAAGAATAGAACGGCGCTACGTGAATGCAGACCATTCTCCGTTTGCCATCATTTCACAATTATGAAATAAACGGCATCTGGCTGAACGTCCTTGCTAAAAGTCAACGCTTTCACCCGCATTTTTTTTTTTCATCCCACTTATGATTGTTCGTCCAATTGTTGCAGCCGGTCTCTCAATACTTTTTTTTCTCCTTTTCTTTTACCCAAGTTCAAGCTGCGTTTTATTCTACCATTGTCACTCCAGAGAAACTCCAGTTTTCTGGTTTCCATCCTGTCCTTCACCCGATTCATGTTCTCGTTGATGCACCTGTAGGCCAAAATATTGAGGATAATTTAACAAACACACGCCATGAATCACACCTTTATTTTGTGCTGTGGTTAGAACAGTTCTTGCAGATCTCATATTTTGCTACAGCAACTACAGCAGCAACATGCATATAATAACATATCAGAGGGATCCACCTATTAATTTTACTGAAATACGTTACTAGCTAATATACTATTTGATTTTTCCATCTCAGATCAAGTTCAGACCTCTAATCAGGTGTTTTTTCCATGATACATAAATGCTCTATACATAAATATTACCTCCTTTTTAGCTGCTGGATGTCTACTGGTTAGATAGTAAAACATATAACATCCATTTCTAATCTAGCCTTGCTGCTGAGTAGTACATTTACACGTATATCAGTCGTGATAGGATATTTGTGGTGCTCCTCTAGCACCATGTTACCCAACTGTAATACTGTCTTGCGATGTGACAACAACAGACTTGTCCTATAACATATTGCAGCAGTGGACGCTCATAAATAAAATCAGCGCTCGGCGCGGTCGCCCGTTTTAATTCATCATGTGGTTTATTGATACGGTTCACATTTCCACCTGCTGAGTCAGCCGTCTCAGGCCTGCGTGGTCAGCTCTCCTGTTCCCATGTTTTTGATGGGACCAGCACCATTTGAAAACGACTGAGCAACGCTGTGAAGGGGAGATAAGCCTGTAGAAACAGATTCAAGCCGTGTTGGACAATTTTTATTGTTGATTTAGGACTGAATTATACTGTTGGATTAGGTGCAATTGAGCGTTATATCATTATTTTCTTTTAAAATAGGAGTAGGATCATCTCCATTATGTAAATGTGGAATCACTGAAACGGAAGAACTACTTGCAGATAGGAAAAGAAAAAAAACAAACACGTTAGCTTGCCTCGCTGCCTCTATTCCCTCTGTCCGTGGTAACTGGAAACGGATCTTGTTCTCAAACTGCGATGTTATTAGAGTAACCTTGAGAAAAAGGAGATCTAGTGAGATCAAAGCGGCTGCAACCTGTAGGTGCACAGCAGAACAGCAGAATTCAGCTGTCTGGAGATTAATAACGCCTCTGTTCGCCTCGAGGATGAATTACTAAAAGATGCGCATGTATGCAAACACACACACAAACACACACACAGGCACACACGTTGGTTACGTACACAGATAAACGTACACACACTCGTTGGCACGGAACACGAGCACAAACACATTCACCGCTTTATAATGTATGTTGCCTTTTCTCACTTTTTACCTAACTACCATCTCTCTTTTCCTCATACGCTCTCTCACACACACACACACACACACACACGCCAGCTCTTTCAATGCAGCTCAAAGGGCCATCTCTTCAGGGCTTCTGAAGCTGAGGTGGCCAGTGGCACTGAATGCAAATTAGCTTTTCCCCTTTCGACACACACACACACACACACACTGCTCGCTGTGCCTCCCACAACACTGAATGGTAAGGGCAGAAAGAAGGAGAAAGAAAGGGAGAGATTAAAGAAGGTGGGAAATGGGTGGAATAGAGAGAGAAAGAGTGGGAGGTTACCCAGCGGTTAGGCCCCTCCCCCTGCTGCTACAAGCCAGCTGACATGTTTATAGGAGAACGCCGTTCCTCACTAGTGATCAGGACGAGCCGCTGGCTTCACACTCAGCAATAATGACTGGAAGTTGAGTGTCACCAGTGGCGTCATGGTTCCATTATCTGTGTGGAGCTCCGACACCTGGGCCACTGACACACTCCTACACGTACACATGACGCAGATGCAGATGTTCTGATGGCACACAAAAAAAGACAGCACAGCACTCATTTAACAAACTACAAAAGTGACATGTTGGAATTAACAAAGACACTAATCGCTGCCTACGTGACTATTATGCAGAAACAACTGCGAGGAATAGTTGTCAGCCTTCTTTTGTTTGATTTCTCAATTCATATTAAAATAAATAATAATGAAACCCACAAAAAAGCATACACAGCTGCAAAATAACAAATCAAGTTCAAGAATCATTCTTTTATTGGAGGGGGAAACAGTTGCACATGAATCCCCTGAACCCCCCCCAAAAAAACCTGAAAACTATGTCTGTGCTGCAGTGTGTGAAAACCAGCGGCGTACAATCGATAGCCGAGACATTACTGCCGCCATGCAATGTGCAGCCAGTCAGGCAGCGTGGGAGCCATTTGGCCTGGGCTGCATTTTCATATGAGGCAAGCGTTCAGCAACAAATCACGCACAAAAAAAACAGCAAGAACAGCAGCAGCCACTGCTGTCAGCTCGCATTTCAGCACCACGGACAGCGACACGGAACACAGCCCTGACACATGCAGAGTCAACCAGATTCCACCAAGTCATATTCTCTCTTTTTCACTATTCACTTTACTTATTACCTATTAGTTAACTTAAACATAAAGAATAGAGGAATAATAATAATAAAGAAAGAAGATCTAAACAATTGTGGTCAGGGCTTTATAAGCCAATTAACAAGTATGTCCTTACTTGATTAAACAGTAAATGCAGCAGCGAGGTGACACAACAGATTACACAGCTGTTATGATGTAGCTTGTATGAGAAGAGGTGGTTTTATAGAGAGAGAGAAAGAGAGAGACAGAGAGATGGCAATTGAACTGTCCAAAAGCATTAAAATAACATGCATTCTGTTATATCACTGCTGTCAGCGCTGCCTTATTTCCCAGTAGCCTCCTTTATTTGTGCGTTCGAGTTTAACAGGATTCCGACGCCCTTTTAAAAGACTTTCGTGGGACAAATTAGTATAAATGGAAAATCTCCCTTGGTGTCATAACTCAGCGTTAGCAGGCATATTTAAGAGCGGGCTTTTCCTTAAATATGCACAGCTGGCAACTGTGTAGTAAAGATAAGGACAGATGAAGAGCCAGGGAAAGTTGAAAACACCACAGACACATGGGGAGTCACACGCGCCTACATCTCGGTTGTCCCTCCCGGGCCTTTTGACCTAAATTACTCCCCGCGCTCCGTCTTGGCACTCCCTCGGTGTTCCACTCTGTCAGCATTAGGGGCTCCGCCTCATCCGCTCGCTGGTTAGTGATGTCCCAGCGCTGCAGCCTGCGGTGGAATAGGCTCTCACAAGTCTGCGCTGGGAGGAGGAGGAGGAGGTGGACTCAGACGGATGCACGGAGGAGGAAGCGTGGTGAAGGGACAGGCCCAAACAAGCTTTGTGCTTCGCTTGTTTGTGTGCGCTCTCGGTTCACTCACATTTACAGACAAACTGATACTGCTGTTTCCACCGGCCAATTCCACTGTCAGGTGTTTGTAGAGAATAATATCAGTTGTGTATCTTTCTTCATGCATTTTAGACATTTGACTGACAGAGTCTCGGAGCTTACAGTAATTTAACACAGTCAGGGGTGATGCTGCTCGAGCCTCACTGAGCCGACCAGTAGATTCTAATTTTAGCTGAAAGGCTCTTCTCATGCTGCTGTTGTTGTTTTAGTGCTTGCTTAGTTCTATCATCTCAGAATCTAACACAGGGAGTCAAATCCAGTTTGGTTCATGGGCCACATTCAGGGCAATTTGATCTCATGTTGGCTGGTCCAATAAAAAACAACAACACATACATTTGTCTCCTCTTTTTCAAGTTAATCACACAAATAATCTGTGATTCATTGTTTTTATTTTGGCTTTAAATGTGATCATCTAATTAAGGAGAAAAACCAAGCCACTTCAATGTGTGTTGAAGCACATTGATAAATAACAAGACAGTGATGTTGGATCAGTCTACAAGGTTACACCACGAATCACCAACAAGCCTTTGGTGAGGGCAGAAACAGCCAACGGGTTGAATGAGTGTTCAAACACACTTCTACAGACAGTACGCCACAGAGAATACCTCACAGATGAAATACTACATGAAATGGCAACGGTGCAGCTGAGCCTGTCGGCGTTCTGATCGCTCAACATAACAACCGCCCTCCATATTTTCCCTGTTTCCGTCTACTTACTCTGCCCCCCCCCTTCCCCCGTATGTCAGACAACACAAAGAGGTTTCGCTCCTCAAAGGTTAGCGCAATAAAGAGCACACACAGCTCTGCTGACAAAACTGCAAATGTCAGAATGGTTAAAGAGTGGGCCTCGCCGACTGGTGTCTTATCGTTTACATGAGGAGACAAAGAGACCCCGGGTATCACCGCGGTCTCTACGCTGATCTATCGCCTGCGGAGCGGAAAGAATCACCCTGTTGGGACTGGGAATTGACTGTCTCGGCACACACACACACACACACACACACACACACACACACACACACACACACACACACACACACCGGCACAGACGCGCGTCCTGCCGATAGAGCCGAAACGGTTTGATGGAGACGTCTCATTAGAGGTTTTGACAGTGGAGAGTTTACTCTCCTTTTGCTGTTTCACCGACTCACAGAATGGGCGTTAATTAAATCAATAGTTGCCAATTTGAATGTTACAGCTGGTTAACACACAGGGCTGAGCCCATTACTCGGGTGGAAAAGTGAATTCAGTGTGGATAATGTACTTTTTAGGCTATGTTGAAAGAGCATGGCTGTGGATACAGATCACGGTTTACTCGCTCATTCCTAACACTGCTATTTATGTAGGTTTTAATTAAGACAGCGGGCGATATCAAATTGATTAAATATCTAATTGTTTTTGCCCGACACAGTGGGAACACATGCTCCCATGCCACAATCGGCGCGTGTACAGAGCGCTATAACGGACAGGCGGTGCCACGGGTCATCACTCCGGGAGGCCAAACACACACATCACCGCTAAACCATAGATTTATACCAGGAGCACCGTTAAATCAATGTGCTGAATAGGGGCTGTTTTTCACTAAAAGTTGTCAGGGCGGCATTTACGCCGGGGATTCAACAAGACATGTAGGGGTTGTGTAACTATCGGCTTCCTTCCTCTTTATTTGGTCACCTTTATGAAAAGTTAATGTGGCGGCTCACACTCAACTGCAATTATGTCCAATGTTCTTGGTTGAGAAGAGTGGAAGTTGTGGTTGATGCTATGAGAGGTTGCTGCTGAGCTCATGATGATTCTTTAATGGTACATTCCTCTAATAAATGTATAGTTAGCGTGCTGCTGTTCCGATTTTAAACTCTAAAGCACACATTTGTCTGTGTAGTGGACGCATGAGCGCATGAACAGATAAGCCTGTGTGTGTGTGTGTGTGTGTGTGTGTGTGTGTGGCTAGATGGCTTTAACCTTCATGCCTACTCGATCATCACTGCTCCGTAAATGTCACTCCCTCTGCCTCCCCAGCACACTGTTTACCTCTCTCTTTCACTCAGCTTTAATTAATCTCTCCATCTCTTTCTGTCTCTCGCTGCCATCTCTTCATCTCCGTCTGTATGGCTCTCGGACTCTCTCTCGACCCTCGCCTAATTCCCCCCCCTCAGCTTCATAACTAACCTTCTCTAAATCCATATTTTTACTCGCACCACGTCGTATTGTTCCCTCCCCGAGCCCAGCGCTGCTTCTCTGTTTCCCTGCCCCGCGCCCCCTCACACTCTTCTTTTTGAAAAGCCCATGTCAGCATCCAGCTTTCTTTTTTTTTTTTTCTTATTTCTGTCTACTTGATTCTTCCCCCCCTTCAGCCAGGTCAGATCAATATTTCTCAGGCTCTCAGTCGGAAGCTTGAGAACGAGGCACCGGGAGACTGAGAAGAAAGAGCGTGATGGGGAGAGAAAATGGTGTTCCGAAAATAGGAGAGGTGAAGAGAAAGGAGGGGAATAAAGAAAGAAACCGAGGGGTTGAGAATAAGTGCATATGCTCAGTGTTGGCTCCAACTTTTCATTATGAATTGCTGTCTATTATAGCACACCTGCAGTATTTTAGCCATAGCTTTAGCAACAGTGGCCACACACGCTGTAGGCTAAGCGGCCTCATTAGGCATGCGTAGGCAAAAGTGATGATTCTGTCAGATTTATGGGCGCATCTGATTGAGCCTTAAATCAGCTGAAGTCGGTGTTTAATGAAAGACACAGTTTACATCATTAGCGCGAGGCAGCGGTGCCCGTCGGAGTCAACCAGCTGTCGAATGGCGTGTACGCGGCCCACAGCTCCCACTGAGCTGCTGCTACTGTACAGGCCCTGTGACGCCGCAGTAAAGGTAAAGAAAATGCGCCTTTACCATGCAAACAGATGACAACATTAACATTAACCGAGGATTTCACCGGTAGAAAAAAACAGGGCAAATGTAATGTGACGCTTAATGACATTCTCCCAGTGTTTAAAAAGATTTACTTTAGCGACATCCGAATAAACTTTCATCATTAAGCAGGTTTATCTCCTTCTGATGCTGTTGTTGTCATATTGACATCTAATCGTAAATACTAGAAATAAACTCTAAAGTTAGAGCGACCAATATATTCGCTAGCACTTATTTACTGCAGACATTTTAATGTCGGCATTGATGTCTTGATTTACATATTTTTGCAACTGTACAACGTCCCCTTTGGTCACGAGTCTTTGAAAACCACATTTTCATCACAAATGCCTGTTTTATTTTTTTTTTTTCCAAATGTGTTTATGTAAAAGGGAATAGAAAATCTTACTTTTGGGCATTAGCCTCGAAAATCCTGTATGGATTGAGGCCAAACTGCAGTTTAATATAAATAAAGGCACTTTTGTCATGTTTTACAAGATGATTAAGTATCGTCTACTGTTTATTATTCACACCCACATACATCAGATTATATATGTATATATAATTTATCCTTTTTTATGTGCACATACTCCCCAGAGTGAAGCGTGAATGAGATTAAAGCATGGCGAAACCTGCCCAAGCACACTACATCTACTTGTTATGGCCCAAAACGAGGATAGAAAGCTATGAATATGTTGGGCATTGAATTTATGTCATAGGCAGCAGAATTCCAAAGTAACCAAACATTTGTATGCAGTCAACTTTTTTTATTTATTGTATGTGACTGAAATTCTACTGCAGTCCCTCCATTGTTATGGGAGAAATTGCGGCGTGGCGTCTCTAACGTCAGTGAACCTACAGTAAAGCGATAAATCAGAAGTTAACGGGTACCATTATAGCTGCTGTCATGCCTTGACTGTCCTTCGGTAGGCCTGCCGGGCTGCTAGAGGCTCAGCATGTTGTTGTCATTTTCCAGCTGATGGCCTCGAACTGTCTGGAACAGCTTTGTGATCGTCTCATCTGTCTTTGTCCTTGACTTTGAAATCTCCCCAAAAAAAAGCCTATTATTCACCTAATGCCACCTCAGGCAAGGTTAGCGTTGAGAGAGATGGACAGGAGGAGGAAGCCTCGTGACTCATCGGGAGCGGAATTCAAGCACGTTGATAGAGAAGCATGGAAAGCACGACCTGTGTGTGAGCTCTCAGGCTTTACATGCCTGCCACATTATGCCACTATATATTTCAATGTAAAAGTTCTTTTCCACTTGTAGGGTTTCTCCAAATAAAGCAATTTAATTGGGAGAAATGAATCGAGACCTAATGATGACGACTAACGATGGCCACATGATTCTATTTAGGATGTTTCTGAACGGTGAACACGGAACATCACATGGAAGAGGACAGACACAAAGGTTCCTATTTTTAGCAGCCATTCATCTGGAAGTGGACTTCACGCTTGTTTGTACTATAGCTACTAAGTCTGTGAGGCTCCCCAGCACACACACACACACACACGTACATCACAGTAACTGAGAGAGCAGCGGTGTGTGATAATGAAGCAGAAGATTGGTCTGCTCGCCTGTCTCCCTGATTGTCTGCACATCTTAATGCCACTGTACACACACACAAGAACATCTACTTACAGTGTGTGAAATAAAAAATGTGCGTGTGTGTGTGTGTGTGTGTGGGGGGGGGGGGGGGGGGTGTGAACGACTCACAGTCCATTGTGTGAACAAGCGTCCATCACTCACGGTCGCCGCTCACTCTCAGGCTGTCAGACACGGTTCCATTTACTCGTAGATCACGGCAGGACTGGCACACATCGCTTAAATGAGCTGCTCAACACCTACTTACTCTCGTGTCTGCAAAAAAAAAAAACAACAACATTTTGTCACACGCAAACACACTCACTCATGCCCTTAAACACAGAGACGAACGCATCTTTTCTGTATAGACTACACTCTGCTGTACATTATTCTTTACATGCATGGCCCTCTGACAAGCCAGATGGTTTGTTATCACTACATATAATATATATATGACATGATAATAAACAGTATAAAAAGACTGAAAAGCCACATTAAAAATAACAAGCATGTTTAAATCTGTGAAGAATGAGGTGTGTCTGCCTAACACTTAGTTTTTTTGAACAATTAGGGCATTTTTTTGTACACCATGAAATGTACTTGATGGGTGCATAGGCTCAAAACCCGTTTTTAAACCAAGAAACCCACTTAGTCTGTCACTATTCTTAAAATTTCAATCATCAGACCTTTTTTTCTCCTAATAAAGTGCTCAGTGAGTGTACATCTGACCCATGAACATTTCACCAATCAGAGGCTGCCACCAGCACCTCCCATCATTAATATAAATTAATAAGCTATTCCAGTTGTGAAAGTATGAAATGGCTATATATATAATCCACGAACCAATTAGTTTATATGATAGGCAGAAAAAAAAACCTCTATAGCTTGTACAAAACTGTGCACGATTGATAATACTATGCAAAAAGATTAATTACAAGGTAATTAGACTGAATGTCACGCAAAACCTTCTCAACAATAATCAAAGCTCACAGTGATCACAGTAATTGCATCACAAGGTCACAAACGGGGTTGATGGTCACAGTCAGGATCCCCAAATGACACATTATCGATTCTGCATCACGCGAAGAACGAGCTTGGAGAGGATGATGGAGGGAGGAAGAGAGGAGGCGGTACGTCTCTCATCATCGTTTCTCTCTCAGTCTGTCTTCTTCTCTTCTTTCGCTCTCTCTTTCTCTCTCCATCTTCTCTTTTACTTTACCCGAAAACAGCCAGTGGGCAGATGGGGATCAAATCACGTTCACCTTTTACCTGCGCTCCTCTGCCCAATTAGCGTAAGGCTTACTTGTCATTTCAAATTGACACACTGCTGTTGTGCTATGTAATTATTTACCTGCCTGGGGAATAGCTCTCCACTAAACAATCACACACACACACACACACACACACACACACCTGTGCCCTGTTTTATCTGCCACATGTTTAACATGCCTTTTTTTTACCATTACAGGGTCATTGTCTATCTGCTGTCTAATTAAAGGTGTCTCTGTGTTCAGTGTCTCTGTCTGAAAATATCTAATTGACTAATGTGCAACAACACTTTGTTTTCACTGCATTAAAATTTGAGGGGGGGGGGTGGGGGGAGCGTTTGAGCATCAGGACCCAAACCTGCCGTTTTTCCTATAGGTGACGTCTTCTTTGCCAATTCTTTGTCTTTTTTTCTGATCATATGGTGGGAGGAAAGGGCTGGGTCCTGTTCTTCAAACCGCAGAGGCCTTATTGCTCCACGTTTCCTTCCCCCCCCCCCCCCCCGTTCTTCACCACTTTCACCCAGACCCCCCCCCAAAAAAAAAAAAAGTCAGACCAGGCAGGGTTTAAAGGCCAGAGAGAAAGAGAGAGAAAGAGGGGCCGTGAGGAAGCAGCCGTGTTCTTCTGCAGGGGAAGAGGAGGAAATCACATCCAAAGCAGCTTTCTTTGATCTTGTGTCTTTTCTTGTGATAAATCTGTGTTTGTGATGCCTTTTGTTTTTTTTGTTTTTGTGCTCTTTTTAAGGAAAAAATACAAAAGAATCAAAAAAAAAAAAATAAGCCAACATGAACTCTTGCTGATTTGTCCTTTTTGCTCTTGCTTCTTTTCTTTTTTTGATATTCTTATTTTTTTTTTTTTTTTTTTTTTTTTTTAGTTTTTGCCAGTAATCTTTTTTGAATTTTCTCTTTTCTCTTTTTCCCCCCTTTTTTTCTTAACCCTAGGTCCGCTCACAAAAAAACATGATGAATCTTCAATGAACAAGCCTCGAGACGAAGGTATTTTTGTTGCATGTTTTTCCCTTTTTTCTTGTTTTGAAGTCTTTTTGGGGGATGTGTACACACATGAGAGTGGAGAAAACACACACACACACACACACACACGCACAGAGTCAAACATTTTGGATATGAGATGCAATACCACATGTTTGGGTGTAAGTGTAATGTGCTGACCATGCAGTTAAAGAGCTGTCTTTCCTTTTGCAAATCATTAGCCTGGTAGCACCTGGCTAATGGAAGCCAGTGAGACGCCCTTCATTATAAAGCCATCTACAGCACAGGCTGCTGTGTGTGTTTTCCAGAGCTCCTTATCTGGCTCTCCGCTGACAGAGAGAGGGCCTTGGACATCATCATCACCACTGTGCCCTTGAAAATACATTGGCCAGCTAACAGCATCCCCCCCCTTTCCCCTTCCCGATATTGTTGTCAGGATTTTGAGCAACAACACACCTATCAGCGAATCCGCCTAAACAATGAGATGCATTATTATTACGCTCCCGAGGATGAAATTGCTGTTGAGTGAGGATCTACACAAATATCAAGCTAGCCTTATTCCGAGTCAATGATGATAACATCAAATCAAGTAAGGGGAGAAAGAAAAAAACAAAAAAAAAAACCATTGGGGACATCCAAGGACGCTGGTGCCCCGCTCTGGAAGATGTGGGTTTAATCTTCTTCTAGAAATAAGGATGCACAAGTCGCAGCGTGCTGTCATTTTATCTGTCAGCACGTACACGGCGGAGGTGATGCTATCTACACGTTCACGTCCCCCTCTGGTGCTCTCGGACTTGTTTCTTGGAGGAAGGAGAGATGATGAGGATTTCTCTTTATGATACTTTGAAGGGTTTGTGCGAGTGAATCTTTATTTATTTATTTTTTTCTGATTGGGGGATATGTCGGGGAGCCGGAAGGAGGTTCCACACGAGAGGATTTTCTCTGGCGACGCAGGAGCAGCTTTTTTCTCTATAGCTGCCAGTCAGCGAGCGGTCGCGGCCTTCCCCCTGCCTCCTCTTCCACCCTCCATCACAACATGCAATTAACCTCGTTTGAATCTTCGGAAACAGGAATTCATCCCGTGTCCGAAGGAGGACAAGGATAAAAGGATAAAATGACAGGAAATATATATATAGAAGAATACAAATACAGAAAGCCTGCAAAGAAAGACGAAAATCTCTATTTACAGCAGACTACATACACAAAGGTAACCTGTTACGCTATGTAACTAACATTTTCTTATTCCACTCTGATTGTGGGAAACAATGCTGGAGACATGAACGACACAGTAACTCCTGCTTCACAACCGTCGTAAAAATCCCATTTATTCTGCATCTGATATGTCATATGTTATATCTTTATACAGGTTACGCAGGCAGTAGCCACTAGGAAATTCTGTTAGATGCAACAGAAGTGAATCATTCATCTATAACTAATATAATGAATAAGTGAGGAAGTGGGAGTGCATTTAGGAAAAAAAAAGCTTCACACACAAACCAAAAGGCCGTGATACTGTCACTGCAGCTTCAGCTCGACCCGTGTGAACCTGCAGCCCGAGGCAGCCCTCATGTCTGTCAAAGCCCCTCGCTTGTTTGAACATTTGCACGGATTAGGATTTCAGCACAAGAAGCCAGATTCAGTGTGCAGAGAATGTTATAATCTCACATCTACCTGGCACGGACGCTCCGCAGTTTGATTCGCTGACAGCAACAAAAAAAAAAAAAAAAAAAAAAGGAAAAACACCTAGAAAATACACGTCCGTCTTTCATCTGATAACAGCGATCAGTTCATGCATTTTGTCCTCATTCTTTCAGCTGTGTATCAACCGCCTTTTTCATTCCGATGCACTTTGAAGCAGTAGATTCTAGGCCACATCCAGCATCAACAACCGAGCAGCACACACGCTGTACGGTGGAGAGACGCTGCACGGGCTTAAAGCAGCGTCCTGATGACTTCATCCAGCAGCAGCTCGCTGCCTCTGCGTCGGGTCCGAGGGAGCAAAGGCTGCTGGGCCGCGGCGTCGAGGCGGTGCTCAAAAAGATTGGTGGAAGCTCACAGTGTGCGTAGGGCGCACATGTGTGCACGTGTTTGTGTGTGTGTGATGGTGGAGAGGAGAGGATTAGAAACCACAGCGCGCGAGCGTGAGCTTCATCAAATAACAGACGCAAAGAGTGTGTTGCTATGCTGTCCTGTGTGTGTCAGCCATGATCACACAAGCCCGAGCCACCTGAGCCCCGAACCTGGAACATGTCACCTATCAGTGATTTGCTCCTTCCCTCACACACACACACACACACACACACTCTCACTCAGTTTTATAAATAGGACCACCAATACAAACACTGATAAGTGATCTAGTGTTATTTTCTTTGCAGCATACATGGTTTATATAATAAGTGAGCATCACATGTGAGAAATTGAAAGTGATTTGAATGTTATCAACCAACTTCTGCCACCACTTTAACTCTCCACCTCCTCTTTATTCCACGGCAGAGAAGGGTGAGACCGGAGAGAACTGCAGGGAGGTTCGAGAAGCGATTAAACACGACCTACTGCATCTGCTAATCTGCAACCTGCCAATTTAGACTTTCCACTTATAGACTCCTAAAAATAATTCCCCGCAGCTCATATCAGCCACTAACATATAACAACAGAACCTCCCGGCAGGCGTGCTGAAATTAAATAAACGTCCCGCTCTCCGGATTTCTTTAAAACATATTTGGAAATGAATAAGGAAGGGGGGAAAAGACGAGGAGAAACAGAAAGGTTATGTTATTGTATTTATTGTTACTGCTGCATTTAATCTCGTAAAAGATCTTTTATTTCATTACCTGATTATCCTTCTTTCAAGAGTAAAATGTTGCTTTCGCTTTCCCCCCCCCCCCCAAGCATCAAGCAGGTATATTATATGGTGGATCGAAGAAGGCCTTGGGTTTTTTTCCAATAACGCAGTCAATTTTCCTCATGGCTGGTGATGATAAGAATATGAACGATCCAACTAATTACAATGTAATAGTAGGTATCATTAATCAAACAAAGCGGTGAAAGGTTTAGATTTACCTTCACTGATTCCGTTAGCCAATAGCTCCTGTTCTGTTAATAAGGTGCTATAATGCTGTTACTTCCCCAGACTGCAAGGGCCATAGAATCACTCCATTATGTATTTTCATTTTACACTGCTCAATGCTGCTCAATAACTTATTAACTGCTTATACATCAGGTGTAGCCTGTTTATGTCTCTGTGAAAACATCAAAAAAAAAGGAGAGAAGGATATCTGTATGTTCATGGAAATGACATGTGTTAATATTAGATCTACCTGGAAATGAAGGGAATTATTGTCTGAGCATGCAGTCAGGTAAAACTGATTTATTTACTGTCACTTGGTGTTTACCTGTGATTAGGATCAGTAGTTTGTAGCCTGCAAGCACAGATAACCATCTGCAGCTAATTACTGTCTAATAAGAGCGCTCTCTTTCCTTTATTAAAGGCACGGTGCGTAATGTAAGTGTAAATAAAAGCGCTGCGCCACACAAAATGAAGGGGATCTGAGCAATTATTGTTTTCTGGTGCCGTTAAAGCTGCATTCATTGATTCTTTTGTTTTTTTTTACCTCTTGGGAAAGGTGAAACACGCTGTAAAACAAGGTGCTGTGTTAAATGTGTTAGCGTAACAATGTCCATACAGACCCAGCATGCACATTTATTTGGAGTCAGTATTCATTAACTGACATTGTAGAGCCAAATGTGCAAAAATTGATGCAGGTTTCCATTCGTTGTTGTTCACAATTATTAGGAGGCAGAATTGCCTTTGAAATTACATCGTTAGAGAAAATGAGTGTTTCCATGCCAACAGTTGACATCAGCTGACACCGACCAGCTGTTAATGGATAAATTACTAGTTAACCTGTCGTCTCTGGGGAGAACATTAGCTACAACTTTGTCAGTGTTATCACACTTTTTAAAAATGCAAAAAGGAAAAGGTGGGTAGAAACTCAACTACTCCCTATTTATAAGCTCTGATTTGGTCGCCACCAGCACCAAGTGTGTACAATTTAATGGCATCAAGCTGTGACGTTGTAGATTGTAACAAAGTCGGCAGCCGTAAGATTCCCAGGATTAAGGAAACCTGCAGTGTCACAACATGCAACAGGATGATTCTAGAGTGTTGTAGATAAAAAGAGCTCCTTCTAAGGCAATAAACAACAATTCTTATTTTTATTGAGTTATATACTAATTATAAAATACTAGACACTGCACCTTTATTGATGGACAAGCTAAGTACAGAGTTTCTTCCATGAAACATGTTCCTGCTGGTGGAAGTTCATTTTAAAAGCCAAAGCTAAAAGAGACTGAACATTCAGATTCTGAATCTTTCACTCTTTCACAAATTTGATCCATTGATCATATAAAAATATTGATTAGTGCAGATAATCCTACTAACCAGTATTTACAATTATTATCTGAAACCCAATCTACAATATTCATGTTTATATCAAACTCTTCACTTATAAATTAGAATATACCTCAAGTGAATTCTAGCTGTACTGATTACTGAACTTAATTTTAATTCGCTAGTTTTAAATCAATGAGCCGTGTGCTGCAGATAAACATTGCTTACTGACCTTGAACTCCAGTAGATCACCCCAGACCCCTATAAAACACAGATTGTGTCAAAGTGCATCACGCTGCACTACGACGAAGTCCAGATTTTAACAAATCACTTCTAATGCAAGTTGCTGCTGAAGTATTTGTGTTTAGAATTTTCCCATTTCAAGGAATATGAGTTCAGTTCAACACGAATAGCATGAGCAGCAAAAGCCCCGCGGCATTAATGTCCCAGCGTTCATACTTCTGATTCTGATACATAGGAGATGATTTATCTCATCCGGGATATTGTAAACAGCATACTAGCCCCAGCTTTTAAACAGAATGCTTAACTACACAGCATCAGGGTCTGGGAATTAATTCAGACCAAGCGCCAAATGCTTGTAAAAGTTTATCTGTAAAAATGGCTGTCCCTGCTGACCGCCGTCTGTTCAAAGCCAAAACAATGGCTCCGTATCAGACAGGCTTTTGATTAAGTGCTTGTAACGCTGGCTCTGCAGAAAGCGCCCTCTGTGCCGCCCGGATGAATGAACACTGTTTACTGAATCAGGTTGTTAATGAACGCCTTTTAATGGCATATGCCACCTATTAGCTGGTACCCGGCCTGCATTTCAGACAGTTTTCTGTTCGGCTGCCAGAGATGATGGTTAAAGTCTGAATATGGATGTCAGCACAGGAAGAGTGAAAGGACAAAAAAAACAAAATAAGGTGTAGGCAGCATTATTCAGACTGATGGCAGCACCAAGAGGAAGTGCCGACGCTTTGTGTTGGTTGATGGCGAGCTGGATACTTCAGCGAGACAATAGACGAGGGAGCCAGACGAGACATTACGGCGCGATGGTAAATGGTGTGGAGGAATACAACTCTGAGTCTGTTTGTGTCTGTCTGAGACAGATACAACTACCCTGCTTGTTGTCTTGCATCCACCGTGTTTTTCTTAATTTCCCCTTCTTCTTATCCGCGTCCCCTCTGTGTCTATTATGTGGCGTTTTTCCACTCCGGTTCTGACTCCGCTAACAGACTCTGGCCCCGCGGGCGATGCAGCATTTCTCCGTTATCAGCTTCTCTGTTTGTGCATTCAGACGTAGACAGTCGCTCTGAAAACAGTCCCCCCCTTATTACAGCGCTCGCACACAATCCCTTGTTTTTTTTTTTTTTTTGGGGGGCGAAAATACGGCGCCATGCGAGGACGGAGACTTGGCACGTTTCATACTTTCTCCCGTAATTAGGAGCATCCAGGGAGATGCCCCACTAAATCTCTCCATTTCCTGTAGGCCGTTCAACGCGGACACTGTAATATCCAATGTACTGTACTATACACATTTGAACAGACAAATCTCTAAATTACGGAACACAAAAGGACAAGGAACAGCGAGTAATCAGCAGTGAGAAATGTGCACGCCGCCTGCCCATTCTATTATTTATTTCACCATTTTTCCATCCTTACGTGCTGGGTACAAATTACTTTATAAGAGGATTTTGAATGGATTGAGATGGCACAGGGATGGAGACACAGCCACGGTTGAGTAGAATATTGAAACATGATGAAAGGCGGATGGAGGGACAAAGCGGTGAGAAACAAAAAGGGAAACAGAAGAGCTCACTGTGGGAAAATGCAATATGTGAAAGCCAGGAAATGTCAGAAAACAACGAAACAGGCCGTCCTGGTGCAGAAAAACATCACACACTAACCTGGAGGAAAAAAAAGAAAAGAATGTCAGCATCAACGGTGGTGTGAAACCAGCGTTTTCAGCATCACTACAGAGACTACTTGTACTCGTGGCGTCACCTCCACGCTCGGCCCACGTCGTGTCAAGGTTGTCTCAATATCAAACGCACCTACTCCATCACGCTGCCCCGAGAAGACAAAGAGAGCGAAGAGCAGAAAGAGGAAAAGGACGGGGAGGTAGCGGGGAAGAAAGAGAGGGCTACTTGGCGCCGTTCGTCTGTCAGCCAGCTTAAGCGCTTGGGAAAAAGCTCGGCAGAGTTTTTCGTGTGTGTGTTTGTTTTTTGTCTGGCTCCTGGCTGGGCTTACTGCCGTGTGTAACGGCTATAAGGGACTGAGGGATGCAGCAGCGAGGGCTGGCGCGGCTCCTCTCCCACTCCTGGACCTCAGTGAATACCCCGGCGCCGCCTTTGAGCTCGCCAAGAGCTGTATTCTGGGTCTATTTAATCCAAATCAATGAACTTTAAAGTGTTCTCTGGAACAAATGAAGTTTGGAATTGTCAAATTGTATTGCAGAGAGGACCTCCCAGCAGACGCTAATGAGATCGCTGCTAGTGAAGGAGTTCTGACGTGAACCGCTGCGCTGATGATGGATTTATGCATGTTTTAGGAGCCAGAAAGTTCTGCGTAGCACTTTACTTTATTTCAACCCAGGATAGTTGACCTTCTCAATAGCTACAGGAGTTGTTTCTGGCCTATTATTATCTGCATCTTTAACTATTTCCACTATGCTGTGCTGGAGATATGGTTGCAAACCCTGTTTGAGAGAATCTATGCTCCATTAAGGTAGAAACATATAAAGGAGATTCAGTCCGCTGCTTGTGGACAGATGCCACATTTGGTCCTTGGTTTACCTTGGATTTAATGTTTGGTGCGTTCTCTCAGCAGCGATGTGTTGTGTTCTTTGAGAGCCGCCTCAAAGATTAGTCCGCCAAATCCAAGCGGAATAATAATCTGCTACAAATGGTCAATTTCTTGATACAAGCTTCTGTCACTAAGTATAAACCGCTTATCAAAACGGCAGCATGTCGAAAGTAAGTAAAACAATTGTACTAATATGCTGGATCTAATAAAAATAAAAAGTAATAAATGATAAGAACAGCAGGAGCATCTCTAACTCTGGTGCTCTGATATTTTAACCAAAGTAATGATTCAAACATGGCAGCCCAAATTCCCAGCGTCTGATGAACAGCGCTGAGAACAGGCAGCGTAGGTTTTCAGGTATATATCAAATATTTGAGCCGGTAGAAATGTTCCTGGCAGGCGCGTTCATTTGAGAGTTTCCCGGAGGGTTTGCCAAGCCGTTAATTTCGGATTCCGCCTCAACACAAGAGACAGATGCGATCGAGTGGGACCACAGGTGGCAGAATTCCATCAGTCGTATGCCAGGATAATTATGGGCTTTTTGGTCGAGTTGCATGGATACAACAAGGAAACGTGGGCGTTGTTTAAAAAAAATAAATAAATAAATAAAACAATCACGGCTCTGACAGCTCCAGAGCAGCAGTATTACAGCATCAGATTAACTGTCAGGACAGACAAGACGAGATAAGTGGCTGCTGATAATCCGTATCCCTCCTGGGGCGACATGGAGCACAAACACAAAGATCTCTATACATGTAGGAATGTTTGATTACAGATGAACACACACACACACACACACACACCCTGGGGTGAATAGCCTGGCGATGTCAGCTGTGTGGCAGAGATCACAGCTCAGACCGTATGCCTGCTGAGGAAACACAAAACACACACACACACACACACACACACGCTCAGATTGCGCTCACATAGACAGCAGGGGAACATTCATCATTTTTTCTCACACAAGTCAGCTGAGTCGTTGCTGAGCAAAGTGCAACGTGTAAAAATTGGCCTCCTGATCCAGATCGGGGTGCTGCAGCACGATTTGTTGGTACTGGAGGCGTGGTTTATGAAGGTTTATTATAGTTTATTGGACGCTACGGCTGTCTATCAAATGCATCTGTGCAGCCACTCGTTTGATTGGCTGCCTGGCCGAGGGGGGAGACGGGCGTCCTGACGTGAGCACACTGCATCTTTAACTTACAAAAGTCCCACTGACTTTGACTAGCCGCAGACTTTCCTTTCCCCGGTTTGTGTCGCCTCTTTTTTCCCACTTTGTATTTTGCTGCGTTCGTGTGTTTCCGCCTGGATTGGACTGTAACTGTCGGAGTAGCGTTTTTCAATTGGAGAGTATTGTTATGTATGAGATGGAGAGCGGTGGCCAGTGGCAGAGCTGACAGCGTTACTTAATGGGAACATTGGTGTGTGAATGGAGGCGACAGCAGAGACTCCCTACACCCAATTTATAGTTTCCCTGCTCCCAGTGCTGGAACTCATACACTCACAAATAAAAAAGAATGCATTGCACCCACAAGTGACAGAGTGGAACATTATGAGAAAGCCACCAGTGAAACTACAGTGGACACGATTGTTGCTCTAAGCCTGGTGCAGTGCATTCACCAAAACCAAATTCACACAATTAAAAACTAAAAAAACCTTGGCTATGACATGCCCGAGCTTCTACAAACAGAAGGAGGACAGACATCACTGTTCACTCCTCTGCAAAAAACACAAATCAGTGCTCACAGCTCTGATTCTAAATGAGTGACTTCTGTATTGAGTTCTCCAAAAATCACAGAATGACTGAAGGAGCTTTTTTTGCTGTTTGCATGTACAATTCTGAATATAATAGACATTGTTTTACACTCTTTTTGTGTATTAATACATTCACTAATGTTATAAAACTAAAGGATGTGAAGTGTTTGCTCAAAGTTAAGTGAACGTTGAGTTATCGAAGATGAAAAACGTATGCATGTGTGTAATGCCATTTTTTGAGCAAAGTGAGTGTGTAGTGAGTGTAGTAAGTGTGTGTGTGTGTGTGTGTGTGTATAAAGACTCTCTCAAGGTCTATCTCTGTAGGGACGGGTAGACACGCCAGCTACTGGATTCAAGCCTGTGTCAATGAGGCCTCGCTGCAACTCACACTCATTCAGCCCCAATTAGACCCAAGACACCCTGTGAAACCTTGAAACCAGGGCTGGAACGGCAGCCGCAGTAATGGCCTGATCATTGTAGGAGGGGGAAGGAGTGGGGGAGGGGGGGCAGGACTCTGCTAAAGTTAAGGTTGCCATCTAGACACAGGACAAAAGGGTTGCATGAGGATGGATCCGAGTATCAGGGCATGACTGAGGACATTATGTGTGCAGACGTACACAAATCTGCAAATAGAAAGGAAATAAATGTATGTGCATTTACAGTGTGTGCACGCATCTATTCTTCTATTGATGTCCAATCCTTATTGTTCCTTAAACAAATGTTCTGCAGTATATAAACATCCACATTGCTATTGATGATAGAAGTGATGCAGGTTAGTGGTGTTGAACCTTAACGTCGCATCAATTCTTCTTGTACTTTGCCAAAAATGGACTTATTTCTATAGCACTCACCACACTTTCTATGCTTTTTCATTCTAATTCTTCAGATCTTAAAAGATGCTGTTAAACTCCAGGTCTTTTTTCAGTTTCCCTGCTATAAATGATGATAAATATGTGATATCTCTACAACCACAAAGGTTATTGGACTTAAACCTGGTATCAAAATAAATCTACAACATGTGAGGTGACAGCAGAAGTTTACGTTGCTGCTACAGAACAAACACTAAAGTTGGAATATTGGACAAGACCAAAGTGATCCAAATCAGGAAAAATAACTAAATAAGGATTCAGAGATCAATTACATATTTGTCCATTACATCATACGAATCACACTGAGGATCAGTACAGAACATGTCGAATAAATTCTGTATGATGGTGAAAAGGAAAATATAAAGAACAGAATTAAATAATCATATGAGCTCAAATCTAAATCAAATATTAAAATAGTGGTTAGTTGCAGCCTTACTACTGATATTATATGAAACTATCTTCATATTGTAATGACATAGTGGATATCTATGAAATATACATTGATACTTTACTTAGTATTTTGTAGCTGAGTTTTTTTTTCATGTGATATATTCATAAAGCTCAAAGCTGCCCCAGTATCAGGGGTTTTGTATTTTAACAGATGCACGTCTGTGCATGAGAAGCAAAACAGGGACCCAGGAATAAAACCAAACACACACAGGGTACTTTTACTCATGGCCTAACTTGTTCTGGTTGTAAAATAGCTGCAATTATAGTGTTAAAATAGTATTTTTTTATGTTGAGATTCTGCAATGAGAAAGTGTTGGGGAAAATAGTTCTTTCGATCAAGAAAGTTAGATCATTTTCTTAATCTTGTCTTGTCTTCTTGTATTGATATTTTTTATGTGCAGCTGAGTGTGTTTTTTTTATTACACACACGATTTGTTATCTTAAAACAAACCTAGAAATCAAGCAAACGCGGTCAGATTAAGTGGTGGGTTTTGGGTCACCACTCGAGCATAAAGTATGTGGAGATGGAGATGAGGAACGGGAGGAAGAGGAGGAAGAGGAGGAAGAGGGGTCAGCCGGAGTCCAAAAGGCTTAGAGCCGGCGAGAGAGGGCTGTAGCGAGGGGAGAAGAGAGGGAGAGAGGGAGAGAGGGAGAGAGGGTGGGAAAACAAGGACAATGCCTGTGTTTGTGTCGTCTTTGTCACTCTGGCATTTTGGAGGACAGAGGGGCTGTGTGTGTGTGTGTGTGTGTGTGTGTGTGTGTGTGTGTGTGTGTGTGTGTGTGTGTGTGTGTGTGTGTGTGTGTGTGTGTGTGTGTGTGTTCGCTTCCCCATCCACTCAATTTGTGGAATTGATCTGCTCCCTAATAGTGAGCAAAACAAAAAAAGTCCGCCTAATCCAACCACTATTTATGACACAGATGGGCGAGAGGATGGGGTGAGGGATGTAATTTAACAGTAGCAGTGCAGGGGAGAAAAAAAAGGATAGAATAAGACAAATAGATCGAAAGATGGAGAAAGAAAGAGGAAGACGAGTCAGTGCAACTGGAATAAAAACAAGTAGCTCGAACATGTCGGGCTGCTCGCCAAAGTACGAGAGAGGTTACAAATAGACTCACAGTGAGAGGCAAACCAGTGGTAGATTAAGACAGAGGGAGAAAGAGCGTGAGATAAAAAAAAAAAAAAGACAGAAAGGGGGTATCACAGAGAAAATGGAGATCAGAAAGCAACGAATTGGAGGAGATGAGAGCGGCCAGGGCGGCGGCTGCCAGGAGGACGGGAGCGGAGAGCGAGAGATAAAGAACGCAAGACACAAGACGGAGAGGGAGGAAGGAAGGAAACGCGGGGAGGGGAGAGACGGATGGACGGCAGGAGAGAAAATCAGAGCGGAGCGCTCGTGCTGTTGGAGACGCTACTGAGTAATCAGAGCAGGTTGCAGGAAGACAGGCTGCGGCACCCTTTCCTTTTTCCCAGTGCTGATACTTGTCTTTTCCTCTCTCTATCACCCTCTATCGCTCTCTGGCTCAGCTCCTTCCTCCCCCCTCACACTCTGAAGACGAAGCATCGCCGCCTGACAAAGGGAGAGCAGCAGTTTAGCCTCTTTTTGCCGTCATTAAAACCTCGCCACAGTATCGTATAATACGGCAGTGATGATACCTTTGAGCAGAAGCTGTTGACTGATATTTGTGAGTTGTCGCTCTGTCCTTTGCTGGCCTATTGAGCTGTGAGGCGGATGTTTGCTCCATGTCGCAGAGAGTGAAGTTGGTGTATAAACAGCACGGCAGCTCCATCCTGGTCCCTGCAGCCCCGGTGTTATAAGCTCAGACAGACCACACTGTGTGTGTGTGTGTGTGTGTGTGTGTGTGTTTCCGTCGCCTGTGCACAGAACAATAGGGAAGCTTTCGGGGGGTTCTCCGTGATTCTAATCGATGGCCGTCATTAAACGGCGACTGAGCCTTTAAACTTTAAAGAAGCTTAAAACGCAGCGAACGGCGGATCCTCAGCTTCAGTCAGCAAGCCGGCGTGTAAAATCCTCCGTCGAAACTTCGTTTGTTTTTACCGCTTTCCATGGCGTTACGACGTATACCTGTGTGATCCAAAACGGCTTTAAAACGCAGTAACATTTTACAAGGCAGTATAACTGTTAACTATCTTCATATAACTATGCGGACGTTAATCGGGCTGTTAAAAGTCTCAGTAAAAAAAGAAAAAAAAAAAAACACTGTCAGCTGCAGTTTGGCATATCACGTAAATGCAGCTAATCCTCTTGCCTTGCTAATAGCACTTGGACACGCCAGCAGCAGGTATTTCCTCATATTAACTGCATTTCTGTGAGAGAAAGTTAAGTAAGTTTGACAAAACACACACACACAAAGACAAAAAAAATGTTGGATTTAAAGTTTTGAAGTGAGGACTAGCTGAAATGCTCCTGCTTCTTACAAGTGTATGGATGGGGACACACACACACACACACACACATCCCAGATGCAATCAGTATGGCCTTTGCCGTGATCCATTGTGCTCTAACGATTAAGCTGTACCCGGCTCGCTGGCTATAGGCTGCTGTGCTGCTGTGCATCTCATCACATCTCATTCATCACGGCGCGTCTGTCTCCACCTCCAGCCTCTATCACATCAGCCTGCCATTGACCTCCTATTGACCCCCCACACACACACACACACTCACGCTCATCTCATCGGATCCAGGACAGAGACACACTAGTATAGTCCACAGTTCATTTCAAGTTGCTCATAACCGGCTTGAAACCTATCGACTGAAAGACTCCTTCAAACGGACATTCTGAAAGCAATGTCGATATTATCCTGACAGATCATGTAGCTAAAATGTGAAGTTCCGCTGCATTAAATTGCTTGTGTCCCACATTTTTATTTGGAAAAAAAAAGACATCTGCAGTTCTGGGGCATCAAAGTTAAAACTACATTGTATATGGGAAGTTCCAGCTCCGGTTCCACAGAAACACTCCCTCATTAACTCATTGTTCTCCTAATGAGGAGGATGTGTGCTGCATATTTACCTCCTGGTTCTAGAGTATATTTAACCACATTAACCACGCTCTTTCTTAAACAGCTCGGCATGCACATAGGCGATAAGCTTTTTGGTAATAACTCTGATCCATCATAACTCAAATTACAGGTCTCAGAAATATGCACAAATGTATTTACTCTATTACGCTGTTACAATATTCTCACCACTGTGTAACCTTTCCTGTTAATTGGACCACTAGTACAAAGACCCTCAGTGTATTTGCACACAGATGACAGTTCATCATTTGCTGTGAGCAATTTCCCTATTATTACAGCTTGGAACCTCAGCGTAAAAGGTCAATATTTATCTCTAGCTCACACCCACATGTGCGTTCCCACACACACACGCACACGCACACATGCGCGCGCCCATACATACTAATTAAAATGAAAATACAAATGGTCTAAAAATTACACTAAGTCGAGCCTATACGGGAGGATGAAAATGCTAATTTGGAGAAGGTACAAGGTTCTGTATCCTGTGTTATTTCCTCTTGATTTGTATCTCTTTAATTACTTCTGTGAGTAGAGGGCCCTCCACTCCCATCTCTCCACGCTCACTTTAACGTATGGGAAGATGGATGGGGGAGATATCCCAGCAGGCCCCTGCACTCCGTTGTGTCGAGGCGCTGTGAAACGGAAGCCAGAACATCTTTTGTCAACGCGTGTGCATGTATGTGTGTGTGATTCCAAGAGAACGGATGATTTAAGCTTTGAACCGTTACAAGAGGGAATTAAATCAAATCCTCACAGTTTATTGGTCTTCAAAGAATCAGTGGGCGGGGCTTAGCCTTAGCCATGATAGAGGAATTGAATCAATTGAAAATGTTGACTTTGCTGGACATAGTTGGTATATAATGAGAGATAAATGAAACTTGGAAACATGTATTTTTTACAGCAGTTTAAATTCCACGTTCCTAAGGAAAGCCCGGTGAGACAGATTGAGGTTAATCCTCTGTTATTTAAAAAAAAATAAATGAAAAATATGACCACAGAAATTTACATTTTGCCAATTTCCCTCTAAGACATTTCATCTCACTCATCCTTCACGTTGCACACTGAGGTTCAGCCACCTCTTAAGTGCATATAAATCCCGCTCGCCGTCTCCGCCGCATGCGTCCATGTTTACTCACAAACATCAATTCCCATAAAATCAACAGCCGGCGGCGACGCGGACCGCCACGCTCCATCCCCGTGACTAATCGGGCCGCGGCCCGCGCCCCGCCAGGAGACCGGAGGGGTGGCGTCTCGGCGGGCCGCGGTGGGCGGCTCGCTAAACCGGAACACTCGACACAAGTTTAGGCCCTAATCGTCTCATTGTCTCCATTCTGCTTGAAAGGATCAGCAGTCGCGTTAAGCTCCTCGGGGTACCAGCCCTCAGCTGCTCTCTGCCATCTTGCTTTGTCTTTGTTGTTCTTGTTGTTTGTGTCTGTGGAGCACAGCCTCACTTATTTCGTTTTTTTTTTCCCAGCCACGTCGTTAGGGTTGCTTATTTGATTTAGCTTTTTAATTTGTCTATTTATTATTCATTGATTCTCCTGTGTCATCACTGGTTTGTGTCGTTACTGTTGAGGTGCTTTTATGATTTTTGGAGCATCAGTGAAAGGAACAGAACATGATTACATACATATCTATATCTATATCTATATCTCTCTCTCTATATATATATATTATAACTAGGCCAATGGCCATAGGAAGAATGCTTTCCTATACAAATACAAGTGCTGACACTTGAAAGGAGATGGTGAAACTTGACAATTACTACTTACTGATGGTGGTTCTTAATCTACATATATGTTTTGTCAGGCCAAGTAAAACCAGACTTTTGATAAAGCTCTTACTTTGTACTTTCATTACCACAAAGGGGAACAAATTGAAAGGAAAACACTTCGCGTGGACTTTACTGGAGTACATCTGTAGAGGTACTTTTACTAATGAATGGCTAACAATCAGGTCATATTTTCGATAAGAACCATTGATATGTATGTGGCTGGTGTGAGTGAGCAAGAATGACAGAATCGCGTTGGAAAAAGAGAAAGAGGCGGATTGAATTTGTGGCACTACTTTACCCTACAGAAGAAATGTCTACCAGAGGTGGTTTGTGACACGAACTACACAATGACGATTTTAGCTGCATTTTAATTGCGCCAAGTTTTTTTTTTTTTTTTTATTCCCAGAATAACAGCTGACAATGTGGATGACTTTACATTCATAACATTAGTGGAAATAAAAAGGCAAGATTGTCTTTTATTGAAACAATTATCCAGACTGTTAATTGGATTCCTATATTGTAAATGCAACATTTGGGTAAGATGGACCTCATTAGCTGTTAACTACTCTTCCTCTATTTGCTTCAGTAGCAAACAGTTGGACATTAATTTTAAGATTTTTTTTTATGTGCGGGACATATTCAGAAATGAAATTTCACCATCCAACTAAATGGGGAAAAAGTACCACCTACTAAAATCTTATTATAATAACACCTACATGTATTTTAAACCTACTTAAATAGGTTGTATGAAATGTTGTATGATTACAGGTTATATCTTATTTGAATCTATCTTTTGTTTTGCATTGCTCCACCTGGAGGCTATGTGCTATCAACATTTCATCTGATCTCATATGTAGTACATGACTAATGGTTGAGAAACAGCTTCGTAGTACCAGGTATTGTTTAAGTAAATCTAGATACTAAAAGAATATCCCTGGGTATGTGGAACTTGTTTTATGGTACAGTATGGTAAAATGAGTTGTTGCAACCAGGATATAGCCGTACCCACGCAGCCTGCGTGTGCATGTATGATATCTGCAGCGTCTGTTGTTGCATGTAGACAACTTGTGAACAAAACCACGAACGATATGAACAGAATACATACACCACCACATACTCCCAGGAGAGCTGATCTGATTAGTGTTTTTGTTTTTTTCTCGGAGCACCTTGCATCTTATTTGCATGTTTTTAAGAGATTACCGATAGCTGAGTGTGTGTGTGTGTGTGTGTGTGTGTGTGTGTGTGTGTGTGTGTGTGTGTGTGTGTGTGTGTTTTCTAAGCTCCGTGAGGCATTTATCCCACATTGGATCAAATGTGGATCCGGAGGCCGGGGACCTAACCGCCCGCACGTTTCCGGGCATGGCATACTAAACTTTAGTTGTTGTCGAAACGCAGCGAACGCCAGAGGCAGAGAGAGAGTGACGGAGGGCCTGAGACAGGAAAAGAGAGAGAGAGAGAGAGCTTGTAGGCCCCGAGGGCTCCAGTCCTATCTGTCACTGTGCCAGAACGATTCGCCCTGTAACTGATCCATGGACACAGAGTCTGCAGGTCAACTGTGACAGCCTGCTTGTTGTGTGTGTGTGTGTGTGTGTGTGTGTCTTATTTGGGTGTGGGTGGGTACATCAGTGCATCTGCATCCTGTCTCCCATGATGCCAGTGGCTGTCAGTCTTCATCTCCCGGTACAGAACACAGAGATGTGTGTGTGTCCGCATAGGAAGTGTGTATGCGGTCATTTGCCGCTATTGAAATGAGATTCGGAGGGGGGGGGGTTAGAGATGCACGGGTGCAATATGTTGCCACGGCAACAGTCAATGAGACTTTGTCCACGTGAGAGTGGCTCATGGAGGGTGAGGGAGAACGAGAACGAGAGAGAGCGAGAGGCAGAAAGAAGTCAAAGTGAAACAGTTGCCATAGCGACTCTCCATTGCAGCTGCCTGTAAATTTCTCTCTCTCTGATGCACCGGATTTGAAGTCATGGCTCTGTGTATATGTATGACACTTGTGTGTGTGTGTCTGTCCCGTGTGGAACATTTGATGCATGTTTCAGCAGGTATTCCACATATAAGCAGGTTTCAAAGGGAGCCAAACACCCTCCACCTCTCTTCCCCTCCTAACAGATGCTGTAGTGGTTATTTATGTGGTTGTTCTGCACTACTACCCTCTCATGTCCCCAGGCCGACACACACATACACACACACACACTCGCGGCAGCCACAGAAGGCTGTCACTGTGCCACAGTTCTAAGTCTTGTGTGCCATATGGTACCGTAGGCTCCTGGCAGGCAGGAGTATCGCTGCTCTGTCAGCTGGGAGACTGGTTCAAAGGCCAATGAGGGCCCATCAGGGACCCAAATGCAGGCACACCGCGTTGCACGAGCAGGCATATGCCGGAGCCTCTCATGACTGACGTGGAGTGGCTGCACTCTGGAAGGATCTGCATGCATTTTGCAAGGAATGATGGAAGAGTGCATCAACACTGTCACCAAGCAGATAATATGGTTCAGCTAAACAACCCTCAGCTCCCCATGAATGTATAGCTGTAGGTCTATATATATATATAAGGTAGAGTGTAAGTAAACATTTGTTGAGGTGGATTTTAATTGTCAGGCTTTTTCACATAAAAGAAACATCTTAAAAAAAAATGAAGAGCAGACTGATTCTGTCATTTTCAAGTGAAATCACTTTGCTGTACAATTACATTGGAAGACTCAATATTGGGTTTAAAGATTTAAAGAATGACAGTGAATATCTCTCAATAACCAACCCCAAACACCAACTTCTTGCCATGTTTTGTGACGGTAAAAATGTAATTTTCATCTGAAACTGTTTCATTCACTCGCCTTAGGGCATCATCCAATAACAATGTGTGCTGGTGCACGGTGATAGCATCCGAGAAAACTGTGTTTTCCTGAGATTCCCCACAAGCGGACTGACATAAAAATAGGTGGATTCAGCTGCCTCCGCTGCTGAGGGCAAGTCGCAAATTGTGCATTTGTGGGACTCTTAAGTTCCAAGGTGCAAAATAAAACAGTGTGTTATGGGAATGCATAGCAGACACGAGGAAGACCCAGCAGCCCTTTATTATCTGTTGATTGCACACATGAAGATTATTCTTCTTCACGGGGTATTTCGCACATCAGCTTTACTCTCTCCAAACCTGGCTTTAATGCGTCTCTTTATTGCTGGTGCTTTTTCAAAAAAAAAAAAAATCCTATGGAAATTGGATTTTGTGACGCGCACGCTGTCGTTCCGTTCCCTTTTTTACACAGTGTCACCCTTGTTTTCTGTGCTTTCATTCAGTAAACAGCTCCAACAGGTGCGTGGGGTTACATCAGTGTGAGATAATGAGTGTTAAGGCAGCACTGATAGGCCGTACAGTACAGGTCAGCCCTCACATGCAACACCAGCCCTTGCTCTTCTTGACCTTTATCGCTAATCACCAGGAATCATTCCATTTGATCCCCACGGTGGCGCCTCTCTTTATTGCGTTTGTGGTCGTTACTGTAGCTGGAATAATCGACTAAAACCTAAATTACCCCGAGCTTGCATCCAGCTGCAGGTAACGCTGCAGCTTTTATTTTCTGATATAGAGTTGTGTTTTCATCCAGCCGAGAAATTTACTGTTTGTTTAGTATATTATCCAACACAATGTGTGATCAAAGAGAATATGAGAGGCGTAAATACAGTTATTGACTTTTTTTTCCCTCTCTTTCCCCGCTGTCTGCTCTCTGTGTGTCTGTTCTGTGTGTGTGTGTGTGTGTGTGTGCACAGATATTCGTGACCGCAGGAAGAAGCCGGTGATGCTGTTTATTCACGGGGGCTCCTACATGGAAGGCACCGGAAACATGTTTGATGCCAGCGTCCTGGCCGCCTACGGCAACGTGATCGTGGTGACCATGAACTACCGGCTGGGCGTGCTCGGTAAGTGACCTGGATAGGAGCTCAAAAGCACACACACATATGCACAATGATGGATGTAAAAACACAGACGCCTTTTTTATTCCCGTATCTGCCCGCCACCGCCCCACGCAAACAGAAATTGCACACACGAGTCGATTTCTCCCGGCGGACTCCTCTTTTCTTTTTCTGGATCGATCAACGTGCGTGATGGATGACATCAATGGAATTCATCAATCTAATGACAACAAGTTGCACGCGTTGATCATGAGAGTCTCTCTATTGATTTTTTTCCTTTGTTGGTTATTCCAGTCTAAATTCCAGATTGGGTAATTGTTTAGCTGCCTGCGAATGTCAAGGTTTCATAAAAAGGGGAAAAAACACAACTCTCATATTTGGTATTTGCAGTTGCTAATATGCACTGATGTGTTTGTAGCAGATACATTAGAATAGATCAAATTTATTTCATGTAATTATAATATGTAGTTGCAGCCAAATAGTTGATATATTTGGCTGCTGAATCCTGCATCTTGTCGTCATTTATAGTTTTACTCTTTATGAGATAGAATAGAGAGACTGCAGGGAGCAACCATTCAAATCAGGTACAGATCTGGCATTTTTACTGATGTAGAAATGCACCGTACGTATCTTTGTTTTAGTGGCACGGCCTCGCCTGACACCTCCAACTTCTGAGTGTCCGTTTTTGCCGTGTAATTCATTGTATAAAGATCAACTCTTATAAAAAGAAGTGTTCTGGTGGGAGGAGGAGGCAGGATTACGAGGCACCTTGGAGCTGTTTCTACAAGACACAGCACAAGTGTGGTGTACTGTAAACCTGTACGATCTGCCATAGTCAGAGATGAGGAATAAGCATCATCTGTCACCTCAGCTCCCTGGAACAAGCTCTTCACCCTTTTCCTGGAAATACACTCCACCACGCGTATTTGTTGCTCAACATGCTCTGTCTCGCCCTGTTGAGATTTGGTAATTCGGCTCGGAGAGGAGGAACATGCCTCTAAGGAGGCAGGTGCTAACTGAAGGAAACTAAGTGCATTAGATATTTCATTAGTCGTGGAGAAAGTGGGCTGTGAAAGCCGTCTGTAAATGATGCTGCCTGGCTTTGATTTGTTCCGTTTCTTCATTTATTTATTTTTTTAAGGATATTACCATGATGTTGTTGTTGTTTTTTTCGGAGAGCTTACGCAGCCTTGGTGACAGATTTTCATTTGCATGTAATTACCTTTTAAGCGTTCGCTTTTCAATGCATCTTTATTGAGTTCATCTGCATTTTTCTTGCTACAAGTGGATAACGATACGCAATCTAAAACGTGACTACTACTAGACTTCTAGTGTGTGAAAACAGTGCACGACTCACAATGTTAGGGAGTTAAAAGATCAATTCTTTATGAGACTTATTTTTGCAATCGTCCAACGTTCCTGTTGGTAATAGTAAAATTGTTCTCATCAAGTAAATTGCTAAAGTCTGGGAACGTGGTAAAAAGCAGTCAGACGGATGTTAAACAAACTCCAGTGTTATCTGATCTGGATTCTCTGTAAAAGACTGCATCACACACATGATTTTACCCTGTTTATCGGATCATTTTGATAATTCAATCCCTTTGTGGTGGTTGTTTGTAATAGTAGCAAAACAGGCTCCATAATAAAACACAATATAATGGCTGTCATACACTAAAGCATGTCTTTGTCGCTGAGTCTATTTTATCCCATCTTGAGCCTGGTATGTAGAGTTTTAGATGTAAAAAAAAAAGATAATCCCTCTCAGAATGAATACAAATAAGTGGATTACTAATAGAACTTTAGTTTAGTTCAGAGACAATAAAACGAATCAGAAGTATTAGCGGCTATATGCCAAGTATTCAATTCCCAGATTACACCTTTGTCTATTCTTGCACTGGATGTGCATTTAGAGACCGTGTCTTTCTACCTTTCAGAGTGAGACTCCCTGTCTCTCTCTGTCAGGTGGGATCTCTCACCTTTCCTCTCCTTTTAGCAGCTTTTCTCTAACACTCTCATCACATTCAAGTCAAGGAGTCAGCTAATTGAAAGGGAGACGTGTCGTGTGCAGGTAGAAGTGAAATCCAGCTGTGACCTCTATCAAACGTGGGAGTCACCTAGTGCATTTTGGCTTTGATAGGGAGAAATGTTCGTAATATTTGTCCCACATATCATTATATGATGGATATTTACTTTACCGGCAGAGAGAGAGACACACAGCAGAAGCCAGAGGGGTTAGAATTAGAAATGTGTGTGTTTTAGAGGCAGCATCCACATGCAGTCGCGTGCATTCATGCATATCAATGTCTGCGCTGCGCAGCTCCCCCGCTGTGTTTGTGTTCCTGCTCCGGCAGTCGGGACACGCGGATTTGGAAGGGCAAAGCGGGAATTATTGATCCCAGCGGTTAGATCTGGTCATGTGAAATGTAAACCCGATACTGCGTCGCCTGCACCGTGCGAGAGATTCTCTTTCAGTTGCTGAACCGAGTGTCGAACCCCTGTCTTGCACACACCGGATATTACGTGTGTGTGTGTGTGTGTGTGTGAGTGGACTGATGCAGTCTGGGCGTGCAGATTCTGCAGCCTTGATTTACGAACCCTTCCCAAAATGAGCGTGCAGGTTGCAAAGTTTCGCTTGGCCGTATGTTTTCAATTTAGCAGAGTATTTAATAACCCCAATCATAAATGATTACAGCTGGAGTTCATTTGAATAAGCCGCTGCTAATTAAGACTTAAAATCTGGCCCTTACAAGACATGTTTTGTAAGTTCCCCGCCACTGAACTTGAATTACTGGTTGTCAAAACCAAAGAGCACATTTCAAAACTGTAGTCACACAAACTGAGTCACAAAAGAACTGAGTTTCTTTGAAATTGTTACAGAAGCTAAACTAGAGAATGTGAATATATTTGACTGAAACTACTACTACTCTCCACCTCCCACCCCTGTTTCTGTCAATACAAGACACCCAATCCAGCCACCCTACTATTATACTATTACTTCATTACAGACTCCACTTTTTCTCCTCAGTGCGTTGCTACTTTTCCTTCCCTCTATTCACCATCTATTAAGCCTTCACGGAATCCCATTTGTAAAGTTGCAATACCATCCAGGACAAATTAGGAATAAAAATCATGCTGTAGTTACATTTACTTACTGTGCTTCAGGGTTCGTCTTTATGTATCTGTATATGAGACCGTTTGGGGAAAAATAGCACGTAAAGGCAGGCCTGGCAGTAATAGAGGCCAGAGGGAAAAGAAATAAACCGTCTCAATCTTGTTTTTTCCTCCATCTGGCTGATTGAGAGACGTGATCTTTTCTTTCTCCATCTGCTCAGACGCTGTCATTTAACAGCCGCCTCGACCAACATGGCTGAACGCGCCCTGGCTCTGTCTGTATGCTAATGTGGAAATTTACCTGCCCACACCCAGACGTGCCGAGGAGGTGGCGTGAAGGGAGGAGAGCGGGCCGCCTCCAGCCGGGAATTCTGCAGAGTTTAATATGTAAGGGACGGCCTCCGCCGGGCCACGCAGCTCTTGACCTTGCCTCGGCTGCCTTGGCGACAGACATGCTTTACAGTACATACGTCACCTCCAACGTCGGCGAGCTTTTTATATCCCTCCGCCGCCGATACGAGAGACGGCAGAGGGAGAACAAGAGCAGGGGATGGAAGCGAGACAATGCGTTCATTCAGACACTAACAATGGTGATGAGAGCAGAGAGGTGGAACAGTATCGTATTAAGTTTTTTTTTTTTTTTTTGGGGGGGGGGTCCTGCAAGAACACTTATGTCGACATACTGTACGTGACGCAAGCTGTGCGTGTGTGTGTGTGTGTGTGTGCACGCCGACGCCAAGATACGCATACAAAACGGGATGAGAGGAGTGACAGTGGGAGAGAGATGAGAGAGAGGGCAGAGAGCAGGAGGAGAGAGGGGGTGGGGGGGGGGCTGCATTTGCCTGTGATGCTAAAAATAAAACCTGCAGAGCCGCTTTTGAGTGTGCACCAGAGCAGACATTCATCCAGAGCACAATTACACCGTACGCGCGGCGTGCAGCTGTCTGTGCACACGCACACGCACACGCCACGCACGGCGTCTCCTGCTATACGGTGAGGTGTTGGTGTTCAGCATGAATCCTCCTTAAAACCGCAACATGGTTCTGCTTCACACACACAAACACACACACTTTGTAAACTGGTGAATTGGTATTCACCGAGTATGCATGTAAAAATGAATGCCCAATGCTTCAGCAAGGGGAGGGGCTTTAGTGTGTGTGTGTGTGTGTGTGTGTGTGTGTGTGTGTGTGGTCCCAGGACCAGACAGTGGTGTGAAACACGACCTGACAGGACCAGAGAAGAACACCTTTCATAAGCACACACACACACCCACACACACACACACACACACCCACACACAATTCTCAGTCTCCATAGCAACCTCCGGCAGAATTGATGAGCAAAGTCCTCTTGACTCTACGTGAGGCGAGAGAAGGGGAGTGGAGGGGGGGGCTGTGGTGTCTTAAGTGTGTGTGTGTGTGTGTGTGTGTGTGTGTGTGCTGGGTGTTATGAAGAGTGACTTTGAGAAAGAGGACAGGCTGGTCCACTATTTTCTGAGAGGGGATTAGCACCTCAGGTGGCCTGCTTCACTCGCTCACACACACACACACACACACACACACACGCACGTTCCCATGGGCAGGTGAGACACCCTCCACCACCGACACACACACACGTTACCACAGTCGCAGACATGTATCCAGACGGCTCTCATCACTCCCTTCTCCTCTGTTTGTCCATGGCCTTGATATTCTCTCACCCGATATTGCCTTCCTCTATTATCCCGTCTTTTTTCCTGCACTTATCTCCTCACATCTCGCCCTCCTATAGATTCACACCCTCAGGAACCCGCGGAGCCGGATCGGTATCGGCCTCATTTCTGCAAGAAAATGACCAAAAAATGAGGTTCCACTATTCATGGGCCTCCTCGAAAAAATCATAGAATTGTGAGTGTATTTAAAGGGAAATGAGAACATTTTTACAAGCACTTCCACGGACTGTTTGTACTATGTAACATGGTGAATCCTGATAGGTAGGTGGAAAAGGTGCATAGGATGTAACATTATTCCAGTATTACCCATCACTGCCTGGTACCCAATAAAAGTAAAAAAAAATTAGAAATGCAAAAATAACAATCATGTATAATAAAGTATGATGATACTGTTGTTTGTTTGGTCACTGTGGCATGTAACGCAAATACCTCGTCTCCTTCCTTCAAACCTGTCTCTGGTATTAAACAGGTTTCCTTTCACTCCATCATCTCTGCTCTATTCCTTACTATGTTTGTCTCTCAATTCTTCAAATTCTCTGCTCCTTAAAAAAAAAAAAAAGAGTGATGGGGCAGATTATGCTGATGTATGTTTCACATGTCAAACAATCAGCTTTTGCGAGTGAGGAACCACGGGCCGGTAATAGCCGGGGATGGATCATCATTACGGGGGGGATGACAGCCGTTTGAGTCATCACAGGCCGCTGCGGGGGCTAACTGGGGGACTGGAGTCCTCCCGTGGGGGAGTGGGGGGTGGGGGGGCTGTTCAGGGAGCCGGGACGGCAGCCATCGTACGTTCAGCCCGCCGCTCGCAGAGACCAGCTGTTTGTGCTGGAAGCCACTGTGACGCGCTGTGATGTCTAAAGCTAACACAGTCTTTGAGCTGTCTTTGCACGCAGCAACACACACACACACACATACACACACACACACACACACACACACGATAAACAACATATGGCATCAGGATGCTAGCGCGGTGTGTGTTTAACACTCCACTGCACTGTGAGGCCTTGTTTGTGTTATTCTCCTGATGTTCACCCACACAGATGTGCATGGATTGTTTGTTGTGGTGCCAACACTGCACACACACACACACACACACACGTTTAGGTGTACAGTAGAAGAAGAATCAAGCTTTGAAAACCATTAGACATATTCTTCTTCTTCTTCTCTATAATCACAAGAGAACAGGTGTGAAATTGTTGTTTTTTTTTCATCACCTGTTGGTTATGTGTGAGAAAGCTGCTAAATTGAGAGATTTCCACACTTCTGGCTTCTAAAATTACCACGTTGTGTGTCTTTGTTACACTGTAATCTGCTGTTTCTGCCCTATTCCCCGAATCCTAAAGTGTTCACATTTCTAATTTTGTCAAGTTAATGCCGCACCAATTTAATAACTGTGTATACCAAATGGCACAAATAGCTGTCATTTGCAGGGACAGCCCCACAGAGGAACATCACCCGATCCCCTTTACAAAGCGTTTTAGTGTCTCCGGTTCACGGCAGGCAGTTATTCTACGCTTTATTACCTGCTCAGCACCAAACGGCAGACACAGTGAGTCACTAGCTGGTGTGAGCAAGTTAAGAAACTAGACATTCCCTGCAGGAGTTGGTAGAAACCAAAACTTAAACAATGATAGGTGTGACTGAATGTTTATGCTTTAATGCTGTTGTGTTCAAGTTACAAGATCTATTTGTGGTTTTATAAAAAAAAAAAAGAAAGTCTCAATATAGTTTAACATCTCCTTTGCCAAGCTTCTTGCTGGAGCCCAACAGACTGCTGAGCTGCTCCTAGAACGGCATAAAAAGACCAAAAGAAAATATCTGACAAAACGTGGTTGAATCAAATGGTCACAACCCAATAGTGCCTTTCAGAACTATTGACCGTGTTGTAAATGCACCACAGCCTGCCAGCGTGGAGGCATCTATTGAAATGTGTTTGTTTTTTTTATTGATAAGGTGGCTTTTGCTCGGGTTCTCGCCCCCTCTCTGCTGCTTGTTTTATAGCTCTTTGATTAATTAAAGTGTGTGTGCCTATCATTTCTAGAAGATCTGGTTAGCCACATTAAGCCATCAGTGACGCTGTCTCTCCTCGTTTCTTTAAAGAGGTTTTTCCTCGTATCAGGCAGTCACTGCTAGAGATTATAAATGGCAGTCTGTCTTCTGGTGTCTGGTGTTTTAAACATGCTGTAGTCCAACCACTACTAAAGAAACCTGGTGGCGACTGTAGTGTGCTGGGGGGAAAATGTCCAGGCTTACCCAAATGACCATGCAGACCATGTTAGACCACCCGCTGGGTGTCCCTGGTCCTGGTCTGGAGTGGTTTAGAGTGGATGACAGCAGAATTAGTGTAAACCCCTGAAATTGGGCCTAGCTTGACCTCACTAATGCATGGGATTCCACAGGGGTCCGTTTTAGGGCCACTGCAATTCATCCTCTTCTCACTGCTATGCTGATGACAGCCAGATATACATGCAGCTAAAAAAGAAAAAAAGTCTAATCTCTTACACCGCTTCTGTCAAGCCTGGTCGGCCCTGAATTTTTTTTATGCATTAATGAGAATAAGATGGAAGTGATGGTGCTCGCCCCCAGTGGCTCTAATGAACTCCCAACCATTAACTTGGGCCCCTTGGCAAGCTATGTAAAGCTAACAGTAACAACCTTGGGTTTTAAGATGGCCACTGATTTTAAATCGGCAAATTAGTGCTGCCGTGAGGACCTCTTTTTTTTTCGGATAAGGTGGCTGGCATAAGGTGAAGCCTTTTCCTTGCACATCAGCACTTTGAGATAGGAATCCAGGCCCTCATAACATCTAGACTTGATTATCTTACCTCGTACTTCTCCAGTCCAAAATGCAGCCATTTGCCTGATAAATGGAGCACATAGGAGGGAAACCACGACTCCCTCCACAGGCTACCTGTGCTTTTAAGAGTCAATTTTAAAAAAGATTCTTTTTTACGTCTTCAGGACTTTTTATTCCCGAAGTTCTGAGGTCAACGTGGAAGCTCAGAGGGGACGGAGCTTTTCCTGTTGCTGCTCCTGAACTGTGGAACCCATTTTTATTCCTTGGCTTTCAACCCCACATGAGACTCTTTTAATGATTTCATATTTTTTGTTTCTATCATTTGCTCCTATCTATTCTATTGCTTTTTTCCATTGTTTTAATTGTTTGCTGGTAGTGGTAGCTGTGTATGTTTTTAAAGCTCTATATAAATAAAGTTGAGTTGAGCGGGGTTCTAAAACGAACAGGTGAATTTGTATCTGTCTCATTAATATTCATGAGCCTCTCTTCTGATTAGCTCCATTCTTTTTAAGGCACACTTTCTGAATACGGGCTGTGCGCATTTCTGTGTGGATAGAACATTTTGAATCCTAGGACACTCTTTATATAATAGACTAGTCCTTAAACACCTAGACCAAATCCAAAAGCAATTAAAAGTTCACTTTCTGTGATAAGCACCATTTAACATGTACAGTTTAAAGTGATGAGGGTGTGTTTATTCTTTAATAGCCAGTTCTCTTGTTCACGCCAAATCGCAACTTTCCATTCCAAGCTGCCCTGTTGCCCACGATCCTCTAACGCTTCCACCAAAAAACCTGATTGTCCCGGAGCTTCAGCTGTTGGACCTTTGGTCAGCCTCCGTTGGATGAGGCTTTGAACCGGGGCCCAGCTGGGCACCTTGGCCCCTCTCTCCCTCTTCTCCAGACCTCTCGACTGCATTACCCCATCAAGCCTGGCTAACGCAACACCTGATGCCCGTCTGTGTGTGTGTGTGTGTGTGTGTGCACATGCCCCCCACATTACCCGTGTCCAATGTTCACCTCTTTCCCTGCCTTAAACACACACACAGACATTTTGAATAGCATTACTAGTCATTAGCATTAACGAGAGGGTGAGGTCAAGGACAGTGACTGCCTGGTGTCGCCCACATGGTCAGCCCGGGCTGCCATGATGGACGGGAGGAAATGCATGATGGCAGGGGCGATACGACACCTGACACGAGCACACACACACACACACACCCGCATGCGCGCACACACATAACAAAATGAGACAGCAGAGCACTGGGAGAGAGGGAGTTGGACAAAGGAAACACGGGAAGAGTACAAGGAGAGTAGCGAGAGAAATAGAGTTCATTCATCCGTGCAGTTCACTCTTCTTCATGCACACACACGCGCACACACACACACACACCAAACACAGGCTGGCTGTTGTAACTTGCTGGCCCAGTAACAGATGCTGCGAGCAGTGTGAGAGCCGGGGCTACACCTGCTCCCTCTGCCGCTCCACCTCCTCTCTGGTCCACAGCCCCACATCCAGGCCCCGGGAGCCCTCCCCCCGTTCCCCGGTCCAGCCACCTTTAAACCTGGCCTCTTTCTGAGCTGTGCCCCCCCCCCCCCCAACCCACCTCCTACTCCTTCTCCACCTTCCTTCACACCAAGGCTGAGCTGTAAAATCACCAAACACACGCACACACACTTTTTTTTCTCAGTTTTCTCCACTTTTTTTCACACATTCAGATGTGTAAATTAGGTCCAGTTGATTTATTTAAATCCAGGCTTTGAAACTTCATTTTTGAAAGTACTAACTGGCTGACTCGAATCCTGTTATGACACCTGGCCTGTTTACATGCTTCTCTAAAGTGCTTGATGTGAAATGGCAGCTCATATTGAGCAGTCGGTGCATACATTTTAGTTTACGTAATGGTGATGGAATGGGCTATGAATATGTACAAGGCTGTATGCGTGTGTGTGTGTGTGTGTGTGTGTGTGTGTGTGTGTGTGTGTGTGTGTGTGTGTGTGTGTGTGTGTGTGTGTGTGTGTGTTATCCACCTGTGTTACACTCCTTCGCTCTTCTGATCAAGGATGAAGCAGTGTAGGCATCTCATTAGAAAGCTGCTGGAGCTAATTAACTAATTAACCAGCTTATCCCAGGGAACCGACCCTTTGCCAATCAGCGGGCCTCAATGAGCCGCGTTCGCTAACCTGAAGGGAAGTCTACGTTTTCTTCCAGTTGCTGCGTTCGCACCGTGCAACCTTGACGCGCCTGCTCACACTCGGCCGGCCAGGAACAAAGACGGGCTGATGATAATGAACGTTTATCTGTTCCACGGCCGGCGCTACCACGAGGACGGCTACGCGTGGGCACACGTAGGCGCGCTGAAAAGTAGTTTTATGTTTCCATACGGAAAGCCCTGTAATCTGTTGAGCCTTGAATGCGGCAGATGGTACCCAGGAAAAGTGGCGGCACAACAAGATTGAGCTCCTGTGTCAAAACGTGCCTCTTTTTCTTCCCCTCCGCGCGAGGCTATTTCCTGAACCCCTCTGCAACATAAAAACATTTTCAAAGGACGCTTGAACATGTTGCACAAAACCGTGTGATGATACACTCGCTGTGCCGCGGTATGCGGAGGATGAATGAAATGGAACAGCTATTCAGTCCCTCCAGGGTGTCGTAAAGGTTTTTGTCATCATTTGGGCCAAAAGGTGCTTGATTTTGCAGAGGCTTTTTTCTCCAAAATTCCTCTTTTTGTGTTTACGTTTGCACATGAATAGGGGGAATTTGCAAGCAAAGTGAAATAATGCAAATCCCCATTTGAACAACTAGCAATGAAAAGTCATCTGTAATCACCTCATCGATGGAACGCTGCTATCAAAGAAACAACTATATTTCAGTACTAATTTTTAAATTGACGTCTGAAACACAAGCCTATAATTTACTGGGCCTGGGAATAAAGTTGACTGAGGGCTCTACTTAAAATCATGAGAATAACAGCTCTACGACTGATTGCCCTGCGTTCACCCACACCACTGTCCCAATATTCATGACACACGCTGTAATACACCGGAGCACAACCTCAGCCAAAGGTTTAAAAATATTTGTGCTTGAGGCTGGGTCTCTGAATGTTTTCAAGTCTGACATTAACTCATTAAAAAAGGAACAGTGTGTTTCCTAATGTGCCTTTTGTTCATGAAGACAAAGGCGTTTCATGATTCCACCAGACTGTACTGCATTACACAACAATTGTCCTGTTTTGTGTTTTGAAGGCAGAAAATGCAGAAATTGCAAAGCTTCCTGTTCGTGTGATGACACAAAATGCAAACCACAAATAGTCTCTTGATTTGGTTATTTATTGCATTTTAATTGCATTTATTTAGCAGAATTCTTACTTTTGAAGTTGTTTTAATTATTGAGATTTGTCTAAAGTAAAGTTAACGCTGCTCTGCAGAACGAAACTGTATGAGTGTTGCTACAGTATTTTTGTGCATGCATTTGGGCATGTTTGCATGCATGTCCCTCGACAGCGTCTCATGCCCTCTCTTGTACTAACTGCTAGCCTTTTGTCAATGTTTGTACACACAACAGTTGACTCTTGAATTAGTAATGGACACCGTTGTGAAGCTTCTTGGTCCTGGCTTTGTGTCTCTGCCTCTGACTCGGTGCGAAGACACGATAGGCCGAAACTCTGCACGAGCCTGTCGCTTTGGCAAAAAAGTGTCTCTGGAGGCCAAAAGACGCTTTTCTGTGACTATGAATGCGTAGCCTCTGTGGATCACGTGTGCCTGGAAAGAGTGAATATGTGCACGTGCACCGCTCGCGTAAATGTCTTATGATTCACAGCTGTCTGCTGAGACACGGTGGAAGGTTGCGATGTATTGTAGCCTGCAGCTTTTTGACCATATATATATGGCTGTGTGCAGCGTTACTGCTGCTGCAGCCTGGGGTCCAACCCACAAAGAGACTGTGTGATGCATGATCCAGTGAGTCCTGCTCCATCCAGCGCAGAAACGGCACCAGCTGTCCTCCCAAACTACTCCATTCAGTGTTTAAAGGACGAGATTGTCAAATATTTGGCTTCAGATCAGCATCTAGAAGCAGGATGAGATTAATTCACCACTCATCCAGTATGATGTTGAAGCACATCAATGCGCTGCGATACTCAATCTGAGTGTTGATACATGTTCTTAACCATGTTCTGCACACGCATGATCGGTTGATGTGCTTTTTGCAAAGCTTCTCCTCTCTTATTAGACAATTTTAAATGAGAATACCTTGCTATCAGTGGTGAGACTATGAATCTGTTTGGAGATTAGCTTTTGTTTCCCAATTGTTCTAGCTCACTAACCGTGACTTTCTCCTCAAAGCGGTACCTGCTCGGCTGCGGCTGACCTCCCTCGCCACCTTGCACGTTTCCCAGCTTCCTCGTGCTGTTGCTTTTAATTAGAGAGAAACAAATATCCTCATTAATTGGCTGACTATAAAGAAAAATAACACAGGAAGAGCAAAAATGAAAAAAAAGGGTGAGGGAAATGAGATGAATAAAATAATGCTGCCTTGCACGTGCACAGGGGACACGATCCAAAAGCAGAGATCTTTGTATATGAACAGAGAGTTGAGACAATTTGTATTTTTTTTTTCAGAAAATAGAATAGGATCAAACAGCGGGTGTTGCCTTACACATGTAAACACAAGATGTCTGGGTGACTTTGCGGAAATGAGCTGGCTCCGAGTTGGCTTTGAGCAGATGTGAGCTGTGGAAAAAGCAAATTGGAATTGGCGCCTGATCTGACAACTTGGCAGTTGTTCTTACCTCCTGTCCTAAATATGAGCGCAGTAATTTGAGTGCAGCCCCAATATGGGAATAAGATGAGGAGATTTGTTTATTTGTTTCTTTTTTTTTTTTCCTCCCCCCCTTTTTTTTTTTTTTTTTTTTTTGGGCTCGTTCACAAGGTTTCTGGATGTCAGCACATCCTCGAAATTTCTGTTACCTTTGGAGCTGAAGAAACATGTTCCCGACAGCTAATTGGGAACAAAGCATTTCACTGTCTGGTATCTTTTCAAAAAAGAAATTCAAAATACATGACAGCAAGATAGTGTTTTATTGAGAGATGCCCATTCAAAAAGTAACAAGACAGGAAGCGTTTACCCGTCACGTGCCGTGCATTTTGCTTCCTTACACTTTCAGCGTTCTACCTGTTCAATTATGCATTAGATATAGCGTGGATAATGCGTGACACGAATAAAGCTGCTGTAAAATACTCCAAGGAGCCCCTACACCTCCGACATTATTCATATGCTGTGTGGGTTCAGTGTGTGTGTGTGTGTGTGTGTGTGTGTGTGTGTGTGTGTATTCACAGTCATGCTATGAGAAAATCTTGAATCCCAAACCGATTTCCTAGCAGGAGGTTCTTGATCGTCACTCCCCCCCAACCCCAGCACACACACACACACACACACTCTCTCTTTGCTCTGCATTTGTCAAGGAAGAAGGATACAGCCGCTGGAGCGCAGCTAAGACTGTGATTATGTACCTCTCCATAAGTATTCCTGACTCAAAAAAAAAGCCACACACTTACATAATATTGCCTTGTGGCGTATGTCTTAGCAGAATTGATGTTCGTGTGTGTGTGTGTGAGTGAAGGAGAATAGTGAAGACGAAGCCCCGTCGGGATTCCCTTCAATTCTAAGCCTGAGCTCCATCCCAACTTTTTCATCCCACAGCAGGTCCCCCATGCTCCCTCCTCCTCCGCTGCAACTTCACACCTGCCCGTCTTCCCCCATCTCTTCCCTTTGTACCTGCTTCCACCCTCACTATATCTGTTCCTCTGTAGACAAAAGAAACCTCAAAATCTCACTGTCATCACACCCCCAATTATCCCCCCCTCGTCTCTATCTTCAGTGTGAAATAAATAAAATGAATTCTCCAGATAAGTGGTTTGTCTGAATGAGGAGGAAAATTAAATTAGTGGTTATTGTCATGTGTTTCTAATTTCCCGCTTCAGTCATTAGTTATAATAATAATACAAAAAAACAAACATATTAATTTGTTACTGTCGGTTCCACACTCTATAAATACCAGATTGAAATTGAATTTCCCGAAAAGCATATCCCACGTCATCCTGCAGTTTCATTTTCCTTAAAATAATGAGTCATTGTTCTGCTGATTGATGCAGCACCGAGCTGAGCTGTCAGCGCAAGGAAATGTTTCAAAAGCTACTAATTCCAAGAATTTAGGGAAACCGAATTGATTTTATCAAGTGAAATTATGGCAGTGGCGTAGTACTTTTAAGCTAATTGGAGATTCAAAATAAAATCTTTCTGTGGTGAATAAGAACAATGTCTAAACTCCTGAAGCAGCTGCTATTCTCCATAGACGAGGAAGAGACGCTACTGTCATTTAATGCCTCCGTATTATAACAAATGGTTCATTATGCCTCCCATTAATAATGAGTAATGTCTTTGAGTAGAGTCCCACCTGGCATGGCAGACATTATCATCTAAATTTTCGCTTATGTCTTCAATTGGCAAGAAAATAGAAATGCTTAATAAAATTAGGTCAGTGTTTATTCCTAACTCATTTAGTCCTAAATAGCCCAATTTAGTCCAATTTGTATATGGTGCATGAATTTAAGAGACTGAGAGATGTTGTGTGGTGCAGAAATATTAAATGAAGTTTAATGGTTGATTCTGAAGTGCAGGAGCCAGGTCACATGGTCACATACTGGAGCCAAGCATCCATCAATGTTCAGTCCTTCCTGCTCTGGAATCTGCCAGGATACACAAACGATAACAGATTAAAATAAATCTGTATTTTGTTTGTCAACCTGAGAAATGTCAGTACTCATTGCTAAAGATATGCCTGGATAGGGGCCTGGTTTCCCCACTATAGAGCACTCTGTTATCTGCAATGTAGCTTTGCACATATCAATATTAAGGTCATAGATTATAATCCCTTCATTATTTCTTCCTTCTGCATCAATGTGTCAACTCAGGGATCTTGTTCAATTTGCATTTTCCCCGTTTGTAGCTTGTTTGCAGGCCTGTTGTGTTTCTGTAGGTATTGCCTGCCGCCTAAGTGTGAATCTGGCACCGTCAGGCAACACAAGCCGCCCACCGTTTCCCAGCGCCTCTCTCCAGCCCTCCTCTTTTCCCACCGTTACATCCCTCCATCTCTCTAGCTACACGTAGTGGCTGCATCAGCTCGGACCGTTGAGCACTTATCAAGTGGACGACGCGTCGTGAAACCAGAACATCTGGACGGCCCCCTGGTGGCCGGCTGCAGCATAGGTCATGACTAGCTAAACTATTTGTCATTTTATTTGATGATATAGTAGGCGCAGGCTCCAAGGTGAAAAGTAGTGATATAGTAGGAGAAGTTGCATCGTCCTTTTGATGTCCAGAGGGTGGACACTTGGATTCAGCCTTTGCCTCTTCAACTTCTCCTTGTATTTCGCCACCTCCCACAGGTTTAGAGCCTCAGGGTGAGCAGTCAACTCCCGCTATGACAGCCCGTCCAGGTGAATACTCCTCTCCTCCTCCTCCTCCTCATTCTCCTCTTCCTCCTCCCTGTCTCTGAGAGGCAGCTCCTCTCCGCTCTCGCTACCTTCCCTTGCTCGCTCAATCCGATCAGACTCCCGTGGCCTCCGCCATCCTGCTCCTCTTCTATCTGGTGCTCCCGTCCAGCCGTTGCCATCTCCTCCTCTTCCCCTGTAACCCCACGTTGGCCCTCCCATCCATCACCGGCTCTTCCTGTCTTCTCTCGTTGCCATGCATATGTCTCAAACCCTAATAGCTGTCCCTCCGTCTGCGTCTCTATCAGTTCATCTGTCGCCTCCTCTCTCCTCTCATGATCCACCATATACACACACACACACACACACACAACCACCACCACCACTACCGCTCATCCGTCACTTGCTTCATTTTTTTTTCCATTACTATTTCTCTGTTTTTGTACTTTCTAATGAAAGGATTCGTTACGTTCGGAACCTGGAGATCGTTCGTCTTCATTTTCTTGTGTTACAAGTGGCCCGTCTGTTCATTAATCTTTAGCACTCTCCCTGTCTTTATCTCTCTTTTCTATCATCTATCTGTCTCTCCATTGCGAACATCAAACTCCTCTCCCTCAGATTTAAATCGATTTAGTCTTACATGTTTATTTACAAGATACCAAGCACTAATGCTTCCTACAAAAAAAATCCCACATGTAATTACATATCATAAGGAGATTGCCATTACATGGAATGGACTCACTGTAGTGCTTAATACAATACACTCAGTACACAATATAACCTCACAACATATTCCCCACGGATATGTTCCACTCTGCTTTTAATGCAACTAAGTAGAAAACACAATAACTGTTACTCATACTGATTATTATCTCCTTAACAAATAGAGCGGAATTATTTTAACCTCATAATAATTTAATTTTTTTTACCAAAGCAAAAAAAAAATGCAGGAACTTTAATTAGATTAAGCTGCAAACACACATAATTTAACCGAATCGTGGTGTCCATTATTATAGCTTTGCTTCAAGTGAAATTTATGAGCAGTCAAGGTCAGTGACACAGATACTTTCATTCCATTTCCCACGGGGGGAGAATCACTTAAGAAATATTACGCATATGTAAAATAAAAAATGCACTTGTGTAGGTTTTGGCTTTTTTGGGCATTATAACTACTGCAGTTAAGCAGCTGTCCTAAGATAGGTAGGAAAATTCTCTCAGGGGATCATCACCTTCTGATAATAATCCATCTAGTGCATCTCCAGAACTGTCTTGTCAAGCAGAACGCCATCTTAGCCATGGAATGAATTGTTCTAGCAGGATTTTTTCCTTCCCAGCATCTAGCTCCATGTCCTAGTTTCTTTCAGCTCTGCCTTGGCGTCACATGGCTGACAGTTGTATTCATGTCTCCTGCAGTAATTGTTTTGTGTATCTGGCTAAATGTGCAGTTTTTGTGTGCTGATTGGCCGCAAGTCAGAAAAGTGGAGGGCAAGAAGTAATTTCTCATTCTAAATTCTCATTTATTTATTTATTTGTTAGGTATTGTAATAGAAACCTAGAATAATTTATTGGCATGATTGCTTTTATTTAAGTTTAGTTTGATGTAGCAGCTTATCGCTATAGCAAGAAAGACATTCAGACTTTTGAGTTGGGGCTGTAACACAAAAATTAGCATGTCATTGTTGCAAACAGAACGAATCTGAAAGTTTAGAGACGTGAATTTTATCAGGTTAAAATCATCTCACGCTTGCCGTTAGCAGAGCCCACAATAGAATATTTTGCTCTACGAATGGATGTTTCATTCCAAAACTCACCTTGAGAATCACAGTTAACATCTCGTCAAAGTAAATTATCTTTTATCAAGGAACTGGTTATTTCCTATTGTTGTGATAATTCAACCGGGGAGAGTTTAATGTTAATCTCTCTTGGATGTGCTTCAGCTGCCTGGCACACAACATTGCTATGCACAAAATTAGAGGGACTACTGATATGCAAAGTTAAAAAAAATAAATAGTGTCTACCTTGATGAAGAAAATTCAGAAGTTGCACTGTTTAGCAGACCTTGACATGCTCTGACCTCTGACCTTCTGTCGGAAGCAAAAGGAGAAGAAGACCAATCAATAACACATCATTATGATCGTTATCACACAAATTGGTGTCAGCAGCAGCCATCATTAAGGCTGCTGTTATCTTTTCAGTGGGATTAATTTGCACGCTCGCATTAGCAAATGTCACATTTTCACTTAAATTATGAACACACTCGACCGTGTTCATTTTTTCCATCTGTGCCGGTCTGGCTTGGCATCGCTCGGGTTTTCCCTCTTCATTACTTTGAATTCGCTGCTAGCATCAATTGAACAATGGTAGGTTTCTCCCTCTTCATTGGTTTGCATTAGCGGTTAGCGAGGACAGAGCTAAGGTTTCCCTAGTCATCTCCCATTAGCAGCCGCTTAGCCCCGGCTTTCCCTTCCCATTACTGTGACTGACATAGCAGCCGGATGGAGGAGAGCCAAGCACTCAGAGGACGACAGACCAGTGCACATTTCACTTTGCCTATGCATCCAGTGCACACACACACACACACACACACACACACATACAGTACATGAAGCAGAAAGCCCACGGTTGCACACACAGAAGCCACTGCTGTGATAATACAAATCTGGGAACATAACATAAACACATATTTATGTAATACTCATGTGCATACCACTTGCATGACACAACAGCCGATTCTATTTATTTATTTTTTAATCGTGTAATCGTACTTACGGAACATTAGGAGATTTAAAATGTCACGTTAGCCGACTACAAGCCAACATACAGAGATGCACATACAGGATCAATGGAGCCTGGGTGTGTGTCCGCAGGAGCCATAAAATATCTGTTTCCCAGTTTCCCCAGGTCATGTCTCTGGTGTCTGCTAGTGTGAGTTCTCTTGTGACTATGTTTCACTTGCAAATAGGTTCAAAGGTCATGTTAGGGTTAGGGTTAGTCATGTGTCTGCTGCAGCGACACCAGTATTATAATGATTTCTATTTGTCAGTCATTTTCTATCTTTCAAATGTTCTTCTATATTCAGGACTATGTTTCACCTACATTCAAGTGTTAGATGATTAATTAATCTACAACCATAATATGAAGCTGTAAGACACAAAGACCAATGTAAAATCTGCGTCAGTATTTCAGTTTGCTTCGTTACTTTTTTTACAAATGGCCTGTAGTGCAGCTGTAGAGACCAATTAACTTATGTGAATTCCATGCGTGTACATGTATAAGCAGAAGACACCCAGTCAAACATAGAATAAAACATGTGTTTGTCCAGGAGAAATAGTGCTAAAACCAGGTCTGTTGTGGATTTCTCATTAATTCATGCAGAGTTCTGGTTACTGTAGAAACCGCAGAATAACATTTACCTGATTGTTAGGTGCACATAAACACACAGCAATACCCCAAGAAGCTCTCTGCTTCATTGAATGAATGTTGCTCAATGGTCCTTGAGAATTGTGAGAGACCACAGTGTAATAGGATAAATACATTTGAGGTGGAAAGGAGGACAAAGAGGATAGGGAGCATTTGAATTAGTTATCAGCGTGTTTGCAAAGGGAAAAAGAAAAGAGCCGTTCATTGATGAGATGGCAAAGGGGTGGAAGAGTTAGATGGCAAAGAAAAGCCCGAGCGTATGCGAAGTGAGGGAGTTGACGAGAATGGAAAGGACGGATCAGGCAAGCGAAAGGGACACCAATCAACAGTTCCTGATTGCCTCAGGTGTCCCAGGGGAAAGATCGATCTGCGAGGAAGGGGAGCGACGAGGAGCGCGGAGGAGATAACCAACCCAGACACTCGTCAAAAGAATACAAAGCACTGTCATATCCTCCGCCAGCTCTCCATCTCACGGCCCGCGTCGCTCGGGAATGAACCGAGGTGTCGCCGCGGTTCGATGTTCAGCTCGGTCCAGTTGTTGTTGACCACAGTAAATGCTTGTTCAAGCCAATCTGTCCACACATCCATCACTCAACACGTGTAGCTAATCATTACCTAAAACAAACACAATTCAAAGAATGATCATGACTTACAGTTTTCTCAAGTCTTTAAGTAAAGGTAGCATTACTCATGTAGACAATACAACAAGGCTCCTGCATGCATATACACTTTATACCTTTTCACCTTGTGAATAAAAAGAACTACTATTCATGACAACCAAAAGATTAACAGTTAAAATGACTTTGTGCTACTAAAGAGGTACTTCAGCTCACTCAGTGTTGTCATCCATCTCCAATGATATTTGACCTTGACCCATCACAGTTCTTGTCTCTGTGTGGTGTCTGTAGCCACCGCGCCCGATTTGAAGTGCATTTTTTTGAGGCGATCAATGCTATGCCATGACCCGAAATACAGCTCACGGCTGTTAAATCTAAAAGGATCTAATGGCTTGTCAAGAGTTTGACTGTGCTTGTTTTATTCAAAGGACAGAGACATGCCTCCAAGTGCTTCTTAATCAAAGTTCAGTCATCCATACTAAGAGTGAGTGCAATAAAGAGGAAAGATTGACCCAATTATGTGTACCTGCTGATTACCTTGTCTTGGAATCACGGTGAAGCACTCAATCTACGTCGCTGCACAGAGCACTCAAACACTCCCAGAGTACATCCCTACTTCTTCTGGCTCCTTGCTCCACTTCTAATCACAAAGACAACGTCGCGATATGAACTAAACCAACCATGGCTGAGTCACGTTCATGTTCAACTGACCCCAACATGATGGAAATCAATGTCCTCCAGCCCCTATCCACTCCAACCTCACTCTCTCAATCTGTCTCCCTCCCTCTCTCCTTCCTCCCCTCACCCCTTTCTCAAGGTTGCTAATGAATTATGAATCCCCATAATTCATATCCTCAGCATAGTCCTACATCTCTCCTGTGTCAACAACTCACGGCAGCTTGCCTTGCTTTCCTAGAGAGCCGAGGCTCGGATTAAAAAAAAAGAAAAAAACAAAGTATACTTTATTGTTGTGTTTTCTTTACTGCTAGCATTCAGTAAATAGAGACAAGGATAATAGACTGATGCTAACCCTTGTGGTGCTGGTGTACGTCAGTTTGTCCAAGGGTTAGCCCGGCCCATGCAGCGATTGTCCAGTACCGACGTGTCTAAGTAGGCAGGATTTTATCCCCTCTCCCATGTTTTTTGCCATCAGTCTTCACATTACTACTTATGTCACCTTTCCTGTGGACGACCCAGCACACCACAGTGGTGGTGCACGGGAGAGGTCACAGGCAGATACTGGCCTGAGGTTTCACATTAAGTTGATTGGTTGGTTATTCTTGGAGGAGGAACCCCCTCAGGAATCTCTCCTCTGTCAGGAATTGAGCAGCCAGATGAGTCTTGTGTTTGAACGTCAGATCGAGAACAAAGTTTAAGCTTTGCCCTCTGTGGCTGACCTCCTCCCTCATTGTATAAGAAACCTTCAAATAGCAGGAGCAGAGCGCAGTGATTTCATTATCCATCCATTGGATGGCGTGTGTGCATATTTATGTGCACGTGCGTGTGTAAATGTTAATGACATAAGACGTGGAAGGACGGTGAAATGAAAGCCGTGCAAAATGTCAACGGCGCACATGTATGAGAGTTTTAATTTTCATTATTGCTCCTATCCCTCCCTTTTCGACCAATACTCTCTCTCTCTCCCGCGCTCTCTCGCCTTGCAATTATAACCTCCATTAATTATGAATCAAGTCCCGGACGAACCGGGCCAAGCCGCTGCCACTGTGGATGCAGCCGGGTGGCAGAGAGACCTGGCAGACTCCTGAGCTGTTGACGTCGCCTACGGAAGCGCCGCATTTTAATTTTCCATTTATTAATTCAGGTCGCCACCGGTGTGAGTGGATGGGCGGGGGGGGAGGCGCTGTAGGGACGGAGAAGGGGGGGGAAAGCGTGGTATATAGCTATAATTATTCCACATTATAAGTAATGATAATAATATTGCTGAGAGGGTGGATTTTGTTTCCCCCTCAGCCTTGCCCGTTGCTTCTTTTCAGAACGTGGAATGATGAAATAATAAAAACTGGGGAGTTGAGTGGCATGTATAGCATAGATATTCTCTCTCTCTCTGGCTCCTTCTTTCTCCAGGTGACTTGCTAACTCTTTTGCTAGAATAGCGTTGCAGAGACCCACTTTAAGGAGGAGTGAATGTGGGAAAGAGGTGTAATCAACAAAATTGAGGCAAAGCGCTGTACTTTGCCCACTTCAATTCACCAATGAGTAGCAGCATGCATTCTGACATTTTGCCTGAGTGTGTGTGTGTGTGTGTGTGTGTGTGTGTTTCCGTTCTTGCACAAGGTGACTGCCTTATAATCAGGGCAGAGAGTGCAGACAGGTTGGGGTGGGGAAACGCCTCGCGCTATCCGTCAAAATTTCATCACCATACGCCACGCTAAGCAGAGTGGCATGACTTGAAGAATAGCGAAAGAGGCTTTTTTTATGAGCGTTTATTGCAAATAAGTTGATTTCTGTCATGAAAAGGCCTCTTAGCGACAAAGTAAAGTTGTAAAAAAGTCCCTCTCAGGTCGGAAAGAATGGTTATTTTTAAAGGTCACACTGTTCTGAAGTAAACTACAGCAAGTTCTGCATTAAAACCTCAGAGTTGATGACAAATAGTATAGTGTTTTCTGGTCAAAATGTTTTAATAATTAGGTCCCAATGCAATAAAACAGCCTCTTACATTCTGAAAGGGCTTTTTTCCTGCTGTTGTGCCGACCAAACTCTCTAATCCCAGGCAAGTGTGTGAAGTTGACGTGTTTAGTCTTGTGTTCTGAACTTTGCGGACCTAAAGTAGCTTCACTTAATGAGACGCCGTCGTGTCTCTGCCTCCCAAACACTTAAACCCTGAAAGCCCTCATCACGGCAGGTCGCCTCATTAACCGCGTTCTCCTTATTTCACTCGTCCGTGGCTCTATCTGCATCCTGAGGGCCGACCGTGTTGTTGTCACTTCTAAAAGCGGCACCTAGGAGCCCTTGTACTCCCCACCGGTCTCCTCTGACAAATCGGATGCTAGGAATGAGTGGACAAGTCGAGTCGACAAAAAGCAATTAGCACATGGAAGGGCCCTGTGTTGCTGCGCGTCGTGTTGGCTCTCTAGTTGGAGCTCCCGTTTTACCAAGAACAAGGAGTTAGTTTTCTTTCAAAGGGATAAACGTGTGTTTGAGTCCGCTAAGGGGTTGTTTTTCTTATTTTTCATCAGCTATAGCCATGATCCGTCCACTTGACTCGTAGTTTACAGCAGCACTCGCATCTTTAACTTAACTCACTAATGACCAAGTAGTAGGAAAACCCTACAGAGTTGTTTCGATTTATTGTATTGATCATGGCTTAATTGATAGACTAAGTTGATTTAAAAAATAATAATAATAATTTTGTGCCTTCCCATTATGCGCACGAATAATAAATGATGATTAAACCAAGTTCCTGTCTGGAACACAAAGACTGAGAATAAACTTTATAGGAAAGAAGGGGCCATATTTCATCCAGCACTTAGAAATGGAAAATATTTTCATTTCATTTATCATGTATTTTTCAATAAAGCGGGAGGAGAGATGGGTTTTATTTTAAGGATTTCTAATGGGGTATTAGAAAACCATATCAGACATAGTGAATCCAGAACTTGAACAAATGTGCTTTCCACTTCTTGTTTAAACACCTTCATCCCTTTTGGCACACGAAGACGCGTTGTTCACCTGGTGGAGGCCCCGCTCCTTTTCTGCAACTCCTGGATACGATAACAATTAGCAAGTCTAATGGCGCATCGACTTCCTCCGCCTCCTCCCTCCTCCGGCCTGACATCACAGGACGCCCCGTCGGAGCGATCCATACAGTGAGGTCGTCACTCTCCGCCGCCACCACACAGGAAGCGTTTCATCCGGACCTGTTGCGGATTAGCCACTTTTGTCCTGGCGGTGCACAGGATTAACGAGTGTTGTCACAGGCCATGGCCGGCAGATGGCGGGGCTATCATTAGCATGTTAATCATGGCGGTTATCTGCCGCTGATAGCCATCGCGGCGCGGCCCAATCTCAACAGCCCGGCGCTGAATAGCCATCTGATCTTTTTCGCCGACAGGGTCATGTTGAACACAACTGTTCCGGTGCCGGATATCACTTTGCAGCAAGGGAAGAAAAATATATAACAGCTATCAAACCTTGCCATCAGTTTTTTTTTTTTTTTGGCACGTCATTGTCATCAAAGCCCTATTTTTAGGAAATGTCAGATTCTGTAATGAGGATCAGCAACATCGGCAGCTAATAGGGTTGATGCTAGCACACGGTGTAACCCTATGAAACATGCCAGTCAAGTCATTTTATCAGCCCTGACATGCCATCCACACAGCACCTAATCCTGCTCATGCACTAATAGAAATGTGGACGTACACTGTTTCGCTGCAGACTCCCTGCAGAATACCGTAATATTAAGATGGCTTAACGCCGCACACAGGAGCACACACAGACACATGCCACCTCCAGTTCCGGTCCGAGGGGGATATTATTTAACGGAATCATGCTTTTTATTTATTTATTTATTTATTTATTTGCTCTTATCGGCCTTTCTGCAGACACCCTGTTTGCCCTGCCAGGGAAACAATGAGAGCACAAAGCCTTTTGTTAGGATGACTACGCAGCATTTTCCACCTCCACCGCCCACCCATCCCCGAAAAAACAACTCACTCTGTATTCACACCTTCCCAATTTTTATCTCAGTGTTGTCTCACTTCCATCGCCCCCCCTCCATACACCCCCCACACCTCTCCTACCCATCTGCCCACCCTGGCTTTGGCAGCACGTCCCAGGCAGAAGGTTTTTTTGTCTTGTTTTTCAACGCGGTCAAGACGTGCTCAAGATTTGAGGCGTGATAGAGAAAAAGGAGGTACGGAGGAGGAGAATTAAGCTTGGATGTAAGGGGGGGGGGGCATTGTGCAATCTGCCAGTCATTATCAGCTGCTGTTAACATGGTGGCTTTAGCACGATGGCGAGAGGGAGATCGATGTGAAGATTATTGTCTCCACCGTGAAAGAAGGAGCAGCTCACAGTGACGTTATGCTTATTTGGTAGGATTCTGGACTGGAAACATTTATGATGCTTTTATCTCTCTCTCTCTCACACACACACACACACACACACACACACGTCCACCACTTCCACCAATTTCCACCATCCAATATGGACGCTGTCATTAAAAAATTGTTATTATTTTCCTCCAAGCAACTATTACAAACTTTAATCTTCCTCCCTAGAAACTATCATATCATTCAGGCCACATGTACTGCACATGCAGACACACACACACACACACACCTAGCGCAGAATTTGGAGATGGTAGACTCTTATTACTACATTGGAAGCCCACTGTATGCCTTCAAGGAGAAAGATGTGTGTGTGTTTAGGAGTGTGTGTTTATGGATTATTGGTAATTGAGCAGTGGAAACATTAGCCTGAATCCATCAGATAAAGACAGGTTGGGTGTGTTTCTGTGTCTCTTTTGTGTGTGTCTGTGTGTGTGTGTGTGTGTGTAAATGTGTGTGTGTGTGTGTGTGTGTGTGTACACGTGTACCCCCCCTTCATGAATATGGTAAATGTATAAACCCTGCCAATGGCCAGGATGAATAGTGAATGAACTTTCTGTAATTACAAGTTGTGATTAAATCACCACAACCAATCTGCTCCCATTTAGTCCCAAGGTGTGCGCACACACACACACACACACACACACGTGTTGTGTCCTGGTTGATGAGTGTTTTTCCAGGTGATGCTTGATTATTTCTGCTTCTTCTACCATGTTCTGTTGCTCGATACAGAAGCAGATCAGAGATTTGCCTCCATGTTGAGTGTTTTCTCTCGTACTTCCCCTCTGTCCACTGTAACTTTTACTAACTAACGCAGTCATCAAGCTTCCCCTCCTCTGTTTCTTTTCTTTCTTTCGTTTCCTCCACTTCTCCCTCCACTCGCTCTCGCCCCTGGTCTCGTTGCGGACCAATCAATCCCATATTCTATCTTTAATGTGGTCTATCATAATTTTCTCATTATAATCAGAGAGTGATTGGATTCTAGGGGTAAATGAGGGATTCTGAGAGGTAATTAGCAGCCTAATAACTCCTAGTTCTGACACGCTGAAATGAGACGGATGGGGGGGACTTTGAATCTCTCATCTGTGCCGATAGGAGGAGGACGAGAGGAGGAGGGAAATGTGCCTCTTCTGAAAGCTGTGTGCACATACATCAGCTGCAAGCCCAATATTATGCCGTGGTGGTGGGAGGAAGGGATAAGTGTGTGAGTGTGAGTGGGTGTGTTTGTCGTCACAGCATGTACATAGTCATTGTCATTGTTCTGGAGATGGACCAGAGGTCACGTAGCGCATGTGGTTGTTTACGGAACACAAGCACTTTGGTTGAGGTTAGGTACACAAAAAGAACATGGTTTCAGTTAAATGGTAAAATGAACATGCTGTGATATTTTCCTTTTTCACAACTAAAGAGAAGAGAAACATGACTCCTACTCTTTTTGCAATGCACCAACATGGGCTTTCAGGAGTAGGGATATATTAAAAGTATTCCTCATCATTATAACAGACATCACATTTCAGCACTTTCTAAACCTATTCGCTTTATTTGGACAGGTAGATGATGATTTCAGTTCAGTGTAATGAATGCTGTTGACTCCTCTAATGCCACAGATTACATGGTTTTTATCTCCAAATGGCCACCCAACACCCAAATTTGAACTTGATTTGATCAGACATGACATCCAGTTGGAGTTATTATCAGGTGAAGAATTGTAATATGTCTGCCAGGTGAAAACCTTTTTTCTGCGAAAGAAAGACAAATGCACGCACACAGTTTCCAGTGCACATAGCCTACAGTATGTACTGTAGTTCACGGCAGTGCAAATATTAGCATGGCCCAGCATACATGAATTCATTACTGTCTCAACACATGAGAGGGTCTAATACCAACGAGTGTTAACAGTATCCGTTTATAATGCCAGACATTTATCCCCTGGGCCGTATATAGTACCTGCGTGTGTCCGCTGGCCTCAGGTGTGTGTGCCCCGGCCAGCGGAGCGCGTGATTAACCGACGCCGCCGACCATCCATCATGGCCGCTGGAGAGGATGGGAGGGGCTGGGGTTGACAACAGACCTGGTCGGTCTGGCCCCCGGGATACGACTATGTCTCCATCCACCCAGCCACCCACCTACCACACACACACACACACACACACACGCACACAGCACCAAGCCTGCAGGTTAATGGCTTTGACTCCTGCTCACTCCATCTCTCTCTGCCCCCCTCCCTCTCTCTATCTGTCTCTCTCTTACTCTCTCCTGTCATTTCTTTGTCCTAGTCAAATGTTTGCTCTCTCCGGCTTAATCTCTCCCAGTCTTCTTCTTCACCCCCCGTATATCCCCATGCCACCCTCTTCTAATGTGCTTTTCTTTTCCCTTTCTCCATTTGTTTCCTCCATTACCTTTTCCATCTCGTCATTACCTCACCCCCCGTCCCCCCCCACCCCCGTGTGTCTTACCTGGAGTGTGTGTGTTGAATATGTATGAGGGACGTGACAAAGTGCTGCCCTCAGCGCAAACACAGGCCCAGCATCCAAAAGAGTGAAGTCTGTACGATGTGGAGAGAAAGATGGGGAAAAAGTGTGTGTGTGTGTGTGTGTGTGTGTGTGTGTGTAACTCTTTCAACTGTTAATCTTCATTCTAATCCATTTAAAACATCTTAAATGTTCAAAAGTGTATAAAAAAATATTAGTAACATGTCACTATCTTCATCTAAAATATTGTATGAGTTCCTCTTCCTCTGATATGAATGAACTGCATTGGCAGTGGGCATGAAGTTCCTGCCATGACATATATTACAATTGGAAAAAAAATATGTCTCAACCAAGCATGAAGGAATCTTTCTCTACAATACAGCTATATTATCACAATGTACCATTTCTATTTTTTTAATTCATTTTACAACATATTGTTGAATGTGAATTCATGTTGCTGGTGTGTGAAGCAGACCTCTGTCCGGCCTTTGGAAGGAGAGTGAAGTAGAGCAGAAAACTGTTGTGCTTGTGTTCCTGGAAGGATGGGAGGAGAGCAAAGAATGATGAATGACAAAACGAGAAGGAGTTCAAGGAGTAGGGGATGACCATGGCAATAAATGGATGAGGGTGAAAGGGAAAGGAGCGATGTCTTACACCAAAAACTGTGGCCAGGCCCAAGAAAGTAGAAGTTGGCGTCAGCACAGCTATGTTTTGCGGCTGTGTATTTGTTTGTGTGTGTGTGTGTGTGTGTGTGTGTGTGTGTGTGTGTGTGTGTGTGTGTGTGTGTGTCTGAACTCCTCCCTGCTGAATCCTGCTGTGGTAATGAAGAAGTGAGTGTCAGTGCCCCCCGCTGTGTGAGCCCACCTGCTCAAGTTTCTCTGTCTTTGCACACCTCTTCGTCCCATAGGAAAAACCTTGTATAGCCCCACACCCGTCTATGCCTGTAGTTTTATAGTGATACCAACAATTTCTTCTTGTTTTAACAAAATTTGACAAACTCTGACATGCCCAGGCTGAGGTCTAGAATCAGTTTTTAATGTATATCTTCAGTTCAGGCTTCTCATTTCTATGTAGTGTTGCTGTAATATATTATAGTGCTGCTGCATCTTTTCTACAAAATATGTCAAAGGTTTATAGATTTTTCTATATAAAATCCCCCTGAATTAACTTGGCTGTGATGTTATGAGCTGTTCCAACACCAAAGTGAAATCCGTTTCACTCGCCCACGCACAATAAGTGGTTCTAAGACACGCTGGCTACTCTGCACATACGCCAGACAACGTTCTTTCAGAGCGTTGTTACAGTGCAAGAAATCATTGTTTGCAAGTTAGGACCATAGGAATCCAGCGTAGAACATCCTTAAGCCTGTGTCATAACCAAGTCTTTCTTTTTTTACCTAATTCTGGCATATTTCCTTTCTCTCCTCTATCACTCACAGACATTGACTATTGCACCATATAGATAGAGCTGTGATAATAGCATGAATGAAACCCAAGAGGAAAATAAACAAGGTGATCGTGTCATCTCCAGAATTAATGCTCTGCTCCTCTACAGTCGCTAGTCATTTACCAATATGTCAAATACTTCTGAATGCCGGGACCCGGTGCTCAGATGCATCATTTCTCCCCCAAGTTCCATTAATTCGCTGCCGTGTGAGTTATCGCGTGTGGGAGATGAATGGATAAACCCTCAGACAAATGAACAGGCCAACAAATGGCATCAAAGGAGACTAAAACAAGTGCAAGCTGAATATATCCTGCCGATTTTTTTTTTTTCTCCAGCCATGCCCGCTCAGGCCCTCCACCGCCACGTTGATGTTAACTAAGGAAGCAGGAACAGGAAGTACCCCCGGCAAAAAAAAAAGGCCACAAATTAAACGGCGCGTTGGCTAATAAAGCGATAATACAGCTGTGATGATGTGTCACTCAAGCACCTCCACGGCGAGAGAAAGACACGGAGGAGACACTTTTATTGCGCTTGGTGGCGTGGGTGGGCGTGTTCAGGGGAGGGACGGGACATGTCAGCTTGCTTGCACGTGTGCGTGCGTGTGCGTGTGTGTCATGTTATGCTAATTTACAACGCAGTATGTCGGTTTTTGTTATCAGCAGTGTTGTGCTGCATTCATGTGCGTGTGCTTTCATGTGTGTGAGTGTGTGTGTGTGTGTGTGTGTGTGTGTGTGTGTGTGTGTGTGTGTGCTTTTGCGGCATTAATTTCACAGAGCGCTGGAAGCATCCAGGCAGGCCGGCCTGTTAGCGGAGCCGCTCTGCCACTACTTATTAATCACGCTGGCAGACAGGCAGCGGTGGCGCTGCCCCTCTGCCTGCCAAATAGGGAGCTGGCCTCACTCTGATAACTTTCAACATGCGACGCCCGCTGCCCCGAAGCTGCCAAATTAGGAGCAACTCCGGCTCAGATAAGTCTAATAGGCGCGTGCTGTGGGAGGGTGATAGACGGTGGCTTGCCGGTAAGAATGATGGCTGCGGGCGGAGCTGCGGGGTGGCGGTTAAGAAGCAGGGAAACAAAGGTGAGGAAGCGAGCAGGGAACAAAACAGACAAATTTCTCTTTTTTTCCACTTCATCGAGGGCGAGCATCCGCAGCCGCTGGCCCGGATGTCAGCGCACGTTCAGGACAGAGCGACGCGCCGTTTCTCTGCCAGCAGGAGAGATGATGCTTATTTACAGTCTTCATTCATGTGCTATTCCAGCAGAACGGTGAAAGTCACTGCCAATCTTCGCTGGCAAAACCTCCGCCGGGCACAAAAAAGCAAATTGATCGTCCAAACTGTGACTTTGGACGGGTCACAACATTTAATCTCTGCTCGGTGCCGAGGTGTAAATAATTGTCAAAAACTTGCGCGCAGCAGAGTGGAATCTGTAAGTGCGTTTCTGTTAATTTGGTTCCTTTATGGTCTGGTAAACCTAAAGACTTCATAGCTGGGTTTTCGCGGCGATTCAAAACCATCTGAATAATGGACCTTTCTGGTGTACGAAACCGTAAAATGTGTTGTTTAGAAGAAGAAGAAGAAGAAAAAAACGCACTGAAGTGTTTCCAGGTTGTCTCGCATCTATTCATGTTGCTCTATGAATTATTCATCAAGGCCGTGGGCATCTTTCATATGAGTCGGTCTGTAGATTCACGGTGCACACACGTAACATTGACTTTGACTTCTCTCTCCCACTCCACAGGACTTTGACTACACACTCTATACACTTTCACTCAGTTCTTTCACGCGTCTTATTTCTGACATGTCTTCAGTCTGTTGCCTTCCACTCCCCTGAACACCGTTTCTTCACCAGCAGAATTACAATACAGAATAAGGCCTTTCTTCACCTGCACGTCATCTGCAGAAGCTCTTTGCACCAGCTGCAGTCATCGCTTCCCCGTGAGAGTGAACGAACAGCACAGTCCTGCTACATTAAACACTGCATTTAAACGGTGTAACTGGGCATCGTGGCTGCTGCTAACTTCTCGGGCATATCCAACCACATTCCAGCCGACTGACAGGCATGATGATGATGAATTTCTTCATTTTTTTAAAAAAGGGACAATATACGAGGAACATTAACCTCATAAAACAAGGCGAGATGTAATGTGCCAGGCTTTAGCAGACTCGCTGTTATCCGCCCGCTGTGCCTGGGTTATGAACGTGGAGGAAGAATACGGAGTTCCCACCGGTATAATCACAGAGCACACACTGCACTGCAATCCAGTCATTGTAGCCTCAGTCAAAACTGAAGGTCACGTAAAAGACCAACTTCTGCAGGACAACCTGAGATCACACACATTCATTGAACGCCCTGTATGTGTTATGAAAATGAGTTAGAATGTACAATAAGAACTCATATTTAAATAAATCCACTGTTGTTTGCATTAAGCAGATATGGTGTAGATATAAGTGACACAAAGTTGAAGAAAGGTACTAGAACTTTTTGAAAGACTACTGCAGCTGTTACAGCAGCGGCGGCTTCACTGCTGAGCGGACCATGACGTTATGACGCCGCCACCTATCAACGGTGGTTTAGCTTCAGAGGACACGAGGTGGATCTCGCGGTCGGGCTGGAGACGATCTGCTCTTTGCTTGAGCAGGGGTGCGATTTAAAGGCAGCTTAAAGTGAATTTAGGTCAAAGCCGGGGAGCGGCGTCGCCTGCCGTGCGAGGCCGGCGGATTTACAGCACGGAGAAAAGTCCAAACATCATTTAATATGAAGAGGCGGCTTCCTTTAGTGGCCTGGTGGTGCCGGCGGATGTGACCACAGCATCTCTAGTTTGATTCCTGTCTCTGGTAGTCTACCTCTCTTAAAGGGTTTTAAAAATTTGAATAAAAAAAAACACTTTTTTTAATCCGTGTGTGTTATATTAGGCATTGTTTACCATCTCTAGCATTTGACTCATGACTTCATATTCCCTTTTTTTTTAATTTTCACAGTATTTATTTAATTTCCTTTACACTGAACATAGCAAATAGAGATTCAGGGCGCCCTGCGTGTGCTGCATGAGCTCTCAGCACTGACACCCTCCGTGTTTGGGCAGCCGTAAATAGAGAGGCGACAAGTCCTGTTTCCACAGTTGTGATGTCAGTGGCTCGTGGGGATGGAATAAAACCACCGCAGCGGTACACAGCACTGGAACACACTTTCATTAACACGTCGCATGTCCGGGCCCGGCCGGCTGAATTGGTGAGAAGAAAGGGAGCGAGGGATCGGCAGAATAGATAACGGACGGGTGGAACATTACAGCAGAAGAAACACACTGTACAGCTGGTAAACCACCAGTACGTGTGTTTGTCCACAATTAAAACACAAAGACATGTTTATAATGACTCTACTTATATTGAGATAACGTCATTTTCCATTTACTTAACTCCTAACATGGTGTGATAAGTGCAATTTTAGTGATGATAATGATTATAAGCCCACGCTGCAAAAACTGACATCTTCACAGGTGATAATATCTTGTTTTTGGTACAATTAGTCCAATATTGAAAAGAATTAACTTAATCCACTGGTAGTTTTTATTGATTTTAGTCAATTTAATCTTTTTAGGAAAACTTTCTTCTTGTTTTTGTAAAACAAGACCTTGAAATAAGATAAATTGTGGTATAAGATAATTCCACTCAATATTACACTAATTATCCAAATCTCCATAAATCTCCAAAAAAAGCCTTTATTTAAATTGATGTAATTCATTTTGTTTAACTTCACCTCATCCCAAAATAATCATGTACATTTAAACAGATGATATTTGATAGCTAAACCATTGCTTGATTTACAATCTAGCATTAAATGCAGTAGAGGTGATGTAAATTAAGCACAACATATGTTTTTGTTGCAATACTGTAGGAGAAATGGAATGGAATGCACCTACACATATATGTATGGTTGGACTGTGTTTAATACCTTGTTGTATGATGATGATTTGTAGATTAACAAAAAGGTTGTGTCAGTTTGAATTTACCGTGTCGAATCGCCGTTTAGAGGTGAATTCCCAGCTGCTTTTTACTTACTGCCAGTCTGCCCCGGAAAGTCAGCGACACAAATCAGAAGGTTGACAAACGGTGTTATTTGGCCTCGTGGAAGCCATGTTTTCCACCGCCACTAACAAAGGCCCTCAGCAGAGCTACCCGTTTGCTTTGACTGCGTTCTGAAATACGATAGTCTAATAGCCTCTCTGGTCCGTAGCCAGCGCTGATGGACTCGGCGGTTCTGTGTCACCGGGCCAGTGCCGTCCTGTCGGCGTGATGAGACCCGCTGTGTGTGCTTTTAGGAAGGAAGCCAGACCGGTATCTGATTAACAAAACGAGACTCATCATGTCTGCGCTGAATCTAATCTGTTGCAGAGAAAGTTAAATATTATCAACGTAACAGTTTAAGACCAATGAGGATCAGATCAAACTGTATGGATTATAATAATAATAATCTAAAGTTAAAGTCAGAGATTAGGATGTTAGGATTTCCCTAAAAAAGTAAAGTCCTACAGCTGTAATCCGTCTTATATCACTTATAACTGATTAGACGTGTGTAGTGCGTTTATGTGCTGTCTGTATTTTCTACTTCTCTTATTATGTTGCTGTGCAGCAGACACTGCAGCATTTTGAGGAATAAAGATGAGGTGTGACTGTATTTGTGTATTAGAAGAGTAAAAAATACTCATTGTATTTCCCTGTTTTCCTGTTTTACGACATTGTGCTTAGCTCCTTTAGGTTTCACATTCACTGCTCCGTCTTTAACAGGAGGAACTTGACAAAACAAGTGCAGATTTGATGCATTTTATGTTATAACAGCGCTGTGAAGTTCATTATTGATGAGACTGTGAAAGCTGGTAAAGAAACTGTGGTGAGACAGTGCAGAGATTTATAGTGAAAGTAGAAATCTCATAATTGTTCATTCTTTATTAATAAATAATATTTTTTTCTCATATCATGAATGAATTATCATTCTGAGTGAAGAACAGTCCTGATTTACAGTGAAGTAGAAAAGCCCTTTATAATTGCTGATCTACTCCATAGACTGTGAGTCGTGTGCGTTCTCTCTGACTCCGCTGGTGTGTTCCTTCCGTTGCCCATCCCTGTATATTTCATCGCTTAGCTTGAACCTGTCAGCATCTATTTAAGGTAAATATTCAAACATCCATCCATCCATCCATTGTCTATCCCGCTTATTCCCTTTTTGGGGTCGCAGGGGTCTGCTGGAGCCTATCCCAGCGCGTTAAGGCGAGAGGCAGGGATACACCCCAGATGGTCGCCAGCCAATCGTGGGGCACACACACCATTCACACACCATTCACTCTCACACTCACACCTATGGGCAATTTAGAGTTGCCAATTAACCTGAGCATGTTTTTTTGTATTGTGGGAGGAAACCGGAGTACCCGGGGAAAACCCACGCAGACACGGGGAGAACATGCAAACTCCACACAGAAAGGCCCAGGCCCAAGGCGGGTCTTGAACCTGCGACCTTCTTGCTGTGAGGCAACAGTGCTAACCACCGCACCACCGTGTCGCCCAATATTCAAACACACACACTCAAATACACAGCAAACGTGTGTGTGTCTGCACAATTTTCCCTAACATTGTTTATCCAGATTGTTTACCCGATGCACATGGAAGTGGAAGGTCAAAATAATCAAACGGTGTGTGCGCGCGCGTGTGTGTGTGTGTAAAAAAAGAGAGAGGGATAGACTGTAAGGAGCATGCACACACACACTAATGCCTTCCAAACTTTGATGTGCAGCAGCCTTATCTGATAATAACCTCCCAACGTTCAAGGCATTTGGCATAACTTCCATTGTCATCAACACAATGAAATGCGTTTTATCGTGTCATTTGCATATTTTAATTACACTGCCATGGACGAGTTCAGGAAATAGCAGGCGTCCCGATTAATGTCTGTTATGTTCTTCTACTTTTGATGGACAGGGTTGCCGTGTGTATGCGTGTGTGTGTGTGTGTGTGTGTGAGTATGATGTGTTAATCGGGTGAGACGGTGTTGGGTTTTTGGTGTAAATCAGGCGGCAGAGGAAGCAGCATCTGAGCGCCGGTGCTCCCCCAGCACGAGGCCGACCCTGTGAGTTGAGATGAAGGTTAGCGGCTGCATAATGACTCCAAACACTGCAACGCTTCGCTTCAAATGCGGCAGATATGAAGCGGCCCGCTCTCATTCCGCGCGTTTTGATGTGGGCGTTCACTTCAAGCCGGTTCATCCAGGGCGATCTCTGTAGCGTGTTCTAATCGCCAAGTCGTTTTAAAGTCTACTCAAACTCCTCTTTAAATCCTAGAGTTGAATGTTTGAGCTTTGCTCGTGCAGACTGATATTCATAAAGAGTTTGACACTAGAAGGCTGTTTTCATATTCATCTGCTGAAAAATGGAAAGTTTCTCTCGGCTAATTGAAAATCAAGTTCCAGGACAAACGGTTCAGAAGCCGTTTCTCCTTAAATATTTAGTGTACATGAATGTGATGTGGTAACTTGATGTGGAAACTTCAGTGCACAAAACACTCTGAGAATTGAGTTTACAGTAAACAAGGAGACATTTTGTGTCTAAGTATTTGTAAATTCATAGATTCCGGAATTTTCAATGAGCGAGAAAGTTGAAATGTAATTTAAAGGATGGATTTTTAAGAAATAATTGACCAGGGAATGATTGAATGGGGGGAAAAAGGCACAAATTATTACTTGAAGTAGAGGATTTTATATACATATTAAACCATGTCTGGGATCTTGAAGTAACTTTTTTAAATAGTGGAAAAAAGAACAAAATAAAGTGTGAAATTGAGGAAGATTTTTTTTTGTTTTATACTTATTTTCCTAATTCTTTTAAAATGTGCATAATGTGAAATTTCTGGAGACACAACTTATGAAACAAATCCAGAATGTAGAACAACGTTGATTATTCAGGAACCATGAAGCTGCACACATTTATCACAGGCTGCAGACCAAGGGATGGTATTTATATTTCTGTAATAACAAATGACATGATTATGAATATAACTAAAACATCGACGATACTAAACTCACACACTGCGAGCACGGACAAGCATATGATGACATTTCTGTCCGAGGCCGATGCAGGTGCCAGATATCACCACCAGGTGGCGCCGAACGATGGCGTCTCTTTAAAGCTCCATTTACTGCAAGTGTGATCCAGAAACCAGGATTTCTGCCTGTTCATTACCAAAATGTAGTCACCTGTTCATGGTACCGTTCCCAACATTTGCTGAAAATTCGATGAACACTTTTTAAAGTTTTTTTTTTTTTTTTTGCCAACAAACACCGAACAAACAGACAAACTGAATAAAATCCAAACTCAGCTAAACTGCGCGGTGCTGGCGACGTTCAGCGCGCCGCGCCGTGCAGAGCTACCGTAACTAGGCCAACCCAGCGTGGGCTCTGTTTGAAGTATTGCAGCATTTTTTGCCAGCGTGTAGTGGAATTGCAGAGGTCTACTTTTAGCTCCAGAGAGGCTCAGACACAACAGCCATTCAGTGTATGAGCAAAACACACACACACACACACACACACACACACACAAAGAGGCCCAGTGGCATGCACACACATTCACAGATAGACATGTACAAATAAAAGTAGTAACCTGTATGCAGACAAGCGCCATCAGACACACACACACACTCACACACACACACACACACACACAAAGAGGCCCAGTGGCATGCACACACATTCACAGATAGACATGTACAAATAAAAGTAGTAACCTGTATGCAGACAAGCGCCATCAGACACACACACACACACTCACACACACACACACACATACACACACACACACACACACACACACAAAGAGGCCCGATGGCATGCACACACATTCACAGATAGACATGTACAAATAAAAGTAGTAACCTGTATGCAGACAAGCGCCATCAGACACACACACACACTCACACACACACACACACACACACACACACACACACACTCTTACACACACACACACACACTCACACCCCCACAGACCCACAACCAGTGTTTATCCATTTATTTTTGCTGTTTGTTTGTTTTGCTCAGTAAATCCTAACCACTGCACAGCTGCTGCCGCTGGAGCAGGCACGGACAGCAGTTTGGGGATTCATTAGCTCTTGTTTTCCTCCTTCTGTTCACCCCCACCCGTCCCCCCCCGTCCCCCCCGTCCCTGCTCAGGAGGATTGCATGAACAGAATAGAGACGGGCTAGATCAAGATACTGGTGTGCTCTTATACACTACTCAGCTAAATTTGGCTTTTTTTCTGTATATTTCTACGTGAGGAGACGACGTTTGTCAACTTTATCAACAGCAACAAGAAAAAGACTCAAGTGATCCAGTCTTAGATTGGGAGGAGTCCAAAACTTTTAATAGGGAGCCTGCTGTGCAAACAGGGGATTTTGAGGTTGAAAATAACCATCAGGCAGAGCGAGTCTAACACAGGACGGCACGGAGCGGCATTATGGGAAGTGTATTTTACGTACTTTCGCAAATTATTTCAATATCCTGGTAGCACCTCTGACCTATGAATGGAGTGTCACAGGTAAGAAAGAACACATCCATCCAGCTTCAATGACTCCTGAAGGCATCGTGCAGTAAGAGTCTTTTATGTTGCTGGCGAATACAGGAATGGCTTAAAACAATTACTGTGGCATTGTGCAACTCCGGCCCACACAATCGTGCACATCCTACCATACATCGTTTTCCGATCTGCCTCATGGCATCCCTATTTCACCCGCCATTACCCTCTGACTGGATAGAAACCCCCCGGGGACAGCGGCACCCAGGGGAGCTAAATGATGGATAAACAGGAGTGAAGGGGGGGGGATGTGGAAACACTCAAACACACAAAAGAGGAGACTGGGAAGTTGAAGGCTTTTCAATTTTCTGAGCGCACACACACACGCACACACACGTGAAGAGGCTGGTGATTGTGAGTGTGTGATCAGGCTGGTGAGCTATTGTTCCTCGGGGCTGTAAAAGTGTTCACAGGGCAACAAAACCTGATCGATAGAAACACACCGCCACTCTATAAAGGCTCTAGTTAAAGAAGAAGAGTGAAATAGATACCAGTCCTCCTTCTCGTCCCTGTGGACACACACACACACACACACACACACACCTGGCAATCTATCATCTCACTTCCTTTCACTGTGTTTGTCCCTTTGTGACTCATTCTGTCTCTGTCAGCCACACTCATCACTCTGCCTCCCTGTCATCCTCCCTCTGTGTACAAGTGTGTGTCTGTGTGTGTGTGTGTGTGTATCCCTCTGTGTCCATCTGACACACTTGGACTGGCCGGTGACAAAAACAAGAGCAATCACACTCTCCCATGCTAAACACACACACACACACACGTGCAGATTAAGGCTCAGAGAAACACTTGTGTGCACACAGTCGTGCTCTGCTGGGAGCTGGCCTGGTTTCTCTTTCAACAGCGTCCACACACACACACACACACACACACACAGCATAAAGAATGACAACACACTGAGCTTGAGACAACATCAAAACAAACACACTGATGCAAGTACACACACAGACACACAATCAGCCCTATGACTTCATTAAAGGGCGAGCGAGAGAGTGACAAGGCTTGAAAGAGTCGACTGAATGTGCAGAAGGCAAGAGAACCTCACGAAGAGACACACACACACACACACACACATACGGACCGTTGGGATGAAAGCATGACGGAGGGAGGAGGGAATTAAGCGCCAGTTAAAGCGTGATTGACGATAAACACGTTAACGTGCGGTGACACGAGCCATCCTCCACGTCTGTGTCCCTCCGTGGCTCCGTGACCCCGGCGGGAGTCGATCCGCCGGCGAGGGCGGCGACGTCCTCGGGTCACGGGGTGGACGTGTCTCACTTCAACACGGATCTGTCCTTGCTGTTTTCACGCATATCTACTCCTGAAAGCATGGAAAAGCCTATTTTTAGCGACGGCTGATATGAATTGAATATTTAACGATTCCTTCATCAGTTATTGAGTTCATCTTTACATACGTGCTGTGAAACCGACGTAGTTTATTTATGTCACTAGTCTTCTGGGGTGTGTAAAGCAGTAGATAGAATGCTGAGGTATTAATATACTGCACATGTATACAGATAAAAACAAGAAGCCTCTGCAAATACATTGGTCATAAACAAGCTGCAAGCATTTATTCAGTGGGCTGATAGACACAGAAAGAGAGAGGGAGAGAGAGTACTTTGTAGATTCCTGCAGGGAATACAGTGTTTCAGCAGCCAAATAACATTAAAGGACAGATTCCCATATTTAATACGATCTTAAAACAACAGTCAGGTGTATGGATGAACACTGTTGTTCTTATTTTATTGCTGTTTTTCTTTAAAAAATGTGAATCCATCTTCTCAACACAAAGACCAAGAGTCTAGCAAGAACAAGTTAAAAGGGGAAAGTAATGGTCTAATAAATACTGAATAAACACTGTACAGTGATGTTGTACAGCTTGTAAAATACTGTATATTAGTAGTGAAAATCAGTGGACTGCTCCTCTATAAAAATAAGGGCATAAATGTGGAATAATTTCACAGATAATTTGGTTGTCGCGTCCAGGCAATGGTAATGACAACTTTAGAGAGAGAACGAGCACAAAGCGGAGGAGGGAGGAGAGCGGAGTGAATCACCCAGGGCCAATCCATGAGTCCAAGTCAGGGTGGTGTGTGTGTGTGTGTGTGTGTGTGTGTTGCTGAGAAAAATAAAGGGAATGTTTCTCCTTCCCCCCACTTTTCCTTTTTCCACTTCCAAATCCCTCTTCCTCTCCCTGGCGTCTTTCGGCGTGACCCTCTGGACATGGCGATGCATTCAGGGTCCAGGTCCAGATTGTAATCTCATGTATTGCGGTGGTGGCGGAATATGCAGCCTATCAAACAGGGAGGGTTTGTGTGTGTGTGTGTGTGTGTGTGTGTGTGTGTGTGTGTGTGTGTGTGTGTGTGTGTGTGTGTGTGTGTGTGTGTGTCCTATACATTATTCACATGCTTGGAGCCGCCCACATCTGTTCGTTTCTCCGGACACATACTCCTCTGATAGAGAATAATTTCTATGCTGCCAAGGACACACACACACACACACACACACAGACCATGCCTGACCCATGTCAGCTGAATTCACGTGGGGCATAGTGTGTTAGAAGCACAGTTTATCATCCAGCAGCCAAACGGTTCACCTGTTCACACACAAATCATACAGTAATCCCATGTATGGCTGCACTCAAAGTCACAGATGCATGCACCTCTGCATACAATAAATGAGTATACACACACACACACACACACACAGGCACAACAAACCTGTACATGCATGTTGCGTGTCTCATGGCTCTGTGACAGCACATAAAAGGCTCATTTCTCATTGAAACCGCAGGATAGAAACACGTGTGTTTGTGTGCTTTATGATACATGGAGAACAACAAAATCAAATGGGTCTTTGAAAGGATGTTGATGGACTTTGAGACAGAGAAGAGAGTGTGTACTTTGATTATTCCTCTGTATGTGTGTGTGTGTGTGCACGCACACGTGTTGTGTGCATCTATTTATGTTTGTGTGGAAGACAGTCTTCTCTGTAGTGTCAGCCTTTGATCAGTGTGTGTGTGTGTGTGTGTGTCAGAGAGAGAGAGAGAGAGAGAGAGAGAGAGAGCCAACCCCTGGTGTCTTGGAGGCAGATGAAACACTGTGCCTCTATCCTGGCCTGACAGAACTCCCACTATCCTTCTATCCTCCTTTGCTCCCTCTCTCTCTCTCTCTCTCTCTCTCTCTCTCTCTCTCTCTCTCTCTCTCTCTCTCTCTCTCTCTCTCTCTCTCTCTCTCTCTCCTTTGCCCCCTCCAACCACCGTTCCTTACCACAGCCATTTTAAAGCCCATTCATGCAGAGCACCACTTTCATCATGCACTGAAGTGTTTTGACCGACTCCTGTTTTCTTTTTCAGATAGACACGACAATACTAATGATGTCAGTTTTTTAATGTCCCACCAACTCATTGATTATTTTGATAAGGGTGTTAACTAATGCAATCTCTCTTCCTAATATTGGACAATAAGAAAAAAAACAGATTTTCCTTATTTCAAGATCTGGACCTAATATTAACAGTGCACACATTGTGTGCAAAGAACTATGTCAATGTAGATGTATTTTCTTTGTATTGCATTTATTAGCTTAATTAATGCCCTCATTAGCATAATTGGTTATATTTAATATGTCATGGTGATTACAGTGGGGCATTAGGCAGCTTATTTGCCTCTTGTTTCTGCTCCATTTAATGAGTGCACACAAACAAGTTGCTTATTTATGCGTGCGTTCGCGGTGTTTAAGGAGCGGCACGAAAATTGGGGGAACGCACGACGTGCTCATCGATAGGCGCCTCGATTGGTTTTGTTTTATGCATCGCCAAAGATGATAAATGCTTATTGATTTTGGTCGCACTTGCAGGATGGAGAGAGCAATCATTGGACGATGCTGTGAACCACAAGTGACGAAAGTATACTTACAGGTATTTTTAATCTGGGCCTCCTACTAGATGATTTTTGCATAATATACAGTATATTACTTAATTTAACTCGTTTCGGCCCTTTTGGTTTATGCATCCCCTTGAGAAATGAGTGTGAATTTATTTTGGGTCTAATTGGAAATGACTTACTGTGTGTGTCTCTGCCAGCTGTAACACGTATTTAACCTCTACTGTATAGACAGTATGGGTGACCTTTTCCAGTGCACCTGCCTTTAAATAAACTAATTGTGTGTCCCATTAGGACCAGAGAGGCTGAGTTAATGGGTACTTAAATAGAAAATATTGAGGTCTTTGGTGGAGAGGATACGCCGTCGTACTCAAGAGAGGCAAAAATGTGAGCTACCAACATAGAAGAAGTTCCAAATCAGTCCACAAGGAGAATGTCACTTGTTAATACACAATAGTTCATGACAAATGACAACATGTGTGTGGATTTAAACTCCTTATAGCCCACAGCTGGCAATGTAGAAACTTAGAAGAACTCACTCAAACCTAAATTCCAGGCATGTCGTCAGCTGTAATCCAGTTACGGGCGTGATTCAGATTAGGGTCACCTATATTTCCCGGGCTGCTGTGTCGTGCCGTGTTCCCGTTAAAGTCCCCGCTCGGTGGCATCAGAAAGAGTAAACGTCATTAAGGTGGTGGGTGGTGAAAAAGCAATTTCTCCTCTGACTCCCGCCGTTTTCTCTGTGTACCGCCTGTCGGCCCTTGATGAACGTCGGCATTGCTAACACATACACACATTGTTCTCTGCAGCCATGTAATTCCCTCTCAGACAGAAGCTGGTTTACAGGTCAAACCAGGGAACATTCACCAGACAGGTACTAAATGCTGCCATCATACTATCTCTCTTCTCTCCATGGCGTCTGCCCTCCTGGTACCTTCCCCATGATGCAGGCTTCCTGAGCACCGGGGACCAGTCGGCCAAGGGGAACTACGGCCTGCTGGACCAGATCCAGGCGCTGCGCTGGCTCAACGAGAACATCGGCCACTTCGGCGGAGACCCAGAGAGGATCACCATCTTCGGCTCCGGGGCCGGGGCGTCCTGCGTCAACCTCCTCATCCTCTCACACCACTCAGAGGGTAAAGAAAGATTATTATGCGTTGTTTTTTTTGCTTAGCCATTGTTTTTTGTTTGTCTTTTTTTCTTGCTACAGCAAATTCCGTTTACCTGTCATGTCACGTTTTTGTTTCTGTGTTTACTGGTGATGGGATCATGACTAATGGGTTGTGGCTGCTTACATGGATTCTGCCTGAACCAACGATGTTCTAATCCCCAGTTTAGCTCAACTCTATCCTCAAAAAACAAGCACTTTTTTTTCCTGAAATGTGAAATATGGCTAATGAAGTACCCAGGTTGGATCCAGATGGCTGTCTGTGGAGGATGAATGACGGGGGGCTCCAACGCTACCTGGCCTGGCGAGCGCCCTGTTAACGCTCCACTGCTCTGGCGCGGCGAGGCTCGGCCTCCGTCAAAAACCCACATCCATCTGACCTCGTGCTCCCCATTACCAACAACACACCCCGAGGGCTAAGTGTTAACATTGCACCACCAGAAAGAGAGAGGCTAATCGACTTTGATCTGAATCGAGATCAGTGTGGCCGGCGACCCGCAGCCGAGCGGTCACGCACTCGCCGCCTTTGATCACGCTGATCTCGGAGCTGTCGTCCTCTTCCGACGGCCTGCGACTTTCTCTGTTCTTGCCGCAGCGCGAGGACTCTCCCTCAGCACCCCCCCCCCCCCCCCCCCCTCCCTCCCTCGCCCCCCGCCTCTTCTCCTCCACACACAAACCACAAACCGCAAAGGACAGAAACAGCGAGGAGATGCTGGCTGGAAAGAAAGAGGAAGATTAGAGGATGCGTGTTCACATCTGTTTCAATCTCCGCGCTGTGTGTGTGTGTGTGTGTGTGTCTGAAGCATCAAGCAGGCGTCTGCTGCGTCTCTAATTTTGACTCGCTCCGTCTGCGTCGATGTGCCTGGAAAATAAATGCAGCCGCCGCTCCAGTGAGCGTGCGTGTGCACCGCTGCTGTTTCACTGTATCCATTTAACACCGCCTCTATAATTACCACTGATGTCTGTTAACCCTTCATATTAACCCGCTCACACCCAACCCTGCTCACTCATTTGCAGCTAGAAAACCTCCCAAAGACCCCAATAGTTTTGTATTTAAATCATAATTACTGGGGTCACGTCAAGCTGGTGTTACTTGGCTAGATTATTTACAGAGGAGTAAAGAATGGACTCTGGTCTACAATGATATAAAGATTGATGACTATTTATTTTTAAATATATATATTTTTACATAGTAATATCACTGAATAGATTCACACCAGTCTCATGTCTGTGCATTAACTACGGAGTTAGTGTGTGGAGGCGATACACAGGCATAGAGCAGCGTTACTACAGCTGTAAATCTGACCAATTAATATGTGTTGTATGTGTAATATGTGAGGGGGATCATATGCTAACTATTTCCTAATAAAGCATGATTCAGCACTCTGCCGCTGCTGGAAGTCACTGTGCCTATGGCTGTTGTTGCCAATAAATATCACAGCACATAACTCCCCCAAAGTCACTTTTAAGAGACACGACATATTAATTGTGACATTTTTAGAGATGCTGGTATTTTGGAAGTTTTTGGAGAAAGTCAGCCGAGGTGTGTTTGGTGAATTAATGTGAAGGTTCCCTGCTAAATGCACAAACCACATAGTGTCATTCTTCACATCTCTCTCTTGGAAAGGGAAATATTAATTCAGTATTACCGCAGATGGCCATGCTGTGTACACTGGCTACATGAAGAATGGAAATTTTCATTTGTTTTCATTTTACATGGCAATCAGAAATGATGATATAATTGTCATTGCGGTTTAATTAGACATGTTTTCAGGGAGCTCTGCTTCAGCTGCAGACAGATCCTGTTTTATATTAACCCCTTGTCTCCTGTTGCTGACAACCAACCCCCCTCCCCCCTACGCTGCCACCTGTCCTTTCATGCCTCCACTTTGTCATCACCCCATCATCATCGTCCTCGTCTCCATCAGCGTAGCCGAATAAAAGTGGGCAGTGAGCAGTGAAGGCAAGCAGCACTTTAGGGAGTGACCAAGAAAGTGGTTTTGAAGACGAATAAAACAATACCCATCTTCCACCTCTCTCTAACTCCCTCTCCCTCTGTCCGTGTTTCCTCTTTTCCTCAGTGTCAGTGTAGGTGTAACTGTTTCAAAGCTACTTCGTACTGTAATTGATTTCCCAGGGAAAGGGGGCTCTGCGGCACTGCTTAATAATTAACTGGCCAATCTTCATCCCGGGAGAGGAGAGAGGAGAAAAAGGCAGCGCGAGAGGAAGCGAGTGAGGCAGGCGGCCCCTTAACGAGCCACTCGAGTGGTTCAAACAGCACAGGACAGGCAGAACTAAGGAGGCCGAGAGACAAAGAGGAGGAGAGGGAGGGGAGCGACACAGCTAGAGATCGTTCAGAGAAGAAACAGCAGCACAAGAAAGAGAAAAATGTCTCTTTTGACATCTCAGCTGTGCTGGTTCCCTCTCCTGCCTCAGTTTTTTTAGCTAGTGCACTAAAGCATAGTAATATGGCTGTATATATATATGTATACAGTCGTCCTCAAAATTATTCATACCCTTGCTGATTCTTGTGATTTTTTCATTTAGTGATTAAATAAATGCTTGTTTTCAAATTTGTGTTTTAGCTTCATGTGACCAACAATTGAAAGAATGACAACAATATAAAATAATTTTAAAAAATCATTTCTGGGGTATTTTATTAACGGAGTCCAAAAAAATGCCATGTTCAAAATTATTCATACCCTAGTCCATCGTCTTTATTTAATAGTCAATGGCATAGCCTTTATTCTTTATGACTGCTTCCAGACGATTCTTGTACGTGTCCACAAGCTTCTTGCACGTCTCCTGTGGGATGTTGGCCCACTCTTCCTTGGCCAATGCCTCAAGCTGGGTCAGGTTGGTTGGTTTCCTCGCCATCACTCTGGTCTTCAAGTGATGCCACAGATTCTCAATTGGATTGAGGTCAGGACTTTGACTTGGCCATTCCAGGACACTGATGTCATTGTCCTTGAACCATCTCTTGACTACCTTGGCGGTGTGTTTAGGATCATTGTCTTGCTGGTACATCCAGTTTTGGCCAAGCTTGAGTTTTTCAGCAGATTCCTTGACATTTTCATCAAGTATCCTGATATAATCCTCCTTCTTCATGATACCTTGGACCTTGACGAGATTGCCTGTGCCACTGGAAGAGAAACATCCCCACAGCATTATGCTTCCACCACCATACTTGACAGTGGGCACAGTGTTCTTTGGTCTATAGGCTTCTCCTTTCTTCCTCCAGACATACTGGGTATCCATATGGCCAAATAACTCCAGTTTTGTCTCATCAGACCACAGGATTGTTGACCAAAAGCTGGGTTCTTGCTTCAGATGACCTCTACAAAAGGCCAGGCGAGCTACCAGATGTTTTTTCCTGAGCAGCGGCGTCTTCCGAGGTTTACGTCCATGGAGACCTCCTCTGTGCAAAACTCGCTCAATGGTGGACCGTGACACCTTTGTCCCTGTCTGCTCAAGGGTTTGAATTAGGGCCTTGGTTGTGGTCCGTGGGTTGGTGTTGACCTCTCGGCAGATTCTCCTGGCAAGTTTGGGGGACACCTTACACTTTCGGCCACGCCCACTGAGGTTTTTGACAGTGTTGAACCTCTTGTGCTTGTTGATGATGCTCTGGACGGTTGAGACAGGGACACCATACTGCTTGGAAATGGCCTTGTAACCCTTTCCTTCACTGTGGGCCTGCACAAGACGCTGACGCAGGTCCTCACTGAGCTCCTTCTTCTTTACCATGATGACCAGAGATTAACAATGACCTGAACCCTTTCCCACTATTTATACTCTTCTGGAAAGATGCTATTTTTTTTAACCTTGTTTAACATTTGGTCAACAAAAAAGGTATTCATTCTGATGAGACATCATGAAATAACTTTGGGACAAAGATGAACACATTTGGGACATTTTTGTTGAGATATTGCCAGGGGTATGAATAATTTTGAACATGGCATTTTTTTGGACTCCGTTAATAAAATACCCCAGAAATGATTTTTTAAAATTATTTTATATTGTTGTCATTCTTTCAATTGTTGGTCACATGAAGCTAAAACACAAATTTGAAAACAAGCATTTATTTAATCACTAAATGAAAAAATCACAAGAATCAGCAAGGGTATGAATAATTTTGAGGACGACTGTATGTATTAGAAGCATTGTACTTGTTTTGTTGGGAGATTGTAAGACAGGAATAGAAGGTATATATTCAAGTAGTGTGTTGATCACATCCTGTTCCAAAACTATTCATACATTTACACAATTGCTCAGATCTGTACAGATGCTACATATTGAGAGGGGGACTGCACATGACTTAGATTTAGAGTGAAATCACCCAAAGTTTCACACCTTTTTAGGATGATTAGGGTTAAACGGGTCCCTTCATAATGTCATTTAAATCCAGCTCCTGTTCACTTGTCCTTTCAGGTCTGTTCCACAGGGCCATAGCCCAGAGCGGGACAGCGATCTCCAGCTGGTCCGTCAACTACCAGCCCCTCAAGTACACCAAGATCCTGGCCAGGAAGGTGGGCTGCACCTACACGGAGACGGCCGACCTGGTCGACTGTCTGAGACGCAAGAACTTCAGGGAGCTGGTGGACCAGGACATCCAGCCGGCCCGCTACCACATCGCCTTTGGCCCCGTGGTGGACGGAGACGTGGTGCCCGATGATCCCGAGATCCTCATGCAGCAGGTCTGCACCGAAATCACAGGTCACCTTAAAACAGTCGGAGAAATTCCAATTTGTCTGTTTATTTTATATCATAATGTACGTATGTTGCAACCCCATCACAGCACGTTTGAGTAGTGAGCCATGTAATCAATCAGATAATGTTATATTGCGTAAAGGTTTTCTGAAGTCCTGAAGAGGTCAAACTATGCAGTACTTCACGTGACTAAATTATTTTGTGTAGCTCAATTGTATTTTTCGATAATAACCTCACTCACCGTGTAGTGTCATCTCATCTTCTGCTAGTTTGGTGTTTCTGGGAATTTTGCTTAGCACAGCTCCGTACTACCCGTGCATAGATAGCTACTCAGCTACTATGTAATTGTTATAATTTAATATCTGGAAGGAGAAATGTATTTGCAGCACTCAACATGTTCTTCCCTTCTTGCACCACCAGGGGGAGTTCCTCAACTATGACATCCTGATAGGAGTGAACCAGGGAGAGGGGCTGAAGTTTGTAGACGACAACGAGGACAACGACGGCATCTCGGCGGCAGCTTTCGACTACACCATCTCCAACTTTGTGGACAACCTCTACGGATACCCGGAGGGTGAGAGACGCCGGCAGTGTCCCCATCAGATTTCATATTCAGAGTTATTTAAATTCCTTCCGCTGTCAGATGGTAGGATTTAGTGGCATTATTGTAGTTTTTGCTGTGAAGGTCCTTATCAGGGGACAATATATGTTCCCTCTGAACTCAGCTGCTTTTTTGGAATCTTAAAAAAAACAAGAGGTGCTTCACTCTCAACAACAACATTCGTCCAAACCTACAGCTGCCAGTGTAAATTCAAGTCTTTGAAACATCACATGGGAAAAGAAGGAGAAAAGATATAATAAAATGTGAGTCCACTCCGAGTGAATCAACCGAGACAGGCATACTAAAGAGATTTCCTCAGCACCGTGCTGGGCCTGTGCTCCGGCCTTTGAGGCTCTGTGGGCACTAATGCTGTCTCCCATCACCCCCCAGGCAGCTCCCAATCACATTGCTGTGGTTCCTAACGGATCAGCCTGCGAACCCCTTGCAGCGTCGGAACACACACACACGCACATTTGAATAATGCAGTCACACTTCCTCTCCGGTGGCTGTCACTCATTCAGCTTTCTGAGTGGCATATTCTGTGTGTGCAGCCTCTAGTTTCTGTCTCTCTCACTCACACGTACAAACACACACACACACACTTCTTCAATGTTTTTCTTTCCTGTCACTCCCGTTCATCTCAGCAACTCGTACTTGTATCTTTGCCCACCCTCTGTTTTACACCTCTCCGCCCTGCCGTTGCTTTCCTTTTAACTTATTAAGTCTTCTCTTTTTCTCCTCCTTTTTTTAAAACTTTTTCCAGGTAAAGACATCCTGAGGGAAACCATAAAGTTCATGTACACAGACTGGGCGGACCGGGACAACGGGGACATGCGGAGGAAGACCCTGCTGGCTCTGTTCACAGACCACCAGTGGGTGGCGCCGGCGGTGGCCACCGCCAAGCTCCACGCCGAGTTCCAGTCCCCTGTGTACTTCTACACGTTCTACCACCACTGCCAGACGGAGACGCGGCCCGAGTGGGCCGACGCCGCCCACGGCGACGAGATCCCGTACGTGTTCGGCGTGCCCATGATCGGCGCCACAGACCTGTTCCCGTGCAACTTCTCGAAGAACGACGTGATGCTGAGCGCCGTGGTCATGACCTACTGGACCAACTTCGCCAAGACTGGGTACTGATTTCATTTTGTTTCCAGATGTCTGTTCATCCCGTGCTGCAACAGCAGGGCGAACAAACGTGAGGTATTTCAGCCTGAGTTCTTTGAAGCTTTTGCTTCCTTTATGATTAAGCGTCTTTAGGTAGTGACACAGATCTGCAGCTTTTAATGTAATAATACCACAACTCTAATAACTTTCCTTGTAGAGTTGTAGAAAATTCCCACCCACATAACAGCATTTACCTACCAAAAAAATTAATTATGCAAGAATTCAATAATCTGATCAAAATCCGCAGTTTTTATAGAATTTTATTACAGAAACATATTATTTACCTACCACATATTCACGGTTTTGGATTTTTGCTGATTTATACTAATCAAGTGCTGATGAGCAGGTACGATAACTATCAACCATCTTAAATATTACAGATTTCTACAATCATCGTGTTTACCATGAAACAACGCAAAGTATTGTTTGAGTGACACAAGGTCAGACAAATCCCTGTGAATGTAAAAGTTATTAGTTGCAGGAATTACATGTAATTTAACGATAGGAAGCTGCTCCTGGTTTGTCACGTTTAAGACGAGTGTTCATGTCAGTGAGTCTAACGGAGCCCAGTCGCACTCATCTGAAGCCGATCCACGTTTGGAACCCTGTCTTACTTTGCTGTAGGTTCATGAATAAAAATGTGTCTTAAGTGTCATCAATGCAGAAATCAATTAAGTGAAACCTTGTCCTCGACTCTGTCCTCGACCCCTCTCTGTCCCCCACTAGTGACCCCAACCTGCCGGTCCCTCAGGACACCAAATTCATTCACACCAAGCCCAACCGCTTCGAGGAAGTCATCTGGACCAAGTTCAACTCCAAAGACAAGCAGTACCTCCACATTGGCCTGAAACCTCGCGTCAGGGACAACTACCGGGCCAACAAGGTGGCCTTCTGGCTGGAGTTGGTCCCCCACCTTCACACTCTGAACGACGAGTTCTTCCCGACCACCCGCTTGCCGCCCACCGGCACCCACAGACCTTGGCCCAGGCCGCCGGGGCCCCGCACCACCCGCCACCCCTACCCTACTTTCCCCTCCGAGGTGGAGCCCGAGGGTTCCGAGCGCCCGCACCAGGACCTGTTCCCCGGGGACACCCGGGACTACTCCACAGAGCTGAGCGTGACGGTGGCCGTGGGGGCGTCGCTGCTCTTCCTGAACATCCTGGCCTTCGCCGCCCTCTACTACAAGCGCGACAAGCGGCACGAGATGCGGCGGCACCGGCTGTCGCCGCAGCGCGGCGGCCCCGCCAACGACCTGGCCCACAGCCAGGAGGAGGAGATCATGTCGCTGCAGATGAAGCACTCGGAGCACGACGCCCACCACGACATGGAGCCCCTGCGGCCCCACGACATCCTGCGGCCCGCCTGCCCGCCCGACTACACGCTGGCGCTGCGCCGCGCCCCCGACGACGTGCCGCTGATGACCCCCAACACCATCACCATGATCCCCAGCACCATCACCAGCATGCAGCCCCTCCACGCCTTCAACACCTTCCCCTCCACCGGCCACAACAACACCCTGCCCCACCCCCACTCCACCACCAGGGTATAGTAGGGACTGACCAGCAGCGCCACCTAGGGACCAGGAGGACTGGCTGTGCTCCATCTGGACCGGAGGCCTCTGGATGTGGGCCTTTGTTCTGTTTTCTTATTCTCTCCTTTCTCCAAAAAAAAAAAAACACAACTCCACCTCCTCCATCGCGTGCGGTCTAAAACTTAGCAGCGCCCTCCACTGGTGGCGTGTGGAGAAGCGACTGAGCAGCAGAAGACCAGTTTGGGGGGAAGTTCAGATCTTTCCAAGATACTCTTTTCAAAGAAAGTCTGATGTTTTCAGACTGCAGCCCCCTGACATTTGTCGAAGGGACGAACGCCTCTCGCCTTTCAGTGTTGTTTTTGTTTGTTTTTTTTACTTTGGTGTCACTCTATTTTTTTCTCTCCCTGGTGTTTTGTGTGCATATAGCAGTCTCTTTTTCTACATCTGTGTCTTATCCCTACTTTGTTCCCCTCAACCCGACATGTGATTCTCTCCCTCTCCCCGGCGCTCTTTTGCTCTAAGGATTCATGAAGTACTGAGCTGTAGGTGGGGACATAGAGTACATACAGTAAGCGTATAGCTATGAAAACATGAATATCGGATACTTTCATTCTACCAGCATTCTCGGTGCCAAGTATGTACTACTGTGTTTGCTTTCTCATCAAGGGAGAAAAAAACTAAAAGAAAATTCTAGAGTATTCCTATTTACTGTCAACTAACAGATGCTGTGTGTTCTCATGACAAAGTGCCAAACTGGCCCTCGATTGTGTTTTTCTTTCTTTCATCTTCTGTTTCTTTTCTTTTTTTCAAGCATTTGTTTGAATGTTGTTTTTTGTGGAAAGATCTTTTGCTGAAAATATAGATATAGAGAAAAGATATTATATATAGTTATATATAAATGTGTACAAAGGAGAAATTATATAAATGGGTTTTCTCGTTGGGGATCTATGCATGAATTATTTTTAAAGATGACGACGGGGGAAAGGACACTGTATCTGTCAATGCACGTTTCCCAAATCTAATCAAATCATATCGGTCCGTTTCTGATATTTTGGTCATTGTTTTACCTCACAGAACAAGAACGTCACAGAAAATCCTGAAGTAACTCGACAAATCCTCTTCACCTCCTTAAGGATCATTTAGGAAAAAAGGATCATCATGCCACAAAGGGTAAAAAAAAAAAAAAAAAAGTCCCAAATCAACATCTTTGACTTACTCTCCTATTCATTCTCTCCTCCCTGACGGTATCTAGAGGTGTTCTCCAACATCCTACAGTAGTTCGTTTGTCTTTTATAGAGGTTTTTTTTTTTTTTAGGGTACATGAAGTATCAAATCAGTTGTAGCTTGCCTGTACAGAATTATTTTTGTATTTCAGTGAGAGTGAAAAACAAAGCGGAGACAGACAAGCCTTCTGCTCTTTTACCTTCCCGCTCCTGTCTGCACCCCTGTTCCAGCACATGCATATTCTGTTTGATGTATGCCTGTTCGAGTGTGTGTGTGTGTGTGTGTGTGTGTGTGAGAGATATCAGAACTGCTTCACATGAGCATCCGTAGGCCCTAATTAGACAGCGTAGAGATAGAAGGTCAGACAGGCAGGATCATCCCTGTGGTGGAAAGTCTCCAGAATGAGCTCCATCCTGCAGAACACACACACACACACACACGTCTGCATCACAGTTCGTGACCTCAGTCCAGCTCCGCTAGTATCCTCGCATCCAAGGGTCATTTCACCGAGCTAATGACTTTTTTTTTTTTTATTATTATTTTCTTACTGAGCTCTTGGGGTGTAAATTAAACTCTTAAGCACACTAGGGGGGTAACCGGTGGGCCTTCGTGGCCTGCGTATACGGAGCTGCAAGGCGAGAAGGGGATTGGCTCCCCTAAACAGGGTAATAGAAACACTGATTGTTTCAGATTCTGCTCTTTTCTTCCTGGTGAGAATGTGCAGGCCTACAGCTCAGAACCACCCCCCACCCCCCCATGCCCCCCTCTGATTCTCTGCTACAGATCTCAAACGCGGATCATGGTAATACTCTGGTTGACACACATGTTAACTGTTCCCATGTGTTGTTGTTTGAGCCCACGGGAACACACGGTAGCCTCCATCCAGTAACGGAGAAGTTAGTCACCGGTGCTGTCTTTGCTCGTGCTCTAGCTTTAGCCTGTTTGTTTTCTATTTTATTACTGGTGAGGGAGGGCCGCTCCTGTCAGACATTTTCTAAGCCCACTGAAAATGGGGAAATGTGCACAATTGTAAAACACAAAAACAGCTGACTTGGGGCGGGTGAATGCTGTGTGAAAAAAACAAAAAAAAGGGGCGCGCGGCGTGGAAAAAGAAACTTTGGGAAGAGATTGGGGGAAAAGACTCACAGCCTTAAATGTAGAAACCAGTTGGAATGAGGGGATGAACTGATGAAGGACACTCGAAGGGAGCACACCCGTTTATCTGTTCTACGGAGGATCAGATCTGTGTGAAGACTCTCGCTCTGTGACGAGGAGGCAGCGGCTGTGGGGTCCGCGGCCATGACGCCGCTGCAGGTGGAAGCAGCAACAAGGTATTTAGTTTGTCTCTTCCTTTTCCTTGTCTATTTTATAAGCTAACACTGGAGGGCGCCCACCGCAGTCTGCCCACGTCGAGGAAACTGGATGTGAGAAGAAAAAATACCAAACTGGGTGGCAGGACACACACAACACCTGGAAGAGGATCAAAACTGTACATTTTTAAGTGTAAGAATCAAACAGACAAAAATATTTGTAAATATTAAGTTTCTTGTTTGTTTTTCTTTTTTTTTCCCTTTTCTTTTGAGTGAATGAATGAAATTCTTATTTCGTGACAACAGGAGGCAACAGGTGCAGTTTGCAAAGACATGAGCACACTAGCTTGAGGTTTCCCCGCTGGGTTAAAAAAAATGCATTCAATTTTTCATTACAACATCACTTTTCTTCTTTACAGCTTGCTCCATGTTTCATCCTGCAGCATCACGTTTCCAAACCAGGAAACTCACTGTAGCAGAAATGCATCTCAGACATTTTAGGATTTTAGGCACACACACACACACAGATATATATATATATATATATTGGTTTCATTGTTCTTCATTATGAGTTTGTGGTAGACATGCTTTTGTTACGTTTTGTGATTTCAGCACAGCCCTGGTGAATTTGTGCTGCGGGTTCTGAGCAGACTCTGAGCATGTGTGTGTGTAACAGCGGATCACACACACTCAGCGCTGTTTCCCCCATAAAGTGACCCATGGTCCACACAGTCAGGGCTGTATTTTTTTTAATAATTCAAATGTCGACACAATCCTAAATGAGACAAGATGACTTTGTTCCGTGCATTCCATCACTCTGAGCTCTTGTGTCCGGTCAGCGGTGTGTGGAATAACACACACACACACACACACACACACACACACACACCATTACAAACCTTCAGCTCGGACTCTGCTGCAGAGTTGCACCTGTTGTCGAGTTTTTACATTCTTTGTTGAATTCCGAAACCAGAGACTTGAGATGAAGTAAAATGTTAAATAATGGAGTTTTAAAAAAAGATGATTATTAAAAAAAAAAAAAAAAGTAAAGTAAAACTATATAAATAAATGAGGTGATGATATTTCTGTTTACTTTAGAAGTTATTATACACTGTATGCTGTGATTCTGATCTGGGAAACATTAAAGACATTCATAGCCAGTCTGCTGATTGTGTGTCGTTATTTAATCATTTAACAGAAGTAGGACGTGAAAACGAGACATTTTAATACTTACAGACTGAATAATAAAAACAACAACTTTTATTTAGATTGAATTATATACCAATAAAAACATACATATGAATATGATATTCAGTTTCTTCCAGGTCTGTTCCACTAGATGCTGTTAAATTCCACTAAATCTTTATTTCAATATTTATATTTGGAATATATCTGATACTTCACAAACATGAGCTGCATATCATATTTTAAGATTTACATTTACATCACTGTGTTTAAAAAATATAATGAAATCCATTAGTTACCATTAAAATGCAAACTCAATCCAAATGATTTAAGAAAAAGTCTTTTTCAACACCAGCATCCAGGTTACAAAGGTGAATGTTTGTACTGATATCGTTAAATGGGTTGTGTGTAATGTCCTTCTCACAGCAGAGCAGAAAACGAAAAGTCATTTCAGTCTCTGGCAGAGGTGAGTAGTACATTTCATCATTTTCTCTTTTCTCTCTGCGATACTATTGAAATATCTATCCACCTTTGACCTGGTAATTGTGTGGACACTGTTATTTGTGAATGTCTTCTACATGGTCTAGAACAGAGAGTCTGATAAATGAGTGATCACGAAGTCATGGTAAACGACTATTTTTAACGCTAGTGTGTATCAGGTGTGATACTTTTTCATGCTTCAGGAAGTATTTCCCATTGAAGCCATAACATAAATAATCATCACTGTCGTGACTTATTTTTATTTCGTCACTGGGAGCAACTCTTAGTGCTTGGAATGGCATGGTGACCTTTTTGATGGCACAATGACATCCTTCTATTCCCCTACATCAGCTGTATATAAGCAACTCATTCTGCAGTAGCATCCTGCTCCTCCTTTTATTCCTGGTTCTGTTTCATTTACAAACCGTGATTATCTAAGTTACTCATGGAAACTTTAATGCAATAAAAGAGAAAACAACAACAGAACCATTTCTGGATCCTAATTAGATGACACATCCTGCTGTGGATGAAACCCCTGATTTTCTCTATCTCCTTTTTTACCCTTTTTGTATTTCCTTGTCAGAATGGAACCAGGAAAGAATCTGCACAAAGTCTCACGTGTGGAAGCTTTGATCGCAGCTTTTCAGCTTGACGTCTCCCTTGTTAGGCTTTTGTTGTAATTTATTTGACTGAAGTTCTAACTTGTGTAATTATAAATAAATGTAACAAGACTTTGAAGGGTTCCAAAGAATTTGAACTTATCACAATTTTACAAACTAATTCATTTTGTGTTATTCTGTAACATGAATAATTTACTGCAATATGTAGCTTGGTGGTTCTCCTATAGCTTTTTCATATGTAAAGGTTTCTAAGCCGTCTGGTGAGCTGGTAAAACCTCACAATGTGTGTGATACAACTGCCCTTGTATCTGTTTTTTATTTGGGTGCTTGTTTATTATGTAGCGTACACACTTGCCTCAGAATTATTTCGCTTTTGCTCATGCCCTGACCTGCAGCACTAAGCATAAGCATCCAAATCATACCATAAGGGTACAAATGAATAATTCTTCATTTCTTTTACCAGGATGTAGTCTTCACCAGCTCTCAGCTGCAAACACACAACTTAAGCCGGGTTTCTTCAGCAAAGGTTTGCTTCATAACTTTTATTTTGTGTCTTTAATCAGTTGACAAAAGTAAGAGGTGTAATGATTTAATACAGGGAAAATATGCCAATACCACATAAACATTGCCTAGAAGTGTAAATACATATTCAGTACTTCAAAGAAACAAACAAAGATTCTAATATCACAAAAAAACTACAAACCACGTCAATTGTTCTACAACTTACATACATGTTAATATATGGACTAAATTTCATTATAATTCATGTGTCACTTTGAAGGCCTTCATTTACTGCGCCCATTTTTTCCCTCATATCAACAATATATCATGTCATTTTAAGTAGTAGTACATACAGTAGTACTAACATATCTCTGTTTGCATTTATATCTTCATCCTCGTCCTAAATACAGCATACTACTATTTGTGGTTCTGTACTATATTAAAAGCAACGAACCGCAATCAAAACATACATAAGAGACGGATAAATGAACCTAAGGAGGGGTATATGCACCTGTTTTACTTCTAAACACAGGAAATGTCGGTAGTCTCTTATTAGATGTTAAATGTCACTTTCAGGCTTGCCTCTGCTTGCTGATGGGTGATATTCTTCCAAGCAGGAGGAATTTCAGCGGGTTGCGCATTGTATGCTTTAGCAAACTCATTGTTGAACTTTGACATCACATATTTCCAGTAATCCGAGGCCTGCAGAGATGCATCAGGAGCAATTTTCCAGTCTGGGAAATATTTTTGGTAATCCTTGTAAGGGTGGAATTCACCATTAGTAGCACTGCTGCAGAATCTAACATCACTGATCACAAGAGAAGAACATATGTCAATAACAAGTTGCTTTGAGTCGAGCCACCTGAATGAACCCAGAGCCTCCGGCCGATGTAGTGAACTGAAGTGCTCAGTATGTTCATTTGCTCCTGCTTCACAAGGTGCTGTGCAGAACGGACACTGTTTACCACATCCAAGCACTTTTCCTATGAGCTCATTCTGAGGCTGCACACGGAGACCTTCTAGTTTTGTTTCAAAGTTTGTTTTTTTAAAGGTGTCTGCAAGATGTTGGCCCATCGCTTCCACACACTCTGTGAGATAATTAGCAAACTGTTCCTGGTTGGCATTGTTCAGTATCAGGAATGCACCAAGAGCATCCTTGGAAATAGCCAGTTTGTCACAAAGTTCCTCGCAGATATCTTCAACAAATTCATTGAGGTTGCTGGTATTTACCATCTTGGCCTTGTCGATGGCTTTGTTGATGCTTTTCATACTTGACTGAATGAGTTTATCTTCAAGTTTAAACAATTCCTCTGGGTCTGAGAAGTGGGATTTTATTCGGTTGAGTGTCCATTCCTCTACATGATTTTCATATGAGGAAACGTAGCTCAGGTAATTTTCGAATTTGTCCTTGGACAGCAAATCCAGTAAAACTGAATACTGGAAGAACATCCGGGTGCTGAACTCCTGGCACCCCAACATTTCACCAATGATGTCAGGACCCAAGGAGTTTTTGACAAAGCCTTCGACTGCAGGCTTCAAGCATCGGTCGGTGAATTCTTCGGCCTTCTTCTGGCACTGGTCTCGTTTATGGAAAACATCTTTGAAATCTGCACAAAACTTGTCTTTGTTGTCATTGAGACATTTTTTGGGATCATTCGCATGCATGAAATCGACATTCATTTTCTGAAACAACCTCGCTGCACATCCACAGATGTGCTGTTTTAGCAAAACTTCAAACTCAATGTCTGGCTTCAGATCTTTGCTTTTTTGCAGCCTCTCATCAATCATGTGCAGGATCTCTTGGATGTAAGTGTCATGGTAATTGTTTTTTTGGCTCATTTTCTGTCTGATGAAGGTCACACATCCACCTATGATGCTGTCTGCCATCTGTTGCATAGCATGCGTGTACTTGTTGGAAAAAAAGTTAAACACACGATTTAATTTTCCTTCAGGTTTATATTGGAAAGGCACATTTCCGCATTCTTCCAAGGTTTTTTTATCCAACAATTCATTTGCATAACTGCCCTTCTTTGTGAGATTGGCTCTCAGGAAGTGAGACACGCTGCTGAAGACATCTATAAACTGTAGTTTATGAGAAGACAATTCACTCAGGGTTTTAGTCCACATCTCATCAAATTCTCTGTCTAGGTCTGCGTCTGTCATCTTCTTTTTTTTTTCCCAGCATTCCTTAACTAATGCAATTACTTTTCCCTCTAATTCTTTTGTGTACTTTTCCTTGACTGTATCAACGTGTAGCATTCCTTGTTTGATTTCAGCTGCTGCTGTGAGTTGATTCGTTACAGAGTTCTGAATTCGCTTTTTAAGGCTTTCTGCAGTGTTTGCAAATTCCTGTTTGTATCGTTCAACCAGATAGACATGACCCTCTGTTTGCTTGAAGTACTGTCTTAGATTTTCAAGAAGCTTTGACTCCAATTCAGTAAGAAGTGTTAGAGCTTCGGTTTCCAGCTGTGTGAGAAGGTTTTGCATGTTCTGTTTCTCAGAATTGTAAATTCTTGTTTCAGCTTTTGTGACCCAGGTGTACATTACTTTTTTGAATTCCCATTCCCATTTGTTGAATTCTTCACAAAGTCTTTTGTAGGCATCAGCCACAAGGCTGTTTCTGAAGCTGAAGATGAAGTTTTCATGCTTCACTGCATTCCACAGGCTTGACATCCACTTTGTAAACTCAGAGACATTGTTGAGTGATTTACAATTCTTCAACATTTTGATTATGTCTTTTTTCAGCTCATATACAGCCTCACTGTATCCTGTATTGACTGGTGCCATTGGTGGGTTTCCATTCCAGAGTCCAGGAATGTACTGGTTCCCAGTTTCTGGATTGTACTCCATCACATCAGTGAAGCTTCTGTTCTCCTTTTTCTGTTCCATTTTGGCTGCTGCCTGGGTCATCTCATTTAACTGTTGCAAGAGCAGTTTCCTGTCTCGGAAGTTATTCTCATCAGCTGAAACATCTGACACATTCTGGTGCACAAACTGGCATTTAGGTTTTCTGCCTACCTCTTTCATCCTGAGGAAAGCATGGACGACTATTTGTAGGATGTCTTTCATCTCTGTTGAGTTCTCCATTGCAATATTGATAATGGTGATATCACTCAGCCCCACGACAAGCGTTGCAAGCTCATTGTCATGCTCATAGCTATTGTCCAGTTGTGCAAGCTCTGGTGACTTTAAGCCCTCAGTGTCAATGATCACCATGAAGTCACAGTTCAATACTTTTTTGGCATCTTCATTGATTTTGATCACCAGCATATAGGCACCTCTGGTGCATCGACCACTGCTGACTGCAAACTGCACTCCGAACATTGTGTTCAGGAGAGTGGACTTTCCTGTGCTTTGAACTCCAAGAACTGTGATGACCAATATCTTGTTCTTAGGGGACACCAAGGCATCAAGCTCAGAGAGAACATCACTCACCCACCTCAGTGGTATGTTGGATGCATCTCCATCAACAAGCTCGAGAGGAAATCCATCAAGCAATAATTCTGCACAGAGTTTGGGCAGCTTCTGAAATTGTTGACGGGATGGGTCTGTTTCTGGAAGGGAAATTGAAGCTTCATATATTTGTCCCATTTCACGAAAGAAGTGTTCAGTCCCCAGTGAGCTGCTGGAAAGCTTTCTGTCAATGTCTTTAACCTCTTCTTTGTTCACAGGATTTTGGCATTTCTGTTTGTACTGCTCCCTAAGAAGAGACAGTTGTACTCGAGACAGATTGTCTAGGTTAATTCGCATCCATTTCAGGAAGTAGCGCCTCTCTGCTCCTGGGATTGATATCGCACTGATGAAGTTCATCATAGAGATGGAGATGTCATAGGAGTTCTGCTTTTTGCGTAGTTGTTTTTTCTTCATCTGAAGATCACTTCTGTACATTTCGATGGCTTTAGATCCAACCTCCCGTAGACGAAATTCTTCCTTCTCCAAGCATGTCAGTTTCTTCCATATTTTCCCTTGCCTGGTAAGCTCAGCTTCTTTGTATTCAAAGGCATCTTTAATTCCTGCAGTGATTGCATCTGCATTTTTCTTACCGTTTTGGCACTCTGTGGATTCTTCATCAACCAAGATTCCCAAATTATGGGCAATGTCAACCATCTTCACTATTGGCATCTTCCTCTCTGATTTTTCTACTACATCCCTTACGGTTTTTCTTAAATTTGTCACAAATTCTGCTTCATTCATGTTCTTTTTCTTCAAAATAATGTTGCTGTTTTTCAAGCCCAACTCAGTTGCTACCTTTTTCAGGGAATCTAAACTGAACCACCTGCTTTGTTGGTCCCCCACCAAATAGACCTTAGCCTTGTGTTGTTGGTATTTCAGGACACTGCATGCAGATTCCAAATTGTCGAAGAGCACAAAAACTGCAGCCGATGTTTGACACAAAAAAGCATATTGTGTTTCAAATGTTTCTATGTCCCCACGGAGGTTTGCCACAGCAAACTGACTGAAAAGATCCATGTTTTTTTTTCCACAAGGGAGGTACCAAGAAAGCTCAACCAGTCCATTGGATATTCTTCTTGGACTGTCGCCACACTCCATATTATGGTGAACAAATGTGTCATGGTACTGCTGAGAATTGCTCAAAAGCTTATTGACAATCTCTGACTTAGACAAGGAGCATTTACCCAGTCTTACAAAAGATATCATTGGGAGTTCTGAGAGAACAATTCTCTCTTCAATGAAGCCCTTGGTTTCAAAAAGGGACTGAGGTCTGTACTTTTTAACAATGTCTCTCATGGCCCACAACATGAGTGTGCACTGTTTTGTGTCACAATTAGGAAGCAGCAAAGGCACAGAGAACTGACACATAGACATTTTGAGTGCCAATTCTTGCTGTACAAAACTATCAGAACACAGAAAGAGAGCAGTGATCAAATCAAGAGGGTTTAGAATGTCACCTGAATTTGTACAGCCCAACAGGTTATCAAGATCTAGTTCTGTATTTCCTGGTGCAAGATCACAGTTGCCACATGCAGATGTACATTTCACATTCCTAGCTGTCACATTAATCATCATTAGTTTCTTCAGAAAATACCATGGAAGATCTGAATTACACTTGGCAGGTTCATCCGTGAGAGTCTTTTCATCAATCTGTAGTATTCTGCTCAGGGATAGCTTCTCTTTGTAGTGCTGCTCCAGCCCCAGATCCTTCAACAAACTCTCCAATTGTGTCTCTGTGGACATAAAGACAATGATTATTAAAAATCATAATTGGTTGGTCCTATGCACTATACAATGCAACCAAACATAGCATAGATGCGTTTGCAGCATTGACATCTTTTTAAACCATTCATATTCTGAAAACATGGCTCAAAATAAAAGTGATACACAGAATGCACGCTGGTACTGTATGTCTGGTAATGTGGCAAAGCGAATGATTAAATATATATTACACTTCTCTGTTATGGTTCTCCATCCACGCTAGGGCTGGAACAGCTTCTCAATTAACTACACTGAAAATCATTGATGCAATAACGTCTACTTGGTGAGGGGTGGGTAGGTCTATGGAAATATCACTAATAAAAATGATGTCAAAACTATTTCAAAACTACACTCACCTTTGCTGCCAGACTGTGTTGATGGAGTGTATTCCAGTTCTTCATTGTACAGATCAGCATCACTACTGATGTCCTAACGAAATAATAATTAAAGCATATTTAGTTGTGTTGAATCACCTCATACACTATTTAGACAATAGGATACATCCATCCATCCATCCATTGTCTATCCCGCTTATTCCCTTTCGGGGTCGCAGGGGTCTGCTGGAGCCTATCCCAGCGCGTTAAGGCGAGAGGCAGGGATACACCCCAGATGGTCGCCAGCCAATCGTGGGGCACACACACCATTCACACACCATTCACTCTCACACTCACACCTATGGGCAATTTAGAGTTTACCAATTAACCTGAGCATGTTTTTTGTATTGTGGGAGGAAACCGGAGTACCCGGTGAAAACCCACGCAGACACGGGGAGAACATGCAAACTCCACACAGAAAGGCCCCAGACCCAGGCCCAAGGCGGTCTTGAACCTGCGACCTTCTTGCTGTGAGGCAACAGTGCTAACCACCGCACCACCGTGTCGCCCACAATAGGATACATTTGCAATTATATTTATTTATTTTCTGAAGATGTACAAGCAGAAACTTACCTCCATTGTGGGAATATTCAGTCAACCCACGTTTGTCAAAGTTAATTTTTCCTCACTGAAAGAAATAAAGAGACATGTCTATAAAGATTTATTCTAAAAGTACTATAAATATCCCACAAACTCTAAAACACTCTGGAGTAAAAGCAGATAATCACAAAAAGGTTTGGATGATTTTTGGGACTTAAAAATACAACTATATCTTATCATATTTTAAATAATACCTAGGAAAACTGTAAAACCTATAGGACCTTTAGAAATCCCCATTCCCTGCACAATATTATAGAAATGTCTAAAAAAAATGATTTGAATACAATAATAATTTAATTACTATTCTTTAAAACATAATTTTTAAATGTAGTTTTTTTAGTCTATTTGTAATTAGAGATGACCAAACTGCTGATGGGGACCAATAAATCTATCAGATTCTCAGACAACATGAGCGCCCCACTGATTTTTTTAAACTTACTAATCCTGTGCAGTGTCATGTGGATGTAAACTGTATAAAGAGCCAGGATACACCCACACACACCAACAGGGCGTAGCCAGTTCACAAAAGTGGAATGTTCCAACAATCAATTATGTTCTCAAAAAAAAAAAGTGTGACTGATTGTGTGGCTTTGCAAACAGCCTACAAAATTACCACAATTCTTTGTTTAAAAAGCACTTTGGTAAATATGAGAAAAACTAAAACACAATTCATGCAAATACAATTTTGTGCAGACATAATTGTTAATATATTTTTGGAAACAAATCACTGCATAATTAAGCAGAATGTCATGTGTGGGTGGGCAGTTAGCTCATATGGGGTGGCAGGGATATAAAGGATCTGCAGAAAATGTCCATTTATGTACCAATAGGAAAAAGCAGTAAACTTTGATTGATCAGATGACAATTTTTTTTATGTGATGACAAATTAACTTTGATATAGATTTTTCCTTCTTTCTTTTCCAATTTGTAAGTTCCATTATGCTAAAAAATTCTTGGTGATTTCCCTAGTGCAATAGTTCACAACATGCATGTCAATATTTAAAAGTGTCTAAAGTTAAATTGCACATTGAAAAAATATAGGAAATACAAAAAAAGAAATTAAAAAAGAGAAAATCTTTTTTTTATTTTATAGGAGAGAATCTTTGTCACTAATTTAACCGGTAAATAGATATAGTAATATATAATATAGGAAAACCCGGCTCCCTACATGTACCAGTGGTTTCTCTATAGCTACGGTTATTATCCGTGTGCAAGTTGTATTCGGTTTTTTACATATTGCGTGTTTTTTCCAATAAAAACCGTATTTCATGCGTATCCTGCTTCGAATGTGCAGTTCCGGGTTTCACCTGCTGCACAATGAACCAGAAGTGGGGGCGCTGTGGAGCAGCGAGAAACACATCCACATAAAACGAGAGAGGATTTTATGGTCGATACATATGGTGAAAAGTATCACTATTTTTAAGGGTCAGTGTACAAGAGTACAAGCACAAAAAAGAACAAAAAAAATCTATAACCTACCTTTTCAAAGGGAGATTTCTCCGTCTTAGCAGATGTTCTTCCCTCCACGAGTTTGTTCCAGTGCTGCAGCGTTGCTGCAGTCTCTTTTTATAGCTTCGGGTCAAACCACTTTCACTTTCATTTTGACTAACAACTGAATTTCAGGACCTTGTGATTTCTCGGAAACGGCACTTTACGGTAAATCATCTGATAATATAGAACTCCACCACAGACGGCTTCATTAATTCCACCCTGTTATAATCACAGGTCCAACATCTATCTCAGTCACACACAGTCGGCTCACTGTTGTGTTAATTTAAATGTTTTTTTTAATTTTTTTTTTATTGTTTTTAATTATTAACTGTAATCCTACATGTGCTTCTTGTATATTGGCGAAACCTTTACACCTATATTTAGAACTCTCTCATATACAATATATGTATATTTTTAATATATATATATATATATATATATATATATATATATATATATATATATATATATGTATATGTATATACATGTATATATACACTTAAGCCCAAAAATATTCATACCCCTATCAAATACAAGGGATTTCTTGATTTTTTTCACTTCAAACTTAGTATTTTTCAATAGTTTTTATATATAAAGAAAGTTTCACTCACAAAGCATGCCTTGCCAGGAGCTTTCTATATCATCATCTATATCGTCATTTGTTGGATGTGATTTTTAGTTTTCACTGCGTTTATTACACATTCTAAGGAAACACAAATCAATGATGGCTTCTTTTGTGTCCTATTTAAGTAAAAACTGAAGTGAAATACAAATTTGTAGGTGAAAAAATAAGAAATCCCTTGGTCAGAAGAAATAAAAAATATTGAACCGTAGAAAATGCTGTACCTGCATTTGTTTAAATAAAAAGTAAATCAAGGTCAAGGATAATAATAGTCATAGTATAACAATAGCTTAATTTAACACAGAATAACCACCAGGCCTCATCAGTGGAGGGCAGCGTTTTGCTTCTCAACCGGAAGTTGATGAGAAGCAGCAGCAGCAGCACTTCCGGTTACTTCTGCTGCTGCGATGCTCTTTTAAAGAGGAGTAAACCTGAGACACCAGTAGCTCTGGGGAAGGAGTTTATGTCTTATGACTCGTATCTTCGGGTAAGTGTTGTTATGAACGGATTCTTGAAGTGTTATCGTCGTGAATTTCCGCTGACAGCAGCTGCAGGGCTCCGGCTGTTAGCTAGTTTCTGATCGAGTGCTCGACTCCAACCGACTTCGTTATTGCAGGGCGTGAAACACACGTCTGTTTTAGCAGAGGAAGGGGTGTTATAAAGCAACACACACACACACACACACCTGTTTCTTGTTCAACGGCATTTACATTCACCCACACAGCAAACACATTCTGCCCGAAAAAATGTGCTAAACCAGGAGCCGAACGCTTTATAAAATACCCTCTAGGAGCCAAAATGCATGCTAAAGTGCCCTTAGGAGCCACAATGTGTGCTAAAGTACCCCATAGGAGCCAGAATGTTTGCTAAAGTACCCTCTAGGAGCCAGAATGTGTGCTAAAATATCCTCTAGGAGCCAGAATGTGTGCTAAAATACCCTCTAGGAGTCAGAATGTGTGCTAAAATACCCTCTAAGAGCCAAAATGCATGCTAAAGTGCCCTCTAGGAGTCAGAATGTGTGCTAAAATACCCTCTAAGAGCCAAAATGCATGCTAAAGTGCCCTCTAGGAGCCCAAATGTGTGCTAAAGTGCCCTCTAGGAGTCAAATCGCATGCTAAAGTGTCCTCTAGGAGCCAAAATGTGTGCTAAAGTGTCCTCTAGGAGGCAAAATGTGTGCTAAAGTGCCCTCTAGGAGCCAAAATGCATGCTAAAGTGCCCTCTAGGAGTCAAATCGTATGCTAAAGTACCCTCTAGGAACCCGAATGTGTGCTAAAGTGCCCTGTAGGAGCCAAAATGTGTGCTAAAGTGCCCTCTAGTAGCCAGAATGTGTGCTATAGTGCCCTCTAGGAGTCAGAATGTGTGCTAAAATACCCTCTAAGAGCCAAAATGCATGCTAAAGTGCCCTCTAGGAGCCAAAATGTGTGCTAAAATACCCTCTAGTAGCCAGAATGTGCGCTAAAATACCCTCTAGGAGTCAGAATGTGTGCTAAAATACCCTCTAAGAGCCAAAATGCATGCTAAAGTGCCTTCTAGGAGCCAAAATGTGTGCTGAAGTGCCCTCTAGGAGGCAAAATGTGTGCTAAAGTGCCCTGTAGGAGTCGGAATGTGTGCTAAAATACCCTCTAGGAGCCAGAATGTGTGCTAAAATGTCTTCTAGGAGCCAAAATGCATGCCCTTAGGAGCCAAAACATTTTCTAAAGTTCCCTCTTCTGTGGCGGAGACCTTTGTTTTCCTTTGCCCCCCTGCCCTTCAAAAAGTCTGTGCATGTCATTGCATATACATTGTATATTGTTGTATTTGTATTGGTATAAATATTGATACTTTCCTTTTTTGTGATAAGTTGTCTCTTTTATATCACCATAGGGTTAGAAATCTATGCATAATCAATTGTTTTCAAGGTATTTGATTTGGCTTCTTGAATGCACTTTAGCATGCGTTTTGGCTCCTAGGGGGCTGTTTAGCACACATTTTTTCTTCCACAAAGCATGCGTTTTGCACATTTCTATATGCAAAATGTATTTGCTGTGTGGGTGAATGTAAATGCTGTTGAACAACAAACATGTCTGTTGCTTTATGACACCTCTTCCTCTGCTAAAACAGGTGTGTTTTAGACCCTGCAATGAAAAGTCATAAGTCAAGTACTCAAATTAGTTTTGTTTGCTTTAATATTTTGTGGTTTCCCTAAATGTTTGCAGTGGATTTATTACAGGATGTGCAGGATTTAGACCTGAAACAATTGTTTGTCATAAAACACATTTCTTTCAGTTTTGCAAGCAGTTTGTAAGGTTAAATCTTTGGCTTTAGATAACTGATGATGTACCCATTTCTCTATTTTCTCACATTTTTATAGAATGAATGAATAATTAGGAAGTCAAAGGGCAGAAAGATACGTAATGCAAATGATCATCGGTGGCAGTCGTAATAAGTGTGTGTTAAACTTTGTCAGCTTGTCTCTACAACTCTTTCCTCAGCTTCTCTATCTGGACTTGTAGCGCGTTTATCCACACATCCTCCAAGGGATATGACGGAGGCCCGTAACCCAGGAATGTCCTCCATCCCTCAGACAGCCCCTGTGCACACTGATTCCAGCTCCCCGGCTGTAGAGATGGACCCAGTGGAGTACACGCTTCGCAAACGGCTCCCCCGGAAACTCCCCAAGAGACGCAACGACGTCTATGTCAACATGAAAACCGATTTCCGGGCTCAGCTGGCGCGCTGTCAGAAGCTGCTGGAGGGCGGGGGCCACAGGGAGATCTGTGTCCACGGCCTGGGCCTGGCCATCAACAGGGCCATCAACATCGCCCTGCAGCTGCAGGCCAGCAGCCAGGGGGCGCTGCAGCTGGCGGCCAACACGTCCACGGTGGAGCTTGTGGACGACCTGGAGCCCGAAGATCCCGACGAGGCCGGGGAGCCCATGACGCGTACACGCAACAACTCGGCCATACATATTAAGGTTTTCTACCCTGAACCCCAGTGACCCAGCTCTATTCGTTCTACTTGTCCCTTCATTAGCCAGTAGAGAGGTCACATTGTTGAGTGATGGGACTGTATGTGTGGAGACCTACGATGAAAGCGGACTGAAGATCCTACATGTATCTGCAAACTGTGGGAATACTCTGACTGGACAGCCTAAGTTCCTAAGTTGACTGAATATATTATTCTCTTTTGTCATGGGTTTTGCCAAATGCATGTTTTGTTTTGTTTTGTTATTTTTGTGCTTATCCTGCATTAACAATGGCATTGCAAGACAATATCTTAAAGGCAGACGATGCAGGATTTCCCTAAAATCAATATCTAAACTCATACTAATGTAATCCCTCTGAATCACCACTTAGGACCAACCCAGATGATGATTGAGAGGAATTACATTTGTATAAGTTGTTTATATTGATTTTAGGCGAATTCTGAATACACTTCCTTTTTAATGTAATTTATTATTTGTAGTTACTTGAAGGTCTGAGATCATGTGTGTGTTTACAAGTTTGTGTGTGTGTTTACAGAGAAAATAAAAAAGAGAGAAATCCTAAATTTACAATTTAAGCAGGTGTTGTATATGCCCAGTAGATGTCAGTAGTTTGCTACACATATGCATGCTGGAATGTGATTCCTCACCATGCTTCCATGGCACCATGTGACAAGTTACTCTCAAGTTTTGTGTATTGCAGCATTATATGGAGATAATTCATATCTATTTAATTTTGATTTTTTTATTTCTGCAGGTGATGTTTATGGGAAGCGTTCATTAAAATATGTATTTAATTTCTATACAAAAATAAAGTCAGATGGAATGTATAATTCTTTATTATGTATTGAACTATGACCAAGGTTTGTGTGTTTCAGCTAAATGACAGTAACCCTAAACCAGGTGTAGTCTGTTATACCAGTGTGTATTTAATCATCTTAACTGCAGTTGGTTTCCTATTAACACAACTGACTGGAGCAACAAAAAGATAATGAACAGGACAAACTTCCTCTTGTTGAGTTTCCATCTGTCCCTTTTTTATCCAAGAATAATATTTAGTATTTAAATGGCAAATTATACAGTGACATGACGAAACAGGAAAGAAAACAAGTAAAAAAAAACATCCTTAAAAACATCATGCACTTGCACAGCACGGTCTAAAAAATACGGAAAACAACAAGGAAGAACACTTAACTAGTTTTACATGAAGCCTCAAGTTCCCAGGACTACCTGATTGCCTGTCTGTCGGTTGATGAGGAACAATAGAGGGAGGGCAGAGTCTGCGTTCGCGTCAGATTCTGGAAAACTATTTGTAATTAGAGCCTCACAGGATGTTAAGCGTAAAGCACAAACAGCGTTTTTGCAGGAGCCTGGCTATCAGTGAAGGTTCTGGATGAGTGTTGGTGGACAGATAATGACACAATTCTCCACCGTTCTCATGTAACCCCCCCCCCCCTTCTACTTTCCACTGACCTTTTTGTTTCCTGATTCACTGACTGAACCACTGCATTAACTTTTATAATCTGTCTATTATGTGGACAGAACATTCACTGTGAAACTAACACCGTTTTGGGTGAGTACAATCTAAATGAAAAACAGAAAAAGGCACCAATGCCATTGCAAATGATGTCAACACCTTTTGTGTTAATTTTCAGCCTCAAACCTCTGACAAAAAAGAATGCAAAGAAATGCATGAAATGAAAGGACTCAAATATACTGAAAACATTCAATCACAAACTACTTACCTCTAGCCAGCATATATTCTTATCTCAATCTGACCGCTCTTATTTGGTCTTTTGTACACAATGTAAAGCCCTTTGGGGCAAATCTGATTTGTGATTCTGGGCTATACAAATAAATTGAATTGAATTGGTCTCCAAACTGTCCAATCTGAGTTGTACCTATAATATTCACCTTTTCTAACCCTGTCCATCCTCTTCACCCCCAAAGAAAATGTTAGAATCCACCTGGAGTCTTCCAGCTCTGCCTCATGTCTTTTCATCAGTGCCACCACCTCCAAATTGTGCAACATGGCAGGTCCCATTTCCTTCCTCCAAAACTTCCCATGCTTTTTTTTTTGCTGGTAGAGTCCACATCGCTGCTGAAACTCTTCTCCATCCACTCCACTCTGCCTGCACCTTCCTAACCTCTCTTCAGCCCTCTCTGTTCATTTGAACAGATGACCCCAAGTATTTAAACTCATCCACCTCTGCTCCCAGTATCCTCACCACTCCACTGTCCTCTCTCCCATTCACGCACATGCATAACTTCATGCTCCTACCGACTCTTGTTCCTTTTTTCCTCAGATCCATATCTCCACCTCTCCAGACCCTCCTTAACCTGCTCCCTGCTCTATCGATCACAGTGTCATCTGCCAACAGTACAGCCGTCCATCACCTTACATCACCTACAAATAGCAAAGGGTTAAGAGGTGATCCATAAGGCACTCCCACCTCCACCTGGAACAGGGAGGGGCAATCCTGGACCTGAAGGGCTGCTGTGGCTGCAGTTACACACCTGATTCTACTTATCAACCACGAGAGCCCTTAGCCTCGGCTGCCTCTCTCCCTTTTTGCCTTAAGCCACACACTGTATTCCTCTCTAAGTTCTTCATTTCTCTAGTTGTCCCACTTCGTCTTCACATACATATACCTTCTTTCTTTTCATCATGTGTAAATATACAAGTGTCTTCATATCTGATCCTACCGAGAACCAGACACATGCAAACCAGGATGTGATCCCTCTGCAGCCGTGCTTCTATGGCGCCATGTGAGTTTCGGATAGCATTCAATTGCAGGTGGTGTTATGTTGTTGGGAGCTTTCATGAGAAGTATTTGAATTCTTAGCTGGAAATTATAATTCTTTACCATTCATGTATTTACCATGTAGATTAGTATGTTTCAGCTAAATGACACTAACCTTAAACCAATAGGGTCTGTTACACCAGTGTGTATTTAATCATCTGAACTACAGTAGGTTTCCTATTAACACAACTGAGTGAAACGACACAAAGATAATGAATGAAAAGGACAGACTTCCCCTGCTGTGTTTTCATCTATCCTTTATCCTTTATCCAAGAATAATATTTAGTATTTAAATAGCAAATTATACAGTGATGTGACGAAACAATGCAAAAAAAAAAAAAAACAGGAAAGAAAACATGTACAAACATCCTTAAAAACATCTTGCACTCACACAACACGGTATAAAAATACGGAAAGACAACAAGGAAGAACACTTAACTAGTTTGAAATGGTTGAGCGTTCATTTTACACGAGGCCTCAAGTTCCCATGAGCGACTGATTGCCTGTCTGCCGGTTGGTGATGAACAATAGAGGGAGGGCAGAGACAGTCTGAGCGCCAGCTTCTGGAAAACTGCTTGTATTTACGGCCTCACAGGATGTTAATTGTAAACGGACGGAACATTAAGTGCGAAACTATCAGCTGGTCAGGTACATAGAATCTTACAAAAAAAAAAAACGGAAGACAGCAGATGCAAATGATTTTTCAACAAACCTTCACACACACATGTTCAGTGTTACACATGAGCCAATTATATCCTAAAGATTCAACTCAAAAATATACAAAGACTGGAGCTTAAAAGTAGAAAAATCTGTATAAATAGCAACAAAACAACTTTTAAAAATATATTAACATTATATTATATATATGGTCTATAAAATGTCCCAAAATTATGAAAATATCCATCACTCTTTCCAAAACACCGAGGTGACATCTTCAAAATGGTCGATTGTATCAACCAATAGTCCACAAGCCAAAGATATTCAGTTTAAGAAAATTAAATAAACCAGAAAATATTCTAATACAACCACAGTGCTGCCTCAGATTTTAGAATATTTGGTTATCCAAATCATATTGTGATGTGAAGAAACAGTAGATTGAGCGCCTATGTTGCCGCTGAGAAACATGCGAAAAGCTCAACATGAATAGTGTCAATGGCGCGGCAGTTGTGGCGCGAAAGAGGCCAAAGATACAGAGCACTGCTGCTTAAAACAAGAACATCAATGCTATAACACAACTTAAACATGTATATTGAGTTCTCTAGGAAAACATTTCACTGCAGTTGGGGACTGAGAGGCCAGCTCACAGCTGCCACTGCTTCTTCTGGAGGGACTGACAGACGATCAAATAAAACCAGGCATCCACGCTGAGTAGACTGGATGCTTGTTATTCTCTGCTTGGTAAAAAAAAAAAAAAAAAAGTTGATTGTCTGGAGTGTATATCAGAAATGCTACCAAAAAGGTGGTTGGTACGTCAAACTGGCCCGGGGTACAAATATTGCAAATTTTATTATGGACAAATATTAGGAACTTTACTATAAATTGTACCCAAGAATAAATCTTGCTCGCCAGACCTGGGTGATAAAGCGGGGATTGAGTATGTCCTTCCCTCAAGGCAAAGTCAGCATCTTACTGGCAATCAGCCGATCCTGGCCTTTCAAAAAACCGCAAAATTTTCATCTCATAAGATTTCCTCAAAAGCCGCAACTCACTTGGGAGTCTGACTGTACTCCACACGGGTTGCAACATAGCGTGAAGTGGAATTTTTCGAAGCAGATTTCCATGGCTCTTTCAAGAACTTTCTGGCTTTATTTGTTTTCCAAAACTTCCTCTGGCCTGAGTATTGCTGTTTTCAAATTCCATGGCTTTTCTAGGTTTTTCATGACCGTGCAAACCCTGAATGTTTCTTTGAGGCATGGTAGAACAATGTTAAAGGCATGTGGCTGAACCCTCGTTCATTTTTTGCAGTGGTATTGGAAATGGACACCTTGTCGCAACCTGACAGGACTCCAACTTCTAGGTACAATCAATAATTTTTTGGGTGATCCACTCCACAATTCACTCTAAAGATACATGTGTAGGTGTACAGGTTAAAACTTTGTCTTATCTCACGCACACAAGTACATCCACACACAAAGTGCAAGAGCAGCGCTTCCCATGGCCTCATTTTGGTCAAGGTGTGCTTCACCATGTACATGTTTGACATCTACATTTCAAGGTGCAATCATCTCCCGTCCATCCTAAGCCCAGCTGAGACTGTCCTTTCCTTTCAGCTTGCTCCGCATATGCGAGGATGGCTGTGTCTTTCTTACTGCTTCCAGCAGAGTCGGGACGGGGCTGATCAGCTGACATCGGGCTGACAAGCCTGCGCGTCCAAAAGAAGGAGCCGCACTTTTCCTCGCAGGAAGTTGACGTGGACTTGAAGTAAATCTGTCGCTGAGGATACCCTCCACGTCCCCTCAAGCCCCGCTGTGCTCGCTGGTGGGGTATATTCCTAAAAGCGAGGAAAAAGAATTTCAACTTGAGCTTCAATATGTTACCTTTTAATTTAATGATATAGTTAAGATATCACCATAGTTCCAATATATTATCCAAGCATCGATTTCATCTCATCTCTGAACCTCTGTTTCCCTGTCGGCACCCAGGTCCAATCATTCCTCACATTGTTCTCTCCTGGCTAGAACTCTCAGGTGTATTTACTCTCACATGTATGCAGCTCTGAAATAAATGAACTAGTAAATTCTAATTGCAAACATGGCGTTTCCTCAGCTGTATCACCTTAGCATCCAACAAAGCGTTCACCTGTGTGCATGAAATACACCAAACCTAACAGTGGACAACATGCTTGCTGTGGTTAAGTCATTGCAGCATGCTTAACTAACAACTAGCAGCATGCTTTGATTTTTATTTCCCTTGACTTATTTGTATTCTAATTCTAGTCATCAGGTAATGCAGATATTTTGAACCATGTGCTTTTTCAGCTTGCTGTGACCCACCTGGATGTTGAGGCTTCGCAGCACCGCATTGATGCTAAGCAGATTTCTGATGGAGTTGTCTATGTTACTGTGCAGCGCTGTGTTGGTGACCGAGCTCCTCAGCAGGCTGAGGGCCTGATGTAAAAGCCATAGGCCACACTGCACCTCCTGAGACTTCTCCAACGCCTTGCCAAAGATATTAAGGAGTTTCAAGAGAAATAAACAAATCAAGCAGGTAATCATCACTCTCCCAATGTTACAAAACATGTACATCTAGGATTATCCATGAATATGATTCATACACTAAGAGGCAGCATATTTCTATGAGTTTGTACACTACATATAATCATATGTACGCATACATATCATCATGTATCTGTACACTAAAGCACAAATCTGTTGTCAGCTTTTACCACTCAATGTTTTCAGTGGTTACTTACATTTTTCTTCTCCCAGACGTCAAAGTCTACTCTGGTTTGGGGGACGGTGACAGCCTCTGTCAGGCTACATCCGTCTCTACATGACTTCTAAAGAACAAGAGAGCAATTATGTTGGTGTTTAGGGTACTTTTATCTAATGGTACATTTTGTTGTGGTGATTCCATGACCGCAGTATCTCAGCTGCAAGCTTCACCTGCGCCTAAATCTAACGTATGCATACATTTTCCTCTCACCATAGCGACTTCTGCGTCTCGGGCTTCCTTGATGAAATGGTTGAGGACCCTCAGGTCACAAATTGGCTTCAGCGGGGACGGTAGGCCTGGCCGAGTCCACTCCAACACTATCAACAGCAAGGCAAGCAGTCCTGCCATCATAGATACAACATACACAAAAATAAAGTCATTCAAAGGCTACTGATGACTGAGCGTGAAAAAGGTAAGTTTGGCTGATCAGTGGTAGCGAGTAAGCATTAGCTCTGAGACTAGATTTGTGACTTCTTTGACCTGCATGTTTCAACGTGACATAACTTCTATAAATTAATGGATCTGAGGAATTAGGGCTGTGTGTAAGTCTTCTGCCCCATGCCTGGTGGAGCACTATTTTATCACCTCAAAGTGACCTTGAGGGAAGATTATGGTCCTTCACTAGGAGACCAGCTCATGCATTCAACCATTGAGATATTGGAAAGAGTGCAGTCAATACAGAACCTTTATTAATAATCCCACTTTGTGGAGTTTTTGGACAGGATCATTATGACAAAAACATGAGCGAGTCATTATCCTAGAGGTCTATGGCTATCTGCCAGCCTCTACACACACACACATACACACACACACGAGCTGTTCAGGTGTCAGTCCTTCACACGCATAAACTATTATATATGAGAGATTTCTAAATATAGGTGTAAAGGTTTCACCAATATACAATAAGCACATGTAGGATAACAGTTAATAATCATTAGTGCAGTAGTGCTGTACATTTTAATGTAGAAAACTGGCATGACTCAGCCTGATGAAGCAGTATCTTGTTCGTTTTGTTTCATTTTGCAGGCGTCAGATAAGACACCGTGTGATATTGTGGATTATGAAGGGAAACCTGCTGACATTACAACAATGCAGAAACCCGAGGATCCTTGTTGGACCTGTGATTATAACAGGGTGGCTCTTTAATTGGGGCCATCAGTCAGCTTTTTTCATAAATGTAGATGTTACTTCCAACATCCATTTCAAAGAACAATGCGCTATAAAGGATATTCCTGAAAATGAGAGCGGTTCCACTTCTGTGGGTCATGTGGGCATCCAGCCTCATTCATCCCTAGTACAGCTGAATGCACTCTTTCACAGCAGCGTGGATGTATGACGCAGAAGGATGATAGAAAATACAGATGACCTTTCAAGATTGAGTTCCCAGACTCCTACATAACTAGCACAAATTGAGCCGAATTGCAAAAAGTATTCAGCTCTACTAATCGGCTTAACCTCCAGACAAATTTTTATATGCAAAGACGTGTCATTGAGGAGACTCTCTGTGTGTATTAAACTGCACTTCAGACTTATATCACCTTCCATGTTTCACACAAACCTCCTGGAAACTCTGTATGCTGCTGGGGTATATATATATATATATATATATATATATATATATATATATATATATATATATATATATATATATATATATGGACACACACTATTTGAGCGACAAAGTGCTGTATGCAACTATTTGGCTCCTTTCCGTTCACTCACATAATATTTATTATTTTCCTAAATGTGGTCAATTTGTGTGAAAGTGAGTGTGTGACACAGCTTGAAGTTTAACTTTGACCTTTACCACTCCGCCATTGCCTACGTGAGAATGCATCAATCTAAACTGTGCAAACACACACATACACTCTGCATTCTTACCGTGGTGGTGGAATTTGCAGTCCAGGACTGTGGCCAAACTAAAAGTTAAGAGCTTCGTCAGCCAATATTAGCTGCCAAAACCATGTTGCTATATTAAGCTTGAAGCAGCAGTCCACAAGTGGCTGTACTTTGGATAATGGCACATGTTACTCCAGGTATGTGACAGATGCTTTGGAAAGGTGATGGGATGCTCACGTGAGTTGATACCTTTGACATGTGCTATTTTAACCAACTCATGTCAAACAGGTGCACAGACAGAGCTCAGCAATTCAAACCAACCAGCGTGTGTGGTCGTAATGATTAAGTGACACAGTAGGCAGATAAGGAGATCCTAAGTAAAGTACATCTCAACTGTGGGAGGATTGCTTTTGAATCCTTCAAGCTCTTCTCTATTTGAACATGTCTCCCATATGACAAAGTGCAGACTTTTGAGTAACTAGATATCAGGTGACACAGACATGAAATCATTTCCTGTCCGACTTTACTGGAATCCCATTTAGCTGTCAGCCTTGTGATAGCCTCCCGTTCTTTTTTTGATGACACAAGTATGTGACAACCGTGCCAAGAACTGCAGATTCAGTCTGCTGTGTCATGCTAGAAGAAGGACTGGAGTTCTATTTTCTCAGTGAACAAGTCAGAAAAATAAAACCGGTCATCAATACTCAGCAGTTACACAGGAGAGGATTCTGTGGTTTACAGAAAAACAGGGAAAAAATCCAGGCAGACTGCATCAAACAGGCATCTCCTCTTCAAAAAGATGTCTGAAAAGTACCCTACTATCTTTCTCCATTTAATAGATTCAATGATTCCTATTGTGGGGGCTGTAGTTTTGACAGTATAGCCTGATGTACAGCATTCTAAGAAGTGGCATTATGCAATCTCTTTCCAGGAACTTCGGTTAATCAATCTAATCATGTACCATACAGACCATACATTGTAAGTCTTAGGATGTTGTGCCTGGGACAATAAAGAGAACAGTTTAAAATAAGAAAAGAATAACAGACCTCTAGAAATGCCTTCAGTAATCTCAGTATTCACATACAGGGCATGTGAGTACTGACATGCTGCAAACTGCATCTATAACCTGTTTGAGGAAAGTGATGAGCGCAGCGTATAGAGCCAGTTAAAGCTCACCCTGACTATAGAAGGTGACAAAGGCTCTTACCTCTACCCGTTTTCTGCAACATTCGCAAACAGGTGCAGCATCCTTCAAAACCATCGTGAAAAGATCAAGCATTCGAGTTGAGGGCACCAGTGAAATCCAACGCGTCCAAACATGCACCCGAGCGCGCTGCTGCCAGCGCGAGTCCGACGCGCCGGTCTGCGTGAAAAAAATCCGCGCCGCGGCCGTGAGCAGTCACCTACCATACTTTGCATCACTGCTGTGCTTTGGCTAAACCTTGTATTTACCTCCCCTAAGGATATAGCGATAACGCGATTGCCCGCAAGGACGAGGACGCGCCTTTTTACGCACCACGGTGAGCGATTAAACAACCCATGCATGCAGTCCCTCTTTGCGCAAAGCGTGAAAAAAGCCTAACCACTAAAGCCAGTGTACAGAGGGGAAAAAAGCGTGAAGGCATGTCCATAACTCACTGGGAAACTCCATAGCGGTATCCGCATAGCCCCTCACAGGGTCCTCGTGGTTTGGCCCATAGGTCCGTCTATTGCCCATTAATTGGAAACGAAGCTCTTTTGTGTATCTTATCCGGTAGGAGTATCTATCTGAAAAAAACTGATCCTGTTTGATTTTGAATTTGATTGACTGTGAAAATAAAGTTGCATTGTTTCAATGCAATTGTTACTATCAACTACCTCCTCCCTTAATTGTTATCCAAATAATAGCTACTCTCTGTTTATAAAACATTGGTCGAAAAAGTAAATAATGTCTCAAAAAAGACTCGACTTCCCATCCATTGTTCTGATGATTTTTCAGACACGATTCATTACAGCAGTGCATAAAAAACGTCAAATAAACAATTTAATTTTGACTGATTACATTACAGGACAATTACTGCTATCTGTCATATATCAGGGCACATTCAGAGACCACACAGGGTAAACAGTGACAGAAATCAAGGTTTGCAATTAATGGATGTTATTCATAAATCTGTAATTTGAGATTAAAAATGTGTACTAATCCAGCATGCACAGTATGTTACTTTTAGCATTGACACTGAAACTGCTGGGATGCCACCTTACCAGTCCAGTCAGGAAACACATCCCGCTCCGCCACTTTCCCACAGAGACACACAAGCTCAGAGCTTCACAGCTAATGATCCGCCATCATCAAAACACCAAATGAGGGTAGATCTCTAAGAAGAATTGCTTTCATCCCCACACCCATCACCACAATTATGTTCACCAAGGATTCCTGAAGCTGTTCTGGAAACACCAAGGTTGGTTTTCACTGTGATCTTTTGCATTTTTTTTTAGATCTTATTTTTATAGACAATATAAATGTGCCTTCTCTGAACTTGTAAGGTTGCATGTGTAATTAAACTGCATGCAGTCTGTCAAAAGAAACCCAAACTAGTTGTTTTACAGATTCCACTGTATTCCGGTTATCAGAATTCCCTGCTGTGTGTTGATGAATCCCCTTAATTTGGCATCCACTCATTTTTCATCATGTCAGTGTTGCAGAGTAAATTTTCTAAACATGCACTTTACTAAATCGACTATTGAAAAGAAGCTTGGTACACGCACTGTTGTTGTAAAATACAGAAAAGCATTTATTTTTTTGTTACTCCCATCCTTGGTTTTGTAAATCACAGTACCTGACAACATCTGTCTAAAATACAGCTATGTTCAACAACTTTTAAATTTGATTTTTCACCAGATTTTTGTGGAATGGATGTATAACAAAAATATGATTTTTATTTTCCAGGTTGAGCAGATTGCTGGGCTCATTAGAAGATTCCTCTGTGGTGAGTGCTTCCTTCCCATGACCTGGGGTCTCCTTTATTAAGACGTGCATAGGACTCATCCTAAAAGAACAACTAACCCATGTTTTTCACAGTGTAGTATTGGTTTGCAAGGATATTCCACACACAAGTGCTGAATAAAAAACAAACAATGGTTACAGATTAAACCAAATTATCTGAGGCAATACCCCCCCCCCACACACACACACACACACACACACACACAAACACACACAGGCGACATGGTGGCGCAGTGGGTGTCACTGTTGCCTCACAGAAAGAAGGTCGCAGGTTCAAGTCCTTGGTCTAGGACCTTTCTGTGTGGCGTTTGCATGTTCTCCCCGTGTCTGTGTGGGTTCTACAGTCCAAAAACATGCTCATGTAGGAGTGTGTGAGCGAAGGTTAGGTGCACCTCTATTTAAGTTCAGTCTAGCAGTAATCAAATGCACATTTCAACCCATGGCTGCATGCAAGCAAATTCTTATATTAAATTCATTTTATTTCTACATAACCACATTCCTTCTTCAATTCCAGTAAAATACCTATCATATTTATTACTAGAATCATCATATTTCTATCTATGATGTTTATAATTTCCTTGGCGTGACTCATCGTAACGCCTGCTGATAATTTCATTACATCAATTTTCATGTGGATTTACATTGAACAATGTTAATGGAGGAATGTCAAAACTAGTCTAATCGAGTGGATGTCTGTATCCAAACTAAGTAAATTCCAGACCGTCCTAATGCAATAATAAGTTAGACAGAAGAGCAACATGTTTGGCTGTGAATTGTTTTAATTACATTTTTTAATTACAAACTATTGATCCTGAAGAGAATTTCTTTATCAGGAGGTTAAATCCAGTCTAGCCTGAAGGTAAGTTTACCTTCTAATAGAAAAAAATGCTACTCATTAATGCTATTGTTGGAACTTATAAAAATGACTAGCATTAGTTAGAAGAATCATAAATATAATTTACACATAATGTAATTGGAACAATTATTCTAATTATATATAAATATGGCAATTTTAAATATGCTCTACGTCGAGTATAAAAAGACATTTCAATATACTTGAGATCAGAATGACCTTGGCCTGACCTAGATACTGGCTGTAGTAATGTCTTATCTGTGCCTTCATCAAAACAAAGTATCTGCTTTAGGAGGACGCAGGCCAGTTTAAGAAGTCTGTCAGTACAGTGAGTGTTCCTGTGTGCTGGCATTCTTAGAATAGTTGAGTGTTGATATGGCTTTCTTGTGATACAATGAGACAAATGCTCCCAAGACAAACACAATGGAGACAGGATGGGATTACTTACACAGTGTACAATTTATTGATTTTATTAGCTTTCTGGATGCGGTTACCTATCATTCATTAAAAGGACACGTGTACATTAACACGATCTGAAGATCCAATGAAGACAAGTGAACAGTTGACCGCAGGAGACGTTAACATGTCATAGCAATGACATTTTCTGCACTTGTGACTCTCCCAGCGGTCGTTTGTCCCATGTCCTCACCCTGACCCCCGGCAGCCCTGTGGAGCCAGAGTAATGGAAATGCATTGAAATTTCCCGGTAGTCCCCTTTAGGTGTCATACAGAGGGGGTGTCTCCCAGCGGCTACAGGAGGCTTTTCCATCAGACAGGATATAGTATGTTTGCATACGGCATTATCAGGAGCTGATGTGCAATGTCAAGTGACACGCACAGTTTGACTCACACAAATACTTGGAAACACTGATAAAACCTACACTTACACATTTGTACGCTTATCAATACATAAGACTATGGAACATGCATGCACAGATGTAAATGTAAGTGTGTACACAACATGGTGAGGGGGTAAGATATAGAAAATGAAAACAAGTATATATTAGGATATAAACTTATTATATATCCATAGTTATAGTTATTCATTGATCAGCACTTTAATATCCATTCATAAATTACCTTGCTATCATATACTCCAACGTTCCTTGAGGTTTCCTGTTTGTTTCTCTTCTCAGAAATTTGATACCAAAAGTTCAATAACTGGATATTTTTAGATGGAGAACTAAAATGCTTTTATTATAAATTAGGTCTGTGACTACTCCTAATCATTTACATACTTTATACACCTTCTGATCTTCTTTATATTGGTCACTGCAGCGCTAAGCTGAAGACAATGTTGACAGATTGTTAAACTGTTTGGTCAAAGGACTGTTTGCTTATGTCTGAGCCAACATGAGAAAGAGAGAGAGAGGAGACAAGGTACGTGCTGCGAGCCATGCTTCGTGACCAGGGCAGGGGATTGGGGTGGAATGTGAGGGACGTGTGGGGAGTGCGGGGGCAGGGGAGCCTAGTCACAGTGACTCCTTGGTTGGAACGGTAGACAGTCATTGAATTTAGGAGGAGGTAATATAAAGTTGTGGATGAAACCACATGCTCCTTCCCTGTGCGTCACATCACTCAGTGTAAGTTAATAAACAAAGATGATCAGGGGTGATGCAAACAACCAAACGAGGTAGAGTAGAGGGCAGTGAAAGTGCACAGATGTGACACTGGTGCGTGTGCACATGTCTGTGTATGTGTGTATGTATTTCACTTTCTCATCCAGCTTTTGGGCTCGCAGCCAGCTAGGTCTAGTGCTCTGGCGCGACACAAGACAGGAAGCTGATATAAAAGAATGGGGGGACCGACTGTGAGGGACACAGGAGCCAAGGCAGGAGCCGCTGACAAGGTCGGAAGTTATTGGCCCGATCCCAATGTCCACACTCACAGACTTTGAGGCGCATTCATTGCTAGGTCCATGAGGGCTTTGAGGGGTTGTCCCGATGTCAGATGTTCATGTGCACGAGGGCTCTTTTGCAGACATTTTTAACCCTTTAAGCACACTTTCTGTAAGTCTGCATTGACTTTTCCTGAAGGAATTACCCACAGTTTCTAGCATTGTGTTACATACAGAGTTACCGGGGGAAGCCCTGAAGCGTAAAAAAAAAAAAAAGGTCAACACCATATTGAGCCCTTGCAGGCTTTCATACTCAGGGACTTATCAGGTGATATCAACTAAGTCTGTAATAGTTCAGGGCTTAGCTTTAGGGGGGTCGTTGGGATTGCTGCTCAGCTTACAGGCATTCCAGCACAGGAACCCCCTCACTGGAGTTTCTCCCAGACTAAATCTTTTATACTTCATCCATAAGTAAGATAACTAAACTAACGTCTCTATTTGATTCACAAATCATTATTCTTGAATAAAAAAATGGAACTGTTACCAGCCTTAAAATCACACAATCTAGAGCCACCAAACTGCAACTGTCACAGCTTGAGGCTAAAATCAATGCAATAATATCTTGACAGATGCAAGCTTCAATAGACTACAATTTCAAAAGTGTGAACTTCTCAAGAATTATCAAATTTTGGTCTCGATCTCTACATTCGTGCACTCTTGTATGCTGATGATCACTTCAGATATTGGACCTGCAGGTTAGATGTCTGCAGTGTGGATGGACCGTTGGCTCATCCACTGCTAGATCAGGACTTGCACTGAGTCAGACTATTGTCCATAATGTACCTTAATTATTAGGTGCCCTGTTCAATAGGCGTCAACACCCAACACCCAAGTGTTCTCAGTAAGCTGGTGTTCACTTCAGTCTGAGATAGCGAGGCACGTTTCCAGAGTGTGACACACCCTCCACTCCTTAAATGGTAGGTCCTAGCTTTGAATAGAAAAGATGGCAGCGACAATAAGCTGCATCTCTGGGCCTAAAGTCAGATCCAAAGCAAATGAATAGGTGACCTCACACCTCACTATGTCGATGGTTATTTGGTGTATGACGGACACCAACCACACCACATTCTTCCTCCTTTTCACCTCTGCTGACCAAGAATTGGTTTCGGATATTCCTCGTTTATCATTTGCCCTGTGAGGAACTTATAAGTTCTATCATGATTTTTCCATGGGTCTGGTATTTATCCTGTTGCCAAGCTGCCTTGTGTGTTATTTTTCATAGCAAGTTAATATCCAGTGGGCCTCTCATCACTTGTCATTACCACCTCATGCTCTTCTCCCCTCTTTTCGCTGTCCTGTGTGGTTTTTCCCCAACTTGACAGACCTGGCTTGAAGCCCTGTACTGTATGAGACTGCTTTTACTTGTCAACTCAACCTTTAACCCGGTAACATTTAATTATGTAATGTGTGGATATAAATATAAATTTAAAATGCACATTGGCCTTCACCTTCTTTTAGTTTGTCTTTTTTTTGGATGTTTTTACAAATTCATGTTCAACGACTGTGCATGTTTTCATGATGCATATTAGAAAATGGCCTTACACGAAGTGATACTCTGGTAACTGTGCCTTTGAACTTACAGCTACAGGACATGGAAGACATAACGGGTCCGATCTGGACACAGCGAGGAACACACCGCCAGCCACATCCCCTTCAGATGGCTGACTTGGCCCCAAACATATTTCTCAACATTACTGAAGGAACGTGGTGTCTTTGTCCCAGGCCCAGTGAACACCACCTCCTGAGGACCATCGTGATGCTCCGAACCAGTGAAAGCCAGACACTATTCATACAGTAGCAAGCGATAGGCCTACTGCATTGTCACTTACACACAAGACAAGTGATTTAGTGACAAAGGCGTGCTGCTCGCTAATGCTAAGCCAGACCGCATTGCCAGCAAACATGATAGAGTAGGTATTACTGCAGCCCTAGCAGCAGTAAACTAACAACTATGGGCAGTATTTTCTCACAGGTGTGATGGTGACACAAGGCCTCCTGCCTCAGACACAACAATGCATAAATATCTAGATCAGGGTCTGAAGTATGATTCTAGCCAATGAGAATCCCTCAGTGGCATCGGCGAGGCACAGGACTCGCTAAAAGAAATACAAACATGTCATGTCAAGCAGCTAAAAAAATGTTTTAACCTTTAAGATCAGATGTACAGCACATGGTAAGTCAAACATAATTCATTAATCCTCATTATCCTAAGACCTCAGTGTCCGAACATTTTTCTTTTTGTGTTCAAGGATGGAGGACATCAAACAAAATATCCAATGGGCCATGCCAAGACAAACACTTGCATCACACACTCCAGTAACACATCAGTCAGAACATTTCATATAACACAGAAAACTACTTGCTTAAGCACATTAATGATACAAGGGGTGAAAATTAGTAAATGATTTTTTTTTTTTCCTGAAAAGGCACAACTGAAATGCCATGCGATTCAGTTCTATAGTAATCTGTCTCTAGCTATTCCATTCAAAAATGTTAGGGGTTAAATATATCGGATGCCATTAATGCCAGCACATCCTAAGCCCAGAAAAGGGTTATGTTAATATAACAAGCAACAAGGGTTTATGTGTTTTTGTCTTTCAGAAAGCGAGACCAAGAAGTACTGATCTCCTGTGGAAACAGATCAGCCTATCAGGTTTCCCATTTAGTCCACCATATTTCCTCTGATGCGGTACGATGAGCGTCTCCACTGTCCCTATTTTTACCCCATTGTCTGTTTATTCTAGTGTGCTTGTTGCCGCCGAGGTATTTTAGGTTCCATTGTAGTTCTTCCAACTTCTTTGTGGAAATTCCTCATGGTTTTGTCAATTTTTATGGCTCAAAGAAAAAAAAATAACCATTCTTCAGCCTGAGTGGAATATAAGTGGTCTAACTGACTAGCTAATTCTAAATGAGACACAGGATTTTGGTCCTCATCAAAGACATTTACAGGTGGGTACATATATGGGGGGAAAAAATTGTTAATATTCTAGCAAAATGTTTAGCACCCCCCCTTCTTTTTTTTTTTTTTTTAAATAGTATTAGGTCCCTTAACATAATGAACTACCTAGGTTCATCACTTACATTAACAGATATTTATTTGTATTACAAGTTTTGTTAAATTGTATGTTTAAATATAATTAGATTAGGCAATATTAAATTAAATATGCACTATTTCACATAATTTTACCTACCAAAATCTGAACAATGCATGAAGCCACTTTCTTTCTATACCGTTTGTAACACTTGTCTGGATTAAAATAAAGACCTCTATTGTTCATCCTGGCGTATTAGAGGAGAAGATTGAGTAAATATGTATCCTCCCCTATCAAGGATGGGGCCTGATGTTCTGAGGCCTTGACTGCAGGGTTAGGGTTACAACAAAAGACCTGATGTTGGCAAACAGATAACATTCCAGAAACTTGGTAATGGTAACTCAACCATCCAGTCCTGTGCAAATGTGCTTCTGCTCCCACATCAAGCAAAGAATGTCATAGAGGACCATAGGACCAAAGAGCAAGTCACTTTCCTCTGTGCACTTTAACCTTTTTAGCAGAAAAAAAATCATTACACCCAAGTCATTTGTTATCCCAAATGTCTACTTCCAAATGAGTCTCCACCAAATAAAGAGTTTACCTCCAGCTCATGATGGATTGCAAAGAAATGGGACATGAGCATAGTAGACTAGGGATGGAAACTGGTGGACGGCCATTTCCTGCCAGTTATGACGATCAAACTTTAGTTGGGTAGGAGTAATGAAACGATTTAAAAAATAAAAATCGAATGAAGGCCACACATAGAAATGGAGAGAATAGAGTCACTATATATACTGAGCATACATAGTTAAACCTCATTTACAATTTTAAACATAAAATTTGACTAACCTTGTAATAAAAAATATATTATAAGTGATAGACCTTGGCAGTTTCATGGTGATATTTGGTAGTTTTATTATTTTCACCTCTTCACTTGGAGGGTGTTGTGTAGTGCTTCCTGCCCATAGACGCCATCCTGAAAACTTCAGTAAACTTTTGGAGATTATAGGAATTTATTAGTATTTAAGTTTTTCAAGGTCAAGTCATGTATGTTAATGTTAAAAATAAGTTAAAGCCCCCCACTAGAATGTTAACTTTAACTTCTAAAATACAATTTTTATAAAACAATGTAGAAACAATTACCAATCACTAATACATGAAGTTTTTAAGATTATTATATTTTTACATTCATATAGGACATTAGATAGACAGGAAAGGGGAACCAGGCATTGAACTGGGGACTTGTTGCTCCCATAGGGTATTATTATTATTATTCTTAAACACTATCAGGTCGCCCCCATGTTGTGAATTATTATTTTTTCTGTGATCATATAAAACTTTCACAGGATTAAAAGACTAACTGGCCCATTTAGGTATTTAAGATCTTCTTCAGTCAAACGAAAACAGCAATGTCTCACTGCTGTGTTTGCAAAAATGACACTGTAGTTGAAAAGACAAAAGTTTAGTTAAACAAAATAAAATACACTAGAATAATTTATCTGACATACAGTTTGAAATACATACAGAAACACCTTTACCAAAGAAGAAAATAACCCCTTACATGGTTTTATTATACTGTCCACTAAAAGTCCACTACTTGGTTTACAGTATGGCAGTTTCATTTGTTCTGCTTTTATTTTCTCTATAGTCAGTCATCGGTGTATTTTTGATAGCTATTGTAATATATTGCTGGAAAAGGATTCCAGCTTTCAAAGTAATCCCACATGTAGGCACTTCAAAATTAGCTTTAAAGCCGTCTTTTTTTAAGTGACAACACATTGTTCTTTGAACGATTATATTTCTTATTTCAGTGAGAAGGAAAACAATATGTGCAATATGTTTTTTTTTTTCCCCAAGTGCATTGTCTTGAAAGCCCCTCTACCTACCTAAGGCAAAGCTGGAAAAGACTCTTCAGTGATTGACAGAGGGCCTGTCCAATGGGCGTGTGGCAGGATGTGAAGTGGCCCAACTGCTTTGTCCGCCTCACGCTTTTCTGTCAATATACATACACAAGTGGTGTTCGTGACCATGCAGCTGCACAGATTATGTATACATCATATACATATACGAGTTGCTATGGTCATGGGATTCTTTGCATTCCACACAAAGATTAAACATAACCTCAAAGGTTATGCCAGTTGCATTTCATTGGCAATTGCTGAGAAACCTGTTTCTGGGCGCGTTGTCCAGTCCTGCTGGTGGCCGGCCTGGCCACTCTTCTCCTCGCCACCCCATCCAAAGCAGTCGTTAGCGTCGCAGCATTTACACAGAGCATTGTCTCCCTCTGTGGAACGCCAGCTGAATGACAAGAGACACATCCAGGGAACACTCCAGCTTATAAAATATGAATCACATCCGTGAATGTAAGAAAGGTGAAGGTGAAACGTGTATGTAAGACACAATCCCGATAAACTGATTTACAACTGGCAGCCTAACCTGAAGGTGGGCCTGTGGAAGACGCAGGTTTTATCAAGGTGGCCATGTAAGTTTTGTTTTAGGGTAGCCCTAAGGTGGCACCTGATGAATATCTGGAAGAGAGAAGACAAATTAACTGCATAAAATCAATCATAAATCTTCAATCTTTATCAATTAGAAGCATATATGTGTAATGCTTTAACATACAAGATGCAAAATTAAAAGTATTGGTCACAACACACAGCACCCTTTGTGCTATGAAGATAACTGAAATAACAATTACCATTATGCTGAAAGTAATGAATCGTGTTGTGACCTGTTCAGAAGACCCCTGCTTGAAGTGGAAGGCTTGGACACTGAAGCATAGTCTGTTATCTTGTTCACGAGGAAGGAATTTGGATGAGGACCCAGGCAAAACACTGTCTATTAGACACCTGCAATAGAGGAGCACATAGGCGAATATAAATCCATGATGTGTATTTTATTTAAACATGACTGTTCAATTTAGCTTTTCTCCCAAACTGGTCAGATTAGTTTTGAACGATGACCAAACTAAATTTGGAATCCATTCTTCACATTTAAGCCTTTGAAATTTAACAACAGCAAAAACGTCTTTTTTAATGAATTATTTTTTCTCCAGGAGGAAAACACTGACCCATGATTGGCAATGAACTTGTAGCTGGGCAAAGAGAGCGGGTCGGGCTCCAGCGTGGCAACACAGTAGTCAACATATACGATATGAGGAGGGTGCAGCGGGGCCTCCACGCTGGCCTCCAGAAACACCGGTACTCCCTGCTGGTACACCAAGGAACTGCGTGGCGCGGCACAATCATCTGCACCGAACAGAAACATACGTTTCCCTTCTGTTCCCGATTTAACATGAATTCCAGATAGAAATAATATTGCCACGCCACCAGTCTATGCATAGCAGCAGACAGATATAGGATTCACCCGTCATGGTACGAAGGGAGAAGTGCAGACGGCCAAAGACACTGATAGTGGAGGTCATGGGCAGCCAGGTTGGGGTTAATGATTCTCCAGTCACCGTATTCTTTCTGTGCAGACACATAGACACGAGGTGCAGGTCACATACTATAAAGGTTGGACGACAACTATGTGCAACCTTAGACTTCCTATAAAACAAAGCATTATGGATCACCTCTTATAATGGCACTCCACAGGTATGACAGAAGCTGCCCCTTTAACTATGACACTGCCGGTGGAGACGGGAACCACAGCTGGAAACAGCAGCAGCTTGTTGGAGTACACCAACCACTCACCATGAACCTGAACATTACACCAACATCACAAAGGCTATACAACATCATTGCAACCACATTTACCTACTGGGGCTATTTTTGGTGTAAAATCACCAAATACAGAAGTCTGCACGGAGTGCTATGTAACATTATATACATATAATATATAACCTGTAAAGCCTAAATATCCTATAACCTAATAATAGTGTTGTAATTTGAAGTTTTGTATAATATTGCATTACATGAATAGGAGACAGGCATGTAATACAGACAGTCTTTGAGTGCACTTTGTATTCCTAGTATTTGAGTATTTGAGTATATTTGCCAGTGTTGTCTTTCTTTTTCCGGCCTTACACTGGACTCGGTCCCGCACTCCTGGAGCCCCGCACTGATGACCATTTCGGATGCGGACGCGGGCTCCTGCGGCCCGCAGGGCTCCTGCGGGGCCGTGCGTGTGCCCAGTCGGAGGTACTGCGGTTGGAAGGGAACGCGTCTCTCCTCGAACACGCGCCGCTTCACGGTGAGTCTCAACCCGACCTCCCCGCATTTGATTTCGAATCCAACATGTTCCCGAGCTCCGACGGCGTTTCTCTGAGCTGGAGAAACACACAGCAAAACAACCAACAAGGAGACATGCGTCCTATATCCTCCCGAGGTCGTCATTTTTTATTTTATTTTATTCGAGGCAAAAACACAAGTTGGCTGTGAATAAATTAACTTGGACTTAATTAAGGCAGGTGCGTTAATTGTCGCGTGTTGCGTTCACGTTCCCCGCGTTTAATCGGCACACAACGGATATACTTTAATAAAGAAGTAAACACGTTCTTTAAATACTAGAGCAATTTGCTGTAGTTTAATGTAACGGATATATTCACTTTATTTTTACGAACTACATATATCAAACATTAAAATAAACTATGAACTTTTAGAGTAAGATTGGTCCACTTAAACGTTTTAATAACTTGTGAAAACTACTAAGGTAGTGAAAGTGTTGTATGCTCGGAGCTGACGAGGAGCTCCTGAAGGCATCATCGCAGTAGGAACAAAGCTGAGGCGGAACTGAATGTGTTGGAGGGACAGTTATCGCTGTTACACCAGAATCCCGTCGATAATTCGTGTTAGGAGCAGCTGGAAACTGTTGTGGGAGGACGCATGAGGCCCTATCATGGATCTATTGGGGTCAGTGCGTTAGGGACTCTTTGTAAAAAAAAATGGACAGAGGGGATTCAGGCTGCGAGGAAGGGATTGACTGGGGAGGAAAGGCAGCAGAAGAAGGGTCGACCATGAAGAAGATGACACCCCTTCCAAAGAACGTGCACACTGGTCTTCCTCCTCCACTTGCAGACCCAGTGCAATGCTCTCTGATTAAAGGGGACTACCTGTACTTCTGCTACGGCTGTGATGGACAAGATGACAGAGGTTGGGGCTGTGGCTACCGCACCCTCCAGACAATGGCCTCCTGGCTGTGCCATAACTTGACTCCACCTGAGGGCCATCACAGGCCCCCACCCAGCCTCCTAGAAACCCAGCAGGCCTTGGTGTCCATGGGGGACAAGCCGGGCTCGTTTGCAGGGTCCCGGGAGTGGATCGGAACATTCGAAGCCTCCCTGGCCCTGGACTACTTCTACAACGTTCCCTGTAAGCTGGTGCACGCCAGGGGTGGAGGGGCGGATCTGGAGCGTGTTGCTGTGGAGGAGCTCCACCGGCACTTCAGGAAGCACAGGTGTCCAGTCATGATGGGAGGGGACAGGGACAACTCCTCTAAGGGGATCGTAGGCGTGTGCACCGGGGGTCAGGGGAGCCACGTGCTGGTCCTTGACCCCCACTACTACGGCTGTCAGCCCGGAAAGGAGGAGCTGCAGAAAGGAGGGTGGGTGTCCTGGAAACCAGTGTCATCTCTGGATCAATCTTCGTTTTATAATCTGTGTATGCCCCAGACTGCCCCCAAATAAAAAGTGAATAACAGAACCTGCCACTTGTTTCAAGCCTGGAAACTATTTTATTTATTTGCATGGATGAGCTTAGCAAAATGTGATTTCCTCAAGTGAACCACAGTGGTACATGGACAAACTTTTGAGTACTATATGTATTCATTGTAAAAGGAGCTGTAGTGCCATCCTGTGGATGAAATCAGCAACAGTATTGTAGTAAACTGACATCCTGTTCATTCTCACATCTCCTATGACATGCATTAAATATTTCCTTCAGTTGCTCCTGGTGTAAGCTTTTGTTTGTATTGATCAGTTGTTTATAGCAATCTTACTGCAAGATCAATATGCAAATAAAGCTGTTTTACTGGTATTAATATTGAAATCATCTAAGGTGGTGGAAATGCGGAAATTGCTTCATGTTCCAAAAATCATTTTAAGCAGGCGATATTGCATTGTGTTAAAATTAAGAGCTCACACACTATTTAAATATTTGATTACCAGAAAACTAATAAATACATCATCAGAGTTCCAGGTGCACAAAATGTGAAGAGACGTACATGTTCTCTTTGTCATATTAAAAAAAGTAATTCTAAACATGTCACCTTCAGTTTCCAGGTCACTGTGATGGTCTTTTTCTTGACCTTTTTGTAGATGAAATAATTCATTGAAAAAGTAATCTGCAGATACCAATAATAAATCTAATCATTAGTTAGATTAAATAAAACAAACTCAAATTAGTTCCTCCTTTTATTGCTCACAACATACAGCATTATTATATATGGCAAAACATCTCAGCTTTTTGTGGAGCTGCAAGAAGCCGGGAACTTTTCTACAGTCAGGCGCTGAGGGTATTTCATAACACATAACACATGACATGTCTCAGTTTTCTGCTACACAGTCGTTGTAGAAAATCTGGAAGTTCTTGTCCACCTCCATCCTCCCCTTGAGGAATTTCTCCAGGTTCTTGAGCGGAACCTCCACCACGTGGTTGTTGACGCGGTCGTTCAACCCGTACGCCCCGAACACGGGGAACTTGTAACGTACAAAGTAGGGCGCGTTTTGGTCGAACGCCGTGCAGCAGTAGGCCGACCACATGTACTCCGGTACGGCCACTCGGTCCAGGTTGTTGCGGCGGATCGTGTGGCCGGACGTGGTGACCCCGGTGACCACGAAGGCCTTTCCTCGGCAGTAGTTGTTGAGGCGCTTGCGGATGAGGTCCTGGTGCTTGGCCCAGGGCACCAGGTTGAACTCCCTCATCTGTGGCACCACGTTGGTCAGGCTGTAGGTGGAGGCTTTGTCCAGAGGGTCGGCCTGATGCTCGTCGGGGTTCAGTTGGCCACGTTCGTACTGGACCACATCAGCGTAGTCCTCCAGGACGGCCTGGGTGTCCTCAAAGTTCATGTGCATTCTGGAAGATTGGTGGAAGGGCTCCATGTTACTGCTGCTTTTATCCGAGGCCAACTAAAGAAGTGGAAAGAGAAGAGAACAGTTATATGTTGCATTTCATATCCATAAAAGTAGCTTATCTCATGTTGATTTTGTTGCCCATAGCAACAGTAGTATTATTTCGACAGGTAGGTGCGAGTTGATTGGGTTTGTAGTATATATATAACAAATGCTGTATAACCTACTGTTACGTTCACAGAGGTGGAACACATACTTGATTTTGTTAGAAATATCACTCACCTGAGGCTCATACATCCAAGGGAAGTCCACCTTCTTCTCCCCATCTGACTTCTTGAACGTGTAGGCAGAGTAGATGGGGATGTGCTTGCGGGGGTCATACAGGGTCACGTAGCGGGGTTGGTCCTCGTAACGCTGGCAGATCTTCTTAAAGGAGTTGCTGTAGTAGCCTCGCGGTGGGGTGCCCATGTACAGGGAGTCCTTACAGCGCTCCACATGTTTGAAGTCGTCCACCACTCCCGACTGGGCCCCCTGCAGCAACGCGCTCACAACTGCGAGCAGGGGCAGGGCACAGCTCCCGGACGCGGGAACCATCGCGGCAGCGCTGCTTCTCACTCGATTTAAATGTCCGAATGCCTTCAGACCTCTTTACTCCTGCGTCTATTCTCACTCGTAACACACCGCTGCAAATCCACTATTGTCTAACAAGTGCAGCTTCTGCCGCTCGACATCATTTCCCTCCGCAGTCCGAGAAGACTGGTGCTCCTTTGTAAAGTCTTTTCCATATATTCAAAGTGCCTTAAGTGTAGTAGCAGTAATTCAAAAGGAGTGTGAGTGTTATCATTTGTTGAAGGCATTTAATAGCTGTGGAATACAGAGAACGAAATGGCACTAAGTTGATTCTCTCTATGAAAACAGAGAGAGGAAAAGAAGTATAATTTCCCCACTTCTTTAAGATTTTGCACAAATATTATGAGAAATAATGGTTTGCTTTAATTCTCGTTTAGATTTAACGGTGTGAATGAACTAAAGGATAGAGTCAACACTCTACATCCACTATATATGAGCTTTTTTTGTAAATGTAAGGACTAACATTTTTAACCGATAAGTCTTGATTCATTACAATAGATCCTGTATACTGCTGGTTACACAGTATGTTGTTTCATTTTGAGGAAAAAAAAATCTTAGACCTAAATATAGAATCAAAAAAAGCCTTAACGTTTTTTTGTGTGAGGGAACACAGATTTAATATACTTTTGTTACTTTTAGAGAAGCAATTAGGATAATATCACAGATATGTTCTTGAATGTGTCAAAACAAACCAAAGACAGTTCACAGATGTGTTGTGTTTATTACTGCAGACATTTATGTTACATCTTCCACCAATGATCAGCTGATTCTGAATTAGCTGTTCAAGTAAGAGCACTGTTAACACATTGAAATGATTTTTTAGTGTAAACTTTTCTAAGGAAAACTTATCAGAGACAGACACAGTAATATATGATGTGATTGTAAGATAGTCAAGACAAAATGCAAAATGGTCCAACAGCAAAATATTTTCCCATTAAGGATTACTGGAGTTTGGGACACAATCACCCACAAAGATCTGAAAGTTCTGGTTCACATAGGTCGACTTTGTGAGGAAGCTCTTAAGTGTCTGGACAGACATTTCCACCACCTCGTTACGCTCCTCCTCATTGCGGCCATAGTAAGCAAAAGATGGGAATTTATAGCGTTCAACAAAGGGTGCGTTGTGGTCATAGTCGACACAGCAATACGCCGACCACAAGTAGGTGGGCACCGCGATGCGGTTGATGTTGTTGCGGCGGATCATCTTCCCCGAGGTGGTGATGCCTGTGACGATGTAGGCCTTCCCCAGGCAGTAGTTGTTGAGCCGTTTGCGGATGACGTCCTCCTGTTCGTCCCAGATCCTGTTGTTGAAGGCGGGCACCACCGGCACCACGTTGGTCAGCGTGTAGGTGGAGGCCTTGTCTTCGGCTTCGTCCTGATGCTGGTCTGGGTTGAGGGTGCCCCGCTCGTAGTGGATGGCGTTCGTGTAATCCTCCAGAACGGCCTGGGCGTCCTCGAAATACAGGTGCATGTTACCGAATGGGAAGGCCTCCATCTCATCTGAACCGGTGGATGTGGATAGCTGTGTAGAAGGATCGACAGGACCAGCGGGAAAGTTGAAATTAAATCATTGTATAATATCTGTATGAACAAATAAAATGTGCAAGAATAGTAACATAATTTCTATACATAAAACGGCAGCTTATATCACAAAATGTCTATAATCTTTATGTTCTTCGCTCTATATGCCAAACTTTTATTTTTCTTTACCTGGGGTTCATACATCCAAGGCGCGTCCACACATTTCTCCCCTTCCGTGCGTTTGAAGGTGTAGGCAGAGTAGACGGGTATACGGTCCACGGTGTTGTAGAGAGTCACGTAGCGCGGTTTCTTGTTATAACGCTGACAAATGAACTTGAGGGAGGGGTGCTCCACTCCGCTCGGTGGCGTTTGCATGTAGAGAAATTCCCTGCACTCTGGAGACAACTCTTCCTCCACTTTCCCCCTGACGGCTGAAGTCATTATGTTGAGTAGCAGGAGAGCTATCTTTGCCCAGAACGCCATCCTCCACGTGCCTTTTGATGCATTCAGATCCCGGATATGTGCTAGAAAGGTGTTTCTGAAGAAGGACTATTCCTGATGTTCATGAAGCTCTCCTCTTACATCCCTGTAAGCTGCTACATATGATTATCACTATTCCTGCCCCGGAGCTCAAACAGCTTCTACATATCGCACGCGAGTCTTTGTGGTCAGGACTCAGTATGCAAAACAATGCCTCTCAGCTGCTACAATGTATGGTCATTGGCCAATAGCAAAGATATCAGTGTAATTGTTCTCTCATTGGTGGCGAAGGAGGTAAGATCCTACAGAAACTTTAGGAAGTCAGTCATCACAGATTTATACATAAATAAATAAAGTTCAGACAATAATTAAAATATAACAGTTAACTCACACATGAATTCCTTCTTTTAGAAATACTTTAAAGGAATCATTTATTGGATATGAGTAAGTGGTGAAAGGAATTCCTGGGAGAGTTTGACAAACAGCAAAGGTAAAAGGCCAGAATCAATGTAATATGACTGCAACTAGAATGCCCGCAACTGGACTTGATGGAAAAAAGAAGACAGTAAGCCTCACTGACACATCATTTGAATAAACTACAACAGTCTCTTAAACAAACAGTGGAGCATAGACCTGAGATCTTCTAAAGGTCTATCAATCATAGTAAGTGATGTATAGCTTTTTTAATCAATACATTTTATTGCATGAATGCAATTTGCATGAACTTACATTTGCTTGTAAATATTTATTCTTTTCATTCTAACAATATTTGCATTCTTTTTTTCCCGCACATCATTGCACCCTACACTCCCATACTACCATCAATTTAATTATATTAGTATGTTAAAAATGAATAATTAAATGAAGCAGAAAAAACACTATGCATTAAATTCCCCATAAAACATGTTCACACCCTTTTCTGTTTACGCTCCAGGTTATTGCTTTTTTCTTTTTTGCTACATCTTAATTTCTCACACACCATACATACATTATTTTGTTACAGATAGCGTTTAGAGAATTGTCTTTTGTTTGCTAAATAATTAATAATTTGTTTGTACAGCACTGTGCAAGCTTACAAGCGTAAATGAGGTAGAGTATTTAGAGGCGTTTCACGAATGCGAGACATTTTTATCAGGAGGCCTGTGTAACTGGGGTGAAAGACATTTATCAGACAGGGTTGAGTTGCATGATGGGATATGTAGGATCCAGTGTTTTTATGGCTTGTTATAAACATAATAGGGCGACACGGTGGAGCAGTGGGTAGCACTGTTGCCTCACAGCAAGAAGGTCGCAGGTTCATGACCTCCTTGGGGCCTGGGTCTGGGGCCTTTCTGTGTGGAGTTTGCATGTTCTCCCCGTGTCTGCGTGGGTTTTCACCGGGTACTCCGGTTTCCTCCCACAATACAAAACATGCTCAGGTTAATTGGCAAACTCTAAATTGCCCATAGGTGTGAGTGTGTGTGTGAATGGTGTGTGAATGGTGTGTGTGCCCCACGATTGGCTGGCGACCATCTGGGGTGTATCCCCCTGCCTCTCGCCATAAATGCGCTGGGATAGGCTCCAGCAGACCCCTGCGACCCTGAAAAGGAATAAGCGGGATAGAAAATGGATGGATGGATAAACATAATAATACAAATCAGGATATCTCAGCCTGCTGCTTTGATTTCTACAGTTCATCTCTCAATATCTTTTTTTGTGTGTTTCTTGCAGAAAAAAATCGGATGTATTGCTTTAATGTGCAGTTAAAGCTTCTTTCCTTTAGAGGTGCAAGTTCGTATACTCTGCTATGGCCCGTTCTCCATTACTGCCACACAGTGACCATAAAACCCGAGTCTAGTCAAAAAATGTTGTTTTACCTTCTTGATGTCAGTACAGTTGGATTCCTCCTCATAGCTCCTCTTACACTAAGACACTGGTCACATCTCTCTTTTTCTTGAAGGGGTTTTCTGACATGCAGCCCCTGTAGAAAATAGTCAGGTCAGTGTCTACGTCTGTCTGGCCCTTTAGGAACCTCTCCAGGGTCTTTAGAGGGACTTCCACCACATTGTGGCCAGTTTGTTCATTCAGTGCATAGCCCCCATAACTAGGGAACATGAACCTCACCTCGTATGGTGAGTTACGGTCAAACAGCGGGCAGCAGTAAGCCAGCCACAAGTGTTTTGGGATGGCCAAGCGATCCCTTTTATCCCTCTGGATGGTCGCCCCAGAGATGGTCGCTCCGGTCACCATGAAAGATTTGCCATGGCAGAAGTTGTTGAGGCGGCGGCGAATGACGTCCATGTATGGATTCCAGGAATTGTCCAGGAAGTCTGTGACCAACGGGACCACGTTGGTCAGGGTGTAGGTGGAGGATTTGTCGTCTGGCTCTGCTTGGTGCAGGTCCGGATTAAGGGGGCTACGTTTATATGCTACAGCATCCGTGTAGTCCTCCAACACAGCCTGGCTGTCCTCAATCAGAGGGGGGGTGTCATCAATGAGGGGAAGTGCCCTCATGTTACCACTTTCATCTTCGGAAACCAACTGCAAGTAAAAAAAGAAAAAGAACAATGAAAAGCCCTAATTTTTATTATTAATTTCTTTCTGAAAAGAAAAAAAGGATGCTCTTGACAGCAAAGGTTTGCCAAAAATGTGATCAGTACTAAGCTGTAGGATCTTGAATGACCTCAAAATCATACAAAAACATATATTGACACTTCATCTGACAGTGCAGTACAAACAACAAACACTACTCATGTCTATACCTGAGGCTCATACATCCAGGGTGTGTCCATCCTTCTCTTCCCATCGGACTTCTTAAAGCTGTAAGCCGAGTAGAGGGGGAGGTGGCGGCTGCTGTCGTACAACGTGGAGTAGCGCGGCTCATCTGCATACCTCTGGCAGATCTTCCTCAGACTCGTTCCTCTGATCCCGATAGGCGGTGTCTGCTTGTAGAAAAAGTGGCTGCATTCTCTGAAGCTGCTAGACACACTGCAACTCACCAGGGCTGACGCCAGCAGGAGGGAGAAAGATAGGAAGCATGTGTCAAACTGGCACATATTCATACAACCCGAGTAGGAGAAGAAAAGAAATCCAGGTTATTTCCTTATCAGGCCATTTGACATGTCATGTCATGTATGAATATGGATTCATTAATTCCATGTGGTAGTCTATATTATGTCATCCTATGTTGCTGTTGCTGCAGGCGTCTGCTAAAGCATAATGGCTGTTAGTCAGTATGCAAACAAGTACCGTAGTGGCTCTGAGTGGAGCTATTGGCTGGATAGTGAACTTATCTATTCCTGCAGTGTGCAGCCATGCATCACTGCACAGACAGGCCCTGCTCATGTTCTTCATCGTTGCTTCTAAATAATATAACAAATTCACTCTGTTCACTGTATTTACCCCATTTAAAACAATAAATGACCATACTAGGTCACACTGTGCATCTCTACATACACTTTGCATGAATTCCTCTCTATTGGTTATTTTTGCCTCTGCAAAGTGGGACCATGCAGTATGTGTCTGTATAAACAGCAAACAGAAAACAACCTTTGCAATTAGTGCCATGGATTAATAAAGAAGCTGTTGTATACTTTACTGCCAGTTTTTAAAGAATCAATGAATCAATCAAATGAACAATTGTTTTATTATTCTATCAAGATTCTCACAAATGTATTAATAATTAACCCATTACATACTTGAGTAAAGTGATTCAAAAAAAGTGTTTAGTTGTTAAAACTGTATAAAACTATAGTGTTATTTTTACATTTTGATAAAATGGTTCAACTTAATGAACCAAGATGTGTAATGCTCCTACTGTCAGTGAGAAATCATAAATATATAATTCCAGAATAAATGAATGGGAAAAAGTTTTGAAGTACGTTTTTATGTTTTTTTTTTTACCTAGCAATCATTATGACGAGATAGCCATAATTTACCATAATTTGCACATTGCATTACATTGCAGATTATGCTTAATAAAATCATTATATTATTTTCTTCTCTTTGTAATATGTGTATTGTTTTCTCTAAGGGCCTGTTTTCTTTCCACGTCAGTAACAGTCTAAAATAAACCAACCCCTCGACCCCATGTTTGTTCGGTCTATTATGAAGCTACCACAGCAGTACAACAACCGGACCAAGCCAGATTACATTAAATTCCTGGCCACCTTTGGCCCACATTACACACACAAAGTAGATTGTAGATCGTTGGTAGAGCGAAGAGCGTCACTTCTGTGCAAAGTTGCAAGGCAGCGTTGGACGGCTGCTCTGAGATGAAGCTGAGAAACTTCCTGAACGCAGAGGCGGCTGCACGAGCAAGTGCCAAGATGACTAAAAAAATAAAACTGAAAAGGCATTCAAAACATGGAGATTTTTTAGCAGTATATTCAAGCATAGGTTTATCTATATATATATATATATATACGTGTGTGTTAATGGTCATGTTATTTCTTCTTTATATTAGATTTTGTTCATAACATGCTATTATAAAATACCAGGAATATTTGTCAATTTTCTACAATCCAACATAGCTATCCTACAACAAACAAGTCTATTTTTTTCTTCTTTTAGAGTGTTTTATACATGTAAGTGGGGTGGAGAAACACACTTACTTAAAATAAAGAAAAACTCACTAGAACTAACACAAATTTAGCACATTAAAAAAAGACAATTTTGTCAGTTTTCTTACAACTGGATGCATTGTCATGATCCATTATTCATGATTATGACCAGTGTCTGGTGGCCAAAAAGACATAAAAAGCTGAAGCCTCCAGTTTTTCACAGAATAACGAAATAAACATTCTGGCGTTCTGACTGATTGCTTCTTTTCTGTTAATTTTACTTGAGTGTGGCTTTCAGGCACTTCATTTGAAATTGCTTGTGTTCATTATTCTTATCCAAGCGTCATCCAACAGCGCCCTCTGGTGTTTAAACATGCCACTACTGGCTGAATCGTCATTCCACACTGCCTTTCCCAGTCATTCAGTGCACTTCCAAGGGTATTCATAATTAAATTCCTCGAAATTATTCCCCGTGCATTGCAAGCATTTCTGAAAAAGTTGATGAAATAACTTTGAAGTGAGGTTATCTCGTATTCCGCGACGGCACTTTGCTGTTTTTCGATGTGTTGTCGCCTTGTCGTTTGGGGGCGACTCGGTGTTGAATTCTTACTAGAGGTAAATGAATTCAGCTCCGACGCGTCTCTTCATATAAATATATATAGATGGGTAAGAAAAATAATAATCATCGCCTGCAAAGTAGTGCGGTACACAGCAGTGTCCAGGCGGGTGTAAATAGGGGTGTGTTTGCCCTGCTACAACATTGGTTAGCCGCTTGTCAATGTCCAGTCACGTGGTGTCACACGGACGGCCATGTTTCCCGAAACACAAACAACAAGAAGAGCAGCGACCAGCAGCCAGCAGACACATACTGATACGCAGCAGCGACCGTTGGAGGAGAGGGGCAAAAAAAATAATACATAAAACACAGAGCACGGCTTTCTGAAAGTACGATTCTGTTGAGTGAATACGTTTACAGTGTTTAAAGAGACCAATGCATAACATATATTGGCTGTAGACACGCCGGTCTGGTAGCTACAAACAGTGAAGGTAAGCCGCGGTTCCTCTTTGCAGCTTTAGCTAACGCTAGCTAGCGAGCTAACATCGGCTCTTGCAGCTCGGATGAGTTGGGGTTTAATAGAGAGAGCCGAGGGGAGGGGAAGCATTATTAGCAAGTTGTTTTAGCGATTAAAACAATGTTGTCGGTGGAGTTATTTTTCCGTGGGTGTTTACGTTGTAGCAGCCCGAGCTGAGCACCGACAACAGAGCGGAGGTGGTCGTCCGCACATTGGCGGAGCAGGCCGGGGAGTCTCTCTCCGCCCCCTCCGCCATCATATCTGGTGTCATTTGAACCTAGAAGCCAAGGCCTTTACGATCAACGCATACCTTGTGCTGCTAGGTTAGGTAGCAGGGTGGCTTAACTCAGCGCTTTGCAGCAGAAATATGATATTGTGGGTCCAAAAAAACATCGATTTGTCTTTTTTTAAACCACCAATCGACCTGTTGTAGTTAGTTTTGAAATAGCGTGTTAACACGCAGATGTAGCTCACAGCGGTTAATGGTAGCTAATGTCAACTTGAGCTGTTTTGTGTGTTTGTGTGTGTGTGTGTGTGTGTGTGTTAGCCATCTTTTCCGAATCTTTGCATTTTCTTTTCGATATAAAAGTTTCAACGTGCTTGTGTTTTAATGATTTGCAATAAGCATTTTTTACATGCAGCATTCTCGCAGTTTGAATCGGTATCCCGCCACGTTTTTTTTTTTGAAGAGAATGACATTTGCGAATATTTATATGCGTTTTGCAAAAATTCATATTCTGCGAACAGCATTATTCCTGCATGACCTTGCTTTAATTTACTCAGTGCAAAGTTGGCAATACAAGTAAAGATCTAATTTCTTTTCCCGTTGTGGTCTGGAGTTTAGTAATTTAATACTCAGCGATCTAAAACATGTTAAGGATAAAGTTGCGTTTTCTGAATTGTTGCTGTGTTCTGAATTTATTTTCTTAAGTTATTGGATTTCTGCTATGTGCTGGCTAATTCTTCTCACTGTAATTTGTCTGGTTTTCAATGAGTGCATGAATGAATGAATCATGATGTTGAATGATTTTTTAAGTTAGTTCTTACTAAATTACTAAACATTACTTTTAATATGACTATTATATCTAGTCTTTATGAGGCATCTCATCTATAAACAAAGTTTATTAAAACCTGATGAAAAATGTAAAAAAAAATGAAGAAAAAAAAGATCTTACATTCCCGTTTTACCACCATGATCTTTGTGTTTGTAATTTTATATCAACATGTCTTCTGTTGGTCCGGACACAACCCCATCAAAAACACACATATATATACATATTCACTAGCATTTTCTCTCTATTCTATGTCGATAATGCATACTGTGTATGCATATCAACAAATTCTGCAAATTGTGTTGTGTGTTTTTTTATTCTTATTATTTTTTTTTTATCTTCTTCAACTTTATTTTCTTTTCTTTATCTGTAACGCTGCAGTAACACACACATTTCCCCGTTGTGGGATCAATAAAGTTTTATCTTATCTTATATATTTAAAAAAGTATTTTCAACATATATGTAAACTGGCCAATTAAACATCTTGTTTTGTTAAGCTGTCTATTGTAAACATGATTAAATTACATTGGTATTATGTCATTTAATGGCATTTGAACCATTTTTAGGGTAGATAGTCTAAGTATTCTTCTGCATGTAATGGCATTATGTCATTTTGGATTTCCTGTAGTTAATACATAGTGTTCCTCAATTGCAGTTGCATAAGTTTCAACTATTACCATAATAATGCACCAGCCAAGAATGCCATCTACATTCACAATTTATTAAAAATTGAATAAATATTTTTGGAATTTTGTTGTTTAAATTTCACTTTAAACTATCATGTGGTGAACATACCACATGCTAATATTACATAGTACCATTCAGTGTTCAACTAAGGATGGGTGTTATGACCTGAAATCAGTATCACAGTATTGTATTTTGGTAACCGTTTGATATTACAGTATTGTCATTGTTCTCACATCCTTACAAAAACATTGTTTAAAAAATGGGATAGTAGTGTATGATAATAATGGTAACGGCATTATCCCCCTTCCCTCCCTTTTTTTTCCTCTAACCTTACATATTGGACTGGGAGATTTATCCTTTACAAAACAGGCTCACTCAAACTGTATTTATTGAGCCTTTCCCATGTCTGACATCCTGTCAGGCTCAATCTGCTCTGTGCAACTTGGTGCAGATTCAGTGTGGCATCATCAAAAATAGACTTAAGAAAAAGTTGATTAAAGCTATACCATGGTGCATATATTTACAACAATGTACCATCAATACCACCCAGCTTTATGTCCAACTTGTAGCCAGAGCTCCTTTTTCCACTTCTTCCAATTTGGTGCTATTTTTAAACATGCTCCACTGTTACACGTGGGGTCATTCAGAATTAAATATTTATACCGGTCAGTTCTTTTGTGTACTCGGTTTAGAGGATACAATTCTTTAAAGTCATTGGCCATGAAATGGAGTTTAGAAGTGTTATTCACTTACATTTTCAGGCAATGCATTTCAATACCTACTGACATATAATAATGAATAATAATAAAAACAGTTTTCATGTTGGCATAGAAGTCTTAGGGGGCTTTTACTAAGTCATCCTTAAAAATAAAATAATCATAACAGTTGCTATAGCCACTTCTTATTTTCTAAAAGTGAAAGGTCCGGTCTAAAAGCAACTTTAAAAATCAGAAATGGTGTCAAAAATATAAAATTAAATACTCACAATACGGTTCTAAAAGCATCTACAGCAATATTGAAAAATGAGAATATGACAATATAATACATTATTGCACTCCTTTGAATAAAGTTTAGGGAAAGGAAATGGCTGATGACATGTGTCTTGTTTTCCAATATGTTTATCTATTTACAACATAGAGCTGTGATTCACTGGGGCATTCAGTGAACAATCTCACTGTGTCATATTGATGATTTGCAGTTTGACACAGATAGTGGCCAAGACTTTATTGGTGTCTTGCACAATGTGACATCCCTTGAACTTACACTATCATTCTTGTTGCACAAGCTGAAGGCTCCCTTTAGTTATTCTGTGTTCCACTAGAAGTTGTATTTCCTACATCAATCTTTCTGAAAAGCCCGAGACATGTTTCCGTCTTCTTTTTTTAATCTATATTTTCAAATGAGTTAAAAAATGTATCTATGCAAAGCTAACTGATTTCATTAGTGTCCAACCACTCCTGTCTAAAGAGGCTTTGACAGTGCCAATGGCCAAGATTTATAGTAGAGATGGGTGATATGGATGAAATATCCTGTCATTGTATATGTGAGTCCCATCCATTTTCAGCATTGCATACAATGCCCTGATAACACTGCCTATTTAAAGAGAAAGATGCCACCATATAACTTACAGATAAACCTCCTTCTGTTGTCTTACTTTATATATCATGTCACCCAGCTTGACCCAGTGGGGTGGTTTATCAACTTGCCGGGCTGCAGCTGATAAAATCTGCCACTAATGAGTTATTTAAACCTCTAAAATTACCCTTATAAATCATGAGACACCAATTCTACAGACACAAAAAAAACATTAAGTTCATTTATCATATAAACAGATACTTACTTGGTAACTTGTTGTTTCGACCAGTGGTTCCTCAACCTGGGGTCCAGGGCATTCTCAGAATAACAGAATATTTTATTAATTTATATGTATTTGATATACAAAAAGCCCTACTATTTGCTTGACCAAGCGTATTAAAGGACATTTTGTATTTGTTCTTGTATCAGGCTACTATGCAATTGTACTATGCAAAACTTATTTTATCATTGTTAAAACAAATATATAAGAACCTAAAAGCCACACATTTAAATCACATTGTCAACGATTTGAGATTGTCCTGTACTAGATATTGTGCGTTACAGCTCAGTATCATTTGCTAATGGAATGGGGAAAACTAACACAATCTTCACAACGGTAAGAGGGAGGAAAATTGGGTCCAAGTTGAAAATAACCCCAATTATCAAGCAGAAATTTGTATAGCATGGTGGATAATAGTAGCTGGCAGGACAGCAGGGTTCTTTCTTTCTGCCAGCCTCTCAGTTGCATATCTGTCAGTACTAACTGTACTTGAAGTGATGTGTTATGTGTCAAAACAATAAGGAGAAATGCAATAAAATGAAATAGACTCTTCTAATTTCTAAAAGGAAAAAATCTGAGAAGCAGAAACCTTGATCAATGATTGAACATTAAACTAGAAGTAATTTCACTTTTATTTATTCAGTGGAGAAATACCCCAGTGTTGCTTTCTCAGCTCAATGTAAAATAAATCAAATTACATTTCCTTTGTTATCACGATATGGGCAGAATGCCAAGTTGTGAAATGACATCTCAGCAGTCACGTTATTAAATATATACTTGTTTTTTCCATCTTTTGCTTAATTATCTCTAATCCTCTCTCTCAAAATTTGTTTCTTTTCCAGTGGTGCAAAGGGAGGAGGACAGGAAATAAAGGAGTTACCTGGAGGGTCTCCGTCAATCCACATTTCAGTTGGAGCACGAGAAAAAGGCACAGAGGCAGAGAGAGAACGGGGAAGAGGAGTGAGAGTCGCGTCTGCTCTTGGCAGCTGTTCCAGCAGCCTGTTTCATTGTTTTGGCTGTTATTTTGTTCCTGCGTTACCTTTTTGATGAATCAGTTCATATTTTTAACTTTAATGTGAGATATAACTGCTGTATAAAAAAAAAAGAAGAAAAAGAGAAAACATTACTAGCAAGAGTGTTTTATTTTGTTCCATCGTTGATTTCCAAGATTCTTTTTGTTTCTTTTTTATGTTTAACAACCTTTATCGGCTGTGAGTAGCAGGAGCTTCCATTCTCGAATCTATTGTCGAACCCCCTTCCTTACCTAGTTAGGACCTGATAACCTGGTATTCCTCAAGCACCTGAAACTGGCAGCTATTCTCTTTGTGTCTGTGTGTTTGGGGAGCTCTGTGACCACAGCTTAAGCACCACTCAGCCTTCTAGTCACCTAAGCCTAACTAAATCCAGCCAGCTCTAGCCTGGTCCAGCTCAGTCCAGCCTGCTCCGATCATCTGGACAGGGTAAGGCAGTTGAGTAGATGGCACATGTATTAAAACGTCACATTTTTCTGCATGGTCTGAAACAAGACATTGTTTTCCTCTCCAGATACTCAGTTCTTTGTGGACGTGAGGAATATGACTGCTGAGACTCTTAACTTCGGCCCAGAATGGTAATTGCGATCCGATTTCTTTACAATTTTTCAGCAGAGTTGAGCAGTGCAATAATACTAAACCACTCAGCAGAAAATCCATGTGATAACCACAATGTGGATTGTCTTGAGGTAATGGTTAGTTGATTAAATTGCCAGTGAACATAACTGAATAATTGGTTGACCAAAGATATTAATCAAAAAATGTATTAAGTAATTTTCCAGTAAAATGTCTCAACCACTTGTCTAGTGGGGCAATTTGGATGTGCTGTTTTTATATTTTGATGCATTGCTCTGCACTGCAGGGAATTGGGATTTTAGTTAGTCCAGCCCTACCAAACATATGTTGGGTCTTTCTTTTGTCATCAGTGGGTATGAAATGTATACCTATAAATCACTATACCTATCCACATGGAATAAACTATAGTAGTCTAGCATTTACTGGCTAGTTATAGGCATTTATTACTTTCAGTTGTCTCCTTAAAGACGATTTTCCTGCTATAATTACTTAATGTGCTAAAACATTTTTACCTGAAGTTAAAATGTAATGTAGCGTCAGAATGGTTTCCTGTCCATCTCTGTCTCTTTCTCTGCTATTTCTCCTCCTTGGCGAATGTTTGTCTAGTGATTAGTGGGAGGGGTAGTCTCCAGTTTGGTAGCACTCCATCTCTAACGGCCTGTGACTGCTGGATGCATTCTTGGTTCAGCGCCAGCCTCGCAGAATATTTCTCTCTTTACACATCTGCAGCTGCTTTCCTCTCGGTGGCCCTTCTAGCCCACATTTATCCCTCTACCTGTCTCGTGCAGCTATAGTAGCCAGTTCATGTACTGACCACATACAGCTGTCTGGCCAGCATGTTTACAAGTCTTTTAATGCCTGTTAGCATTCCAAAATTATTTCATCCACTTGAGATTTACTTGGCATTAGAAGCGACAAGTATGTTAGTCATTGTGGTAGAATTCAAAGTAAAACAACCTGCCAAGAATTTTAAATTTATGTGACTTCGATGTGAGCAACCGTTGCTTTACAAGGCTCTTATTGATATGTACATTAAAGTGTATGAAAGATTATTTTTTTTACTGCATTCAGCTGGTTGCCCCTCTGAGCCACCTGGCTCAGGTGGGTGATTAGTAGATGCTAAGCTTTGTACTGTAAGTGGGGGAAGCTAAATTTAGTTAAGTAAATTGAATACTAATATGCAAAAATATTTCTTAGTACCCCACCAACTGGCATGTTGTCCCAGCTAACTCCTATTATGCATATTTGTCTCTGCTTCACTTATTTTTACCCTCTTTGATTTGCCACATGCCACCAACTAGTCTTTCATGAAACTTTCTTTCCCTGATCAGTATTACCTGTATGTCTGACACCCCACACCCACCTACACATCTCTGTGGTACATATGGTTTTGATGCGAGGCTGTGAGTCAATGACACACTTTGTAAAGGCATGTGAATGGAGCCATTGTTAAACAGCAGGCCTTGGAAGCTGGCCTGCGAGTAATAGCTTTTTAAAATGAAATCTTGAGATTGGAAAGCTAATATATCATCTCTGTCAAGCCAAGTGTATTCCGGGGAAACCTTCGTAGGAGGATGGTTGATTTGTTACAGAACATTTGGCAAATTCTTTTTTTCCCTGGTGCTAGATGGATGCTATTAGCTATTTTCTCCAATTCAGATCTAAAAGGAATTCTAACACAGTTACACAATAGTCCTTTTTTGTACTGTGAGCCAGCGAGGGGTTTCTCAGCAAAAGCTGTTGAAAGAGATTTTTCTGCATTTCATATTTGCTCAATTCAGTAGCTAAGAGAAATGTTGCAAACAAAAGGTTTAGCCTGTTACTTCAGAATGCCACTTTCATCTTGAAATACTAACAAATAGCTATAATTAATGGCTTTGTTGATTCGTTGTATATTTTGATACTAGTGAATATTTTCTTCCAAAAAGAAGAGCGAAGTTATACATTTCAGAACAGGGCACTAATACTTTGAGAGTCATAGGATAAATATTCATGTGAAAAACACATTTAACTAATGTACAGTGATACTTTTCCTCTACCAGGCTCCGTGCACTGTCCAGTGGGGGGAGTGTGACGTCCCCCCCTCCTTCCCCCGCCATGCCAAAGTACAAGCTGGCCGAGTATCGTTACGGCCGAGAGGAGATGTTAGCACTTTATATCAAAGACAACAAGGTTAGTGGGAAAGTCTCATATACCACAGCATAGGATGATTTTATTCAATTTCACCAACATCAAGGAAGTCAATGTTGCTTTCTGCAGTCGTTGCCAGGGTTTTAAAGATGGCTTGTCCTCTGAAATGCCTGTTGTTTTGTTTTGTTTTGTTGTTTAGGTCCCAGAGGACATGCAGGATAAGGAGTTTGCTGCTATTCTGCAAGATGAGTCCATGCAGCCACTGGCACTGGTGCCTCTCACTGAGGAGGAGCAGGTCAGCCACAAACATGCACTCACAGACACATTACTACCTGCAAAAGTTGAACTATTTCAACTGGTCATGTGATATCTTGCCGTGATACAACCCCGGCTCCAACGCTAGCTGTTCAATTGGTTGACAAATGCGGCTGTGAGCTGACATTCCTCACATTCCTCCCTTTTGCTCTTTCCATTCTCTCTCTGCAGAGGAACTTCTCTATGTCTGTGAACAGTGTGGCAGTGCTGAGGCTCATGGGAAAAGGGGTGGGTGGGGCCGCCCCGGCTGGTGTGGTGCGAGGACGAGGGGCCACACGAGGCGGTCGAGGTAAGACTAAAGAGAAAACAAGTCACCCAGACACCCGTTAGAAAAGAAGCAAATGGCAGCAGAGGGACAGCACCATTAGGTTCAGCCTAAGTGCAGTTATGATAAATCCATGACCACTTCCACTCAATCTCACACGAGTCCACCAGCAACAGAAAAAGTGTGCAAAGCCAGGATGAAACTACAATGGCTGTATGACTGTTATCCAGGCAAAGTAAAACAGTTTATTCAAGCCAACCACTCAAGTGTTTATTTCCTCTTTTTCTTCTACCATCTTGATGCAGCACACTTCCTCTTGGCCTGTCTAAGTAGCCCTCCTTTTGTCCAGCCACATCTGCCTAAAACCACCGAGCTTATGAACTCACCTTGTGCACACACAGCTCTCTACTCATATGAATGGCCAATGTAAACATTAGCTATCCGGTTCAGAACAGCCAAGGACGCAAGTGAGAAAAACGATGCTGTGTGGGTTTTATTTGTGTGCATGTCTGTGTCAGTGCAGCTCGGGGGCAGTTTAAGGTGAATAGGTAAATAGTTGTGTGTTTTACAAATCAAAATTTATAAAATGTTGACAGCAGAGGGGAAAACAATATTCACATGATGGTCTTCTTAAATGGCTGACCTCCAGGTGTCTCACTCAGACATTGACTGTGTTAAATATTGACACCCCTGCTTGTGTGTATTGAATCAGGCCGAGGCCGCGGTGAAGGTGGATTCTACCAAAGAAGTATTGAAGATGCGGAGGTGGGTTTTGGCCGCAGCGTCAGAGAGATACACCGCAGCCAGAGCTGGGATGACCGGTAAGAAAACCAGCAAACTCTTCCACATAATACACTTGTTAGAGTACATTGGCTCTTAGCATTCCATTGCAAAATAAAATCCTATATCTTCACTGCTGAGAGGAGCTGTCTTCCAAAATAATAAACTGAATAATCCTCTCTAGTATTTTTATAGCTTTGGTGTAATATATCTCCTTTCTGCAGGCATCTTCTCTTATCTGCTCAAACTAAACAAAAGTACCTTTTGTATTTCCTAAATCATTTTCTTCATGGGCTGCTTAACAAGGTATAAATTTGTATGTGTGCGGTGGCGCAGAGCATTTTCTGGTCAGATTGATCTAGGACACAAACTAGCTCATGTTTTGAACTTGTTTTTCTGTCTTTGTTTATCACTTTGCTGATACTTCATTTCCCCAACTTCCTCAGGGGTGAACGTCGATTTGAGAAGCCGCTGCGGCGGGAGGTGGGGCGTCCTGGCTTTGAGGAGACTGGCGGTCCCGGGGGCCCAGGGAGGAAGGAGTTTACAAGAGCTGACAGCGATAATTGGCGCACCCTCCGGGAGGAGCAGGAGGAGGACGAGGGGGAGCCAGGCACCAACTGGAGACTTGCTGGATCCCGCAGGGACGGTATGATGAATACAAAGATTTATCTCTTTCTTGTGCTACTGTCGCAAACTGTATTGAAGATGAAAGCTACACGTGAGAAAAAGCAAAGGTGTTTTATTTTTCTTTTGTAGGATGGGTAGGCAACACACTTAATTTATTCACCAATAATGGTGGACAGTTGCTGTTTGCTGCAAATAAGAATGTGTTCATTAAACTGTATAACATTTATTTATTAATTAGTAATGATTATTTCAGTGAATACTGAAGCTACATGGTTATAATCCTGCTATGTACATTTATTCTTTTTATTTAATTTCTTTACCATTATATTGTCTTGTTGTACACTTTATGAACCCTGCATGAGCCAGAATTCTTCTATCTATAGTTCATTAGGGACCTCTGATGAATGAAGGTAATGTTTCCTGCCCTGTACAAAACCAGTGTCATTAAAGTGTTATTTCTTGATTTCAGGAGAGCTACCATATCTATTAATTTTATCATAGTGGTTATTCTTGGTGAATGTTATTCTTGGGAAATGTGGCTGTTTCTTTATAGGAATGTTAAATGAGTACATTCCCTCTTCCTGTTCTGAGCAGTTCATGAACAGACTTGCCACCTGATTCTTCAGAATATTTTTTGTTGCACTGGATGTCTTTAGCGTCTGTTTAGATGCAATTGATTGTAATATGCTCTTTGTATTACCCTGAATGTGAGATAATATTTATTCATACTTGCATGTTTAGAACTAAAAAAAAAGGAAATTAAAAATGATACGAAATGTCTGATGAGCTGATAATCTTATTATATTTTCCCAACATTTGGGTTTTAATCAATAAGAAGATATTTGATGTCTATGCTAAATCATTATTGAATGTGGCTGAAATTGACCTTCCTAATAAAGAGTAGCTATTGTGACATCTAGTGGCAGTGAATGACAATGAACAGCAGCTTGAAGGTTCTATGTTAGAATGGAGTATTTCCTATCATCCTACCAATCACCTTCTCCAGCTTCTTAATTACTTACTGCTTTTTTTTTTAACTAATTGTGTTCTCTTTCTTCTCTCTGTCAGATGGTGGTCCACGCTCAGCAGGCTGGCGGGACCATGTTGGTCCAAGTGAGAGTCGTCGAAGAAAGTTTGATTTCGACTTCCGGGACTCTGACGGCCATGGTGGTGGCCGCCGGCGTGCAGGCAGCGAGGGACTAGAGGATGACAGGGACGGCCTGCCCGAATGGTGTACAGATGAGGAGGACGGGGAGATGGGGACTTTTGATTCCTCTGGAGCTTTCATGACTATGAAGGTTTGTATTGGGATTCTGGTATCATGTCATTACAATCCCACTTTTTGGAACAGAGTATCTAGTCATGTTTAAGAGAGTCACATGTGGCTGCTTTTCCTCTTTCAGAAGGGTGGCAAGGAGACAATCCTAGAGGAGGAGTTTGAGTTTAAAGGGATAGAGGAGGAGGAAGAGGAGGAAAACTTTGCTGACTTTGAGAGAACAAGTGCTGATGAAGACAAAGGTAAGGGAATCCCAAATCTTTCTTTATTTTATGATTTGGCATGTGTTTGCACATTGTCCAATTCTGCTAATCCTAGTGAGGAGTCACAGGTTTGTAATGCCTCCTTTCGTCCACTTCTCACGTCACAGACAGTAAAGAAGCCAGCTCTGCTGCTGTTGATGTGGAGGCGAAGCCAGCATCACCCTCCTCCTCTCCTCCGATCCATTGTACCCCTCCACCTCTGGAGCTCATACCCAGCAACACTGGCTCAGTGGTGGACGGCGCTCAGCTGAGCAACAACCACCCTGTTAAGACTGGCAGCACGCTTAGTGAAGGTACGGCTACCTTGGCACCCGACAGCATAAATATAGACTGGTTCTGCAGCATTATTATGTGTTAATTTCTGATCCTGACATACTGCAGAGAGGCATATTTATTGTATATTTACCTGTCAGTTTAACCTTGTTGCAAAGTGAAAAAGTCGAGAGTAATTGTGAAATATGCTGTCGGAATGATGTTGAAAATACAAAAAGTGTGGTGCAGACTATCCAAAGTATGTGCCTAAAGTAGAGAGCTTAATTATTTATTTGCTGTAAAATGAACTTCAAATAAGGTCATAAATTATTCTACATATCCAATTTAATAATGTCCTTCAGAATTCAGATTTAGACCAGCAAGTTTATTGGCTAACTGTAGTGTTCATTGTTGGTCATTCTTGCATTTGCTTTACAACCTGCTTTTGTGCACAGTTTCAACTGTGAAGCAGCCTCATTGACAAAAGTTACCCGCTTCTTTCTGAGAAGTTCATTCCTCAGCGAAATGTACAGATGTTCAAGCAGCCTATATTTCCTAACCTGAAAGTGTGAGTGTGTGTGTATAGGGAGTCGATTTTCAAACACTTGTTTGTGTGTTTATTTACTGTATTCTGAAATGACAGGTCATGTTGCCCCCAAGCCCCCCGCTTGTGACTTTGTACATTCAGCCAAGCTCGTTCAGTCACAGAGCTGTGAGTGTGAGGAAATTCAGCCACGTTGATATTTTAGTTTGATATACAATATGTTTGGTCCCAGTCATTTAATATCTTGTTTACTGAACCTGCTGTTCTTGCTGTATCTGACATAGAGCCAGTAGGTGGCTCTGCCTGTCATATCCAACATCCTCATTATTAACATCATTATCCCAAAATAGAAATGCCAAAAATAGGCCCCATTGTTTAACTAGTGTATGTTTGTTGTTTTTGTGTCAGACGCGGCTCCGGTAGGTGGCTCCAAGGCCCAGCTGAGCCCCAGCGCCCCCACCTCCTTCACTCTGCCTCCCCCACCCCCCTCCTCTGCTGCTCCTCTCCTCCCGCCGTCTGGAGGAGACACTGAGGACGATGAGGGCATGAAGCACCTGCAGCAGGTAGGAAACACAGGAGGCACATTTCAGGCATCTGTTTCAGAATATATTTAACTCCGCTGGGCAACCTCTTTTGCTGTGAGGTCAGCTGCAACCACTGATTACTGAACCACACAACAATCTAGACTCATTATATTGAATAAACAAAAAGATTTGTGCCGATGCGCCTTTAAGAAACTTGGTAACAAACGTCATTATAAAATGCTTGTTCTAGAAGAGAGAAACGCTTTTTTATATTGCCAGCATCTGCACTCTGAAAATAAATGCAGAGGCACCTCTAGCACCACCAAGAGGCCAAGATGTCAGTACTGCACAATATTCTGTATCTGCTTATCTAATGGGCATTTAGCTAGGTTTTAGTGATCTAACAAGTTTTCAGCAGGCATTCCAACAACCAAAGCTATGAGTTTTTTTTTTTTGTTTTTTTTGTTGCATTGCAGGTGTATTTTGATAATTTAAGCTGCCATTTGTCCTATATGTTCGGTCTAAACTCAAACAAACTTGCAACTTGTGTGTGTGTGTGTGTGTGTGTGTGTATAGGAGGCAGAGAAGATGGTGGCATCACTTCAGGACACTTCTTTGGAAGAGGAGTGTTTCACCCAAACTCTGCAGCAACAGCAGGAGAGCAGGAACACAGCAGCTGCTCTGCCGCTGTCTCATGAGGCCGCCATGAAGTGGTTCTACAAGGACCCACAGGGAGAGATCCAGGGTACACTTGCACACTGTGGCATTTTCAGTCATGTGCACACTTATACATGCACACGCAGCATATTGATTCATAATTAAGGCTTAAAAAACCCATCTCCCTATCTCTTGTCTCACCCACTACCAGGTCCCTTCACCACTGTGGAGATGTGTGAGTGGTTCCAGGCTGGCTACTTCACCATGACCCTGCTGGTGAAGCGGGGCTGTGATGAGGGCTTCCAACCCTTGGGGGATGTCATCAAGATGTGGGGCCGCGTGCCCTTCGCCCCAGGGCCCTCCCCGCCGCCCCTGCTGGTGAGACAGCCACCACCAACGCAGCGCCCGCAGCCCACCCGGGGGCCCGCCGGGACTGTGAGTCAGAGCTCAGCCAACATAGAGGATGGGAAGGGGAGGATGCAGAGGAGAGGGAAGATTGATAGACAGGTCACGGTAATAGACACGTTAATCAATCAAAGTTCAGTTTGACTAGAAAGATAATGTCATAGAAAATAATTGTTCTGTTGTTGTGCAAGATTGTGAAATTATTCCCACCTGATGTTATGTGTTTTGTGTTAATTCATGAATTTTCCTCCAGAAGTTCAGAGGAAGTGGGAATAGTGATCAACACCCATACAGTCATGAAACTGATTTTCAGTACCTCCATTAATAGTCATTAGGTAACTAAGCTTTGAATTGGGAAAAACCAGAACAAGGCAGGTACCATACCAGCATTCAATGCATGTAGTGTAACACTACAGTTATGGTACTGTGTCCCTGACCGTCTGTAAATGTGTCTGACTGTCTGTCTGCAGAAGACACGAAACAAAACCTGTTTGATAAAAAAAACACAGAATTCCCTATAAAGTCTTCCAATTCTAGATGATTATAATTGGTATCTTTTGTTTGAACAGGAAGCAATTGACTGACAATCTCTCTCCTCTTCTCCACAGGGAAACCTGGACCAGGACCGCCTGAAAAAGCAACAGGAGCTTGCAGCAGCAGCTCTTTATCAGCAGATCCAACAGCAGCAGCTATTCCAGCTCATTAACAGGTGAAAGAATGTACATGTCTGTACTAGATGCATTAGTATCCTAATTTTGGACATTTTACACCAGAAGAGTAGATTTTCACTTCAGATGTGTTTTGATTTTTAGGTCATTTTAGTGTCCAAGTTAAGCCATGATTTGTTTGTTGCAGGTGCAGTGAGCAGGGTATGATGCCTTCGATGAACAGGTCGATGTCAGTGCCAGATACAGGGTCCATGTGGGACATGCATACCTCAGCTTCACAGCCGTCCGGTATGATCTAGACTGAAACTCATGTGTGAAAGTGAACAGTGAAAATGCATCAAAATGGGTCATGATGATGCTAAAAATGACCCTGATTTTATTTCATTGTAGGCGGTGAAGCCAGTCTTTGGGACATAACAATGAATCCTTCTACTCAGGGTCCAACTCTCGAACAGCTTCAAAAGGTGAGTTTAGTCGTCAGGTTTTCATCCATTGAATACAAATTCTGCATTTTCATATGCTTAGCTCAGATTTACTGCCATTACCTGAACTGTGTACCTATGGTGTGGGTATATACGTTTACATTATTTATTCCAATAGTAAAAACTAGTTAAATCCCATTTTATTTTCTATTGATTATTGGCATTGGTAGCAACTTTTTTTTACTTCATTTGACACTGTATACCTTCAGCTCCAGCAGGAGAGACGAGACGCTGAACTCAGGGCGAAGCGTGAGGAGGAGGAACAGCGGAAGAGGAGGGAGGAGAAGAGAAGGCAACAAGAGGAGCAGAAGAGGAGGGAGGAGGAGGAGCTTTTTAGACGCAAGCAGGTGGGACAACAGGTTTTCTGATAATATTCTGTTAAATCTTTGAGATATATTTAGATATTACAGTTGTAATCACTCTAAATATAGGAACACAGATCACACATAAAAAAAAATACTTTGACCTAGTGTCCATTCAGTCAATTGAATTTGCCAACTGCTGAATCAGGATTACATTTCTAATGTGTTGACGTGTGTCATGTGTGCCTGTAGTGTCGGCAGCAGCAGGAACTGATCATGAAGTTGCTGCAGCAGGCCCCCCAGCAGCAGGGGCCCGGGGCGGGTGGCTCAAGCTGGAGTGGGGCTTCCTCCTCTGGGATCACCAAGTCAGGAAAGCCCCAGGCTCTGGCCCTGCTGGAAATGCAGCAGGAGGCTGAGAGGCTCCTGAAGCAGCAGCAGCAACAACAGAGAGCCCAGCAGCAGAGAGACCGCGTGAGTTTTAACAGCTTGAATTATACGCTGGGTTGGGTTCTTATACAGAAATGGCAATTGAAATAGCAAATAGAAAAGTTGCACGTCATGACGATCAGTTTGATATGTCTCTGTCTCTAGCACTCCAGCATGTCAATGGGGAGTTCCTCCATGGGAGGACAGTGGGTGAACGAGGTTGGCATGTGGGGTGGCCCCGGAGGTATGGAGAGTAAGGGTGGCAGTGGAGGCTCTTCAGGCAGCATGGGCATGTGGGATGAGGTGAAGAACCAGACCAGCCTGCGTGGCAACAGCAACAACAACATGGGTTTGAAGAACAGCCGCAGCAGCCCATCCCTCAGGTACGTGGGACAAAACAAAATGAAGTCTATTAACATCTCTGTCATTGGAAAGTTACATAATTGTCCAAATGCTGTTGCACTTTTCATCAGTTTTTCACACAACATTGTGCATGTTAATTATGTTTTCCACCTTGTGCGTCCTCTGCAGTGATCAGTACATGATGCGTCGTAAGCGGACGGAGGAGGAGGAGAAGCTGCTGAAGCTGTTGCAGGGCATGAAGCCTCAGGACGGCTTCACCACCTGGTGTGAACAGATGCTGCACGCTCTCAACACCTCTGCCAACAACTCCTCTTCCTCTCTGGATGGTAAGTTTTTTTGGGTGTGGAGCGTTCATTGATGTTGGAAATTGATATTTTACACAACCCTTTACAAGCGAGATAACTTTCTGTCACTGTTATAACGGCATTGTTGCTGAATTTCTTATTTTAGTTGCCACAATTGTGGCATACCTGAAGGAAGTGGAGTCTCCCTATGCAGTGCTGGACTTCATCCGGTCCTACCTGGGGGACACAGTGGAAGCCAAAGAGTTCGCCAAACAGTTTCTGGAGCGACGTGCCAAACAGAAAGCCAACCAACAGAGACAGCAGCAGGTAGGCTTGTGCTCAAAAGTTTTACATGTAGAAGTGCATATGCCAAAAAAAAAACTATTGGATAATCCCTCAAAAAACAGAGGAGGGAAATGACAAGACTAAAACTGGCATAAATGTCCTCCTTTCTGTGTAGTGTAGGTAGATATAGCCACTGATCGCCGCTGGCATTGCAGACTGACATCCGTTACTGTTGTACTCAGTGACTATTGTGTGAAATGTGACTGTCAACTGAATTGTATTTTTGAAAAATACTTCCACCTTTTAGTTAACCTGTTGGATACAATTTTAAAATCCTGTATGATAAATACTAAATTTATTGCTGTCTCTTTTTTTTTTTTTTTTTTTTTTTTTAAGGACTCAATGCGAGGTATGAATCCAAGCACCCTGCAGTCCATGTTTCAAGCCAACCACATGAGCAAGGCTGGTCTCTATGACAACCAGGGGGGGAAGATGAAGAAGAAACAGCCCATGATGCTGCACTCTGACCCCAGCATCTTAGGTATGTGACCTTTCTATTTACATATATGTAGATGGTCTGAATATAGACACTAACTTCATTAGGGTATGCTGTTGATTTGATAAGACCAGTGATGAGTAACAATCTGACACCAAAAAAGTATACACAAATTAAGCATGGAATCAAAAGGGGATGAAAGAGATTAAGCAAGAAGTGCAGCTTTGTGAAACAGTCAGAGAAAGTAGTGCACCTCTTCAAGACTTTTTACTCCTGTTTGTTGAGTAGGCTAAGATTATAGAGAAGGCTTATGTCTGAGGTTCATGTGGAAAATAAGGATATGGGTTCCTATATCAGTAAATGTATATAGGTGGCCAAACAAATGTGATGTAGGTAAAAATGGCTCAATCTAATTTTATCCTGCACACTACTTGGATAAGAAGTGACCACCATCTACCTTTCTTAACTGTATTAACATATAAACAAAAAAAAAAAAGATCTTATTGTTTGTGATTAGACACTGTTGGCGATAGATGGCTTCTTCTCGCATATATAACGGACCAGAACTTAGTTCCAGATTGCATTGTTATTCCTTGCCTAAACGCTCTTTAATCCAGCCCTCTGAGCTCCCGTGTCCCTTCCTCCTCTGATCTTCCTCTGCTCTCTCCGTCTCTTCTCTCCACTCTCCTCGGCCCCCCCCCCCCTTCTTACAGGGTACTCATTCCACAACGCGGGCGACTGTCTGAGCCTGAATGAGATGGAGATGGTGGAGGATTACTGATGTGACGCAGCGCAGCAGCAATAGCTACCTGAGGCCTTCTGTCTTTTAATCGGACAAACCTGATGACGAATGTGCACTGCTGGGGGAACCTGGGGGGCGGGCGGGGGTCGGGGCTAGGAAGGGGGTGAGGTGCAGGGTGGAGGCACCTGGATATGCGCCTCCCACCCTTTCCTCTTCTGGAAAGGACAAAAAGGGCTCCCTGCTGCACCAGTTGATCACTTGAGCAGGGGAGAGGGGGGTGAGGTTGAAAGGAAGATGGGTATCCTCTGGCACTCAAAAGATTAAGCACCTTATACTGAACTAATGCACTTTATTGAGATGGGATTTGAATAGTTTTTTTTTTTCATGTGTGTATGTATGCGTGTGTTCAGAATCAATGCGCATAAGGTATGTGTCTCTACACATTCTCTGTGTGCATGTGCATCGGAACTGGAAGGGGGTGGTGAAACATTCAGTGGGGTGAATGGTTGGGCTGTTAGGTTTTCAAAGTCAGGGGGACCTTTAGTTGAAACCTTATCAGAGAGCAAATCCTTTCTCAAAAGACAAACACTGTTGATATTTCTCTTGTTTAGCATTTTTTTACGTTTATATAAAAAGTAAAGCTATTGAAAAATGGATTATAAAAAAACTTGAAGATTTGCACTTGCCTAAAAAAGAAATAACAAAAACAACAAAAAAATCAAACAAATGGGGTTAGTTATAGAAGTGAATATTTTTGTGAATGTGTATGAATGACGGAGTGACTGATGTGTGATGGTTGGTTTGTGTCAGTAATATACCAGTCTGCACAATGTTTTTTTTTTTCTTTCTTTAGTTGCTTACCAAGATGTATGAAACATAAGAGGCCATTTTTTGTCTTTTTTGTTCAAATGGTAATTTTGTATTCTCATGTTTAGAGTGTGTGTGTGTGTGTGTGTGTGCGTGTGTGTTTGTGTCCCTTCTCCAAACAGGGACATGATCTGTTTGTTTTGAGAGTGAGTGAGTGAATGAATGAATGAGAGAGAGAGAGAGGGCAATTGCACAACACATCCTTTCTCTCACCAGCTCTTCATCCCCAGATAGATGAAAATAGAAATGCATACATTTGTAAATGTTAGCTTTGCGCTCATCACATGATGAACACCACTAGTTTATTTCCCTTTGCTTCTCCCTCTGGGGAGCTGTCTCTAGACCTGAGAGGACTAGAAGATGGGGCGAATCATGAGGGACATTACTGTGTGTGCATCTGAATGAGGCTTTGTATGAATGTGTGTGCGAGCGTGTGTGTTTTTGGTGTGCATGTTCATTTACTGTTCATAGAAATGAGTTAAGACTACAGGTACTCATTTTGAATACATGTGCTTTTTTGTATGTGTATGAATGCACATTTGTGCCTAAGAACTTGGATAGGGTGCGTGGCCATTGAGACATTAACTCTTTTTTGAGAGCGAGTGTGGCGTGTGTCAGTGCTCAGCACAGTGTATGTAAAGTATGTAAGTTTATATCGTAAATATTTCTAGTTCAGTCTAGGGGTGATCCATCGGAAGGTTAGTCCAGTCTGTTTTCCTGGGGTGTGATCACGTTGCCTTTTGTCAGCTCTCGAACTTGTGAATGAAAGGTGTCGAGTTTCTGACTCTGAAAAAAAAAAAATACAGCATCTTAATGTGCAAGTGCACAGAATGGTGCATGAAATGTTAGCATATTGTGTTACTTATTCGTTGTTGCAATTTGATAATGACGAGTTTTCTTTTTTAATGAAAAATATATATGAATATATACATTATATACAAAGTTTAAAAAGTATTTGGACTAAGATAATGAGCACTTGGGGCTGCTATTTTTGTTGTGTGTTTTTAATTTTTTTTTTTTTCCTTAATTTGTTTTTCATTTTTGTTTCATTATCGCCATGTGAAGTGTGTGTATTATTTCTTTCTTAAGAAAAATATTGAATGTATTCCAAAAAAAAAATGACAAGAAACCCGTGCTGATACCAGATTTTTTTTTTTTTCCTCAGAAGATTTCAAAAATGGAAACAAAATACAAAAAAGCTTCAAAGAGTTTAGCGAGGTCTTTTTTTATTTACACAGTGGAGAAGAAGAAAAAAAAAAAAACTCGGGATGGATACAGTTGAACACACTGCCTCTACAATCCTGGTCGTACAAATAGTGACTAAGAATTAAAAGAAAGGACTCTTTCTATTCCATACTGGAGCTTTGGTTGTTTACAAACCACATGGATATCCGTGGGTGCAGTTTTTTTTTCTTTGTTTTGTTGTTTTTTTTTTCTTTTTTTAAATGTCTTTTTGTTCCCACATGAGAAGGGTGGGGTTTGCAAGTGCGCTTCTGCCATATGGACATTGAGTGGTGTTTTTTTTTTTTTTTTTTTTTTTTATTTTGAGGAAGAGTGGCAGGCATCACAACAACATGGACAAGGTCCTCTACGTGGACCTTCTTGTGTGGTCGTAGATCCTAAGACTTGATGATCAACCATTGAGCGGAGGCGGGAAAATCAAGGAATGGCTCTGTTTTGTGTGAAACGGAGTGCAGGGCGACATAACCCTAGAGGGGGCTGAGAGGGCGATACGAGTACACCTGGTTAGTGCGCTGATCCTCACCTCAACCCTCATAAGCACTCACACCCTGCCCTCACCAACTCACCTATGCACTTTTGTTCATTCAAGCTGTGAGGTACCATTTTGGGGATGGGAGCACAATTACAACAGGAGGATTGCTACGACTTTGACAAAGTCACTGAAAAGATATTCCCAAACTGAAAAAAAGAGACTTGAGAAGCTTGTCTTCTCCCACCTCCTGTATATAACCATATTTTTGTATTACCTTTCTGAGTAGAAAGAGAATTTGCAAATGGATGAAGGAAAATTCATGAGACATTGATTATATGGAGTGAATGTTCTTCAAGAAAACCAATCTTTTTGAATATAGTTTAAGATAGACTCGCGGTGCATTTCCCTTAGTTTGCCAGTAACCCTGAAACAATCGGGGATGGAAGGGAAAAACACATGGACTGAGGTGTTGGACACATGCTACGGTGACTCCAAGACTGACTGATAGCTACTTATCAAAATGGAAGTTGCAGTGGCTACAGATGTCCCCGCCAGGAGTGTTTGATCAACAGACAACGTGTAAAAAGGCAGCGATGGGTTCGAGGAGCTGTTTGCAAGGACACTTCGTTTCCCAACCTGCTGCCTGCCTTGAGAGCTGTAGAGTTCTTGGCATTGGTGAGATACGCTTGCTTAAGTGCACTTTTTGGGCTTGACATTCAGCATGTTGCAGTGTGGTGATGATCATGTGCTCTTCTCTTCTGTCTCACAGGAGTTTGGCTGTGCTTTATTTGCTGCCCTCTGCGAGGAGGATCTAATCTACAGCCAACCCATGAACCCCAAACCTATTCTTTGAACTAAAACCCTAAGAAACTCTTCTGTCTTGACCTCGGACTGGGCAAGCCATTGGCATTATCAGCTGGACAGCTACCAGATGACGTTACAGGTTTTATCGACCGTGGTGTTTTGGAAGCGTTAGGTTTGGGATTTGATCATGCACTCTCCAGCCAGAAGAGGATCGAGAGGCACGATCTGCCCGGATGCCGTCATCCACCTCAGTGTGAAGCTCTCGGGCAGCCACGTGGGGGGGTCTTTAACCAGCAGGACAGAAGACCCGCCCGCCTGCCCGGATGTCGGAGACGAAGAGCTGGGTCGGGTGTTGATAGTGGCTGGAATACACCTATGCCACCATAAATCCCTGCAGCTGTGGAACTGGATGAACTGAAGAATTGTACAAAAACAAAAAAAAGACTTTGAAATATGACAACACACATACACTTAGCTACACTTCACATCGATTCTAGCGCCCAAAGTTTGCAGACACACTACATGCACACTTATAGCAAAAGCAACATACACTCGGTTACATTGGCTCTCCTATGGAACCATGTCTGCACACATACCAGGGCTACATCAAATGACAATACAATTACACACAAACACACACAAGCATAAATGCTCATCACTATAAACGCTGAGCTTTGTAAATAATGTAAAAGTTAGTGTTTTGATTTCTTTCTCATAGTGGGTTTTGCTTTATTTCTCTGTTCAACATGCCTTAAATTGTATAGTTCAGTCCTGAACAGCCAACTGAAAATATTCTTGAAACTGATAAATTTAAGTTGGAAACCACCTTGTTAAATATCTAAAGTGAAAAAAGAACGTTCTACAAGACTGTTTTCTGTTGACTAACAGAACTGTCTGTTCTGTAATAACCTGCTACATGTATATCTGATCACCGTGAAAGTTACTAGTTAGCTACAGAAAAAAGCAGTAAGCTGTTCTTGATTATTATAATTTTGCAGGTGGTTGGCTTTTTTTTCTTTTTATTGCCCTTTTGGTTTCCTTTAATTGATGAGTGGATTTGTTCAGATTTCCTGTTTAGATTATTGCCGGAGGTGCAGGCTTAATAAAGGGCTGAAGTCTGTACTGTCAGGAGCTGAGCTGATGGGTTGCAATTACAATTAAGAATTAAGAATTCGCTTGAAGCACAACTTGCTGCTGTGTGACAACATGGTGCAGTCATATTGTTGGATATTGTAACAGATGCCCTGTTTAAGGATAAATTGAACCAGAGTGAGGGGCCATCCCCAAATTGAGATAGAAGCTTGCTTTTTGGTTTGTTTGTTTTTTTACACTCCTGGGGACATTAATGTTATGAAAGCTAGTGCATACTTTTACAGCTTTGAGATGACGACTTGGGCCTGTGTTAGACATACGATTGTTAGAACAAGTTCATGCGTCTTGTAATTTCTGTAGGTTTTGACACTAAACCTTGATGTGGGTCATACCTTGGCCGCGGGTCTGTTTGTGCACCTGGTGGGGCTGCCAACCATCTCTGATGGCACTGCATAGGTTAGGAATGTACCGGTTGTGTGATAACTGAAAGGAGATTCCATGTCACAAAACCTTTGAAAATGTCTTGTAGATCTAATTTGGTTTGAGAGATAATTGCTTTTAGTCAACTATTCACTTTTTTGTACCATTGATAACCTATCAATATGGAGTTTTTAATCCAAATGGCATTTGAAGCGCATTGAGAACATCCAAATTAAAAATTGTAATGCATCTATATCTTTTCATCAGCTGAGGCAGTGGACAGTAGTCACAGCTTCGAGTATGGCATAAATGTGGACTTGATACCTGATTAATACTTATTATTGGTTAACGATTATCATGATCAGTTGCCAAAACAGATTTGACTTTAAAATTATAAGTAAGATATCCAGTCACTTATTTGTGAATGACTTAAACTTAGGTTTGACCTTTTAAAGCTGATAGTGTGATGTTTGTCAGTCCATTCGTCTTGAGAGTAGGATATAGTAGTTTAGGTATATTTTACCATTCTACCATGGCTTTTAGGATTAGGTAAACTAGTCTTGTGCTGCCAGAAAGCCCTGGGCGTTCGGTTGCAGCTTTCAGAAAGATCATGACACAACCTGTCTCTGTTGGTATGTAGTGGATTTTCTGGTTCATTTTGGCTGGTTGTTTCAGTTCCAACAATATTGACCCAGAAGGTAGGATGAAAGTGATTCCCCAGTCAGCTCAGCTCCTTCCCTTTATTAAGTCTTTGAATGTTGTTAAAAATAACAGCATATGTGTAATGAAACCCTTATGGAGAAGAACAACTGAAAGATTTGTAAATAGTTTTGCTTTTGTTTGTTTGAAGAACAAAATAAATACTAATAAATAGCATTTAGCAGTGACAGACTCAGTATTTCTTTGACTTTTATTATCCGTGTTTCTTTTTGCATGTTTCATAAAAACTATTGAAACTTGTAAGCAGTTCACAACACAGCAGAGTACAAAATGAATAAAGCCTTTTTCTACACAACAAAAAGCCTCATAACAAATAAAAGGGAATAGAAGAAACCTAAGTAACGGAGCAAGGTTCCTGCACAATATGGAAAGGTGTGGAATTTGATTTTAAATAATTTCATGTAACTTGTATTTTATAAAATATATTCTGTATTTCTAAATTTTCCTTAGTTTTGTTTCAAAGACAAAATGCCTTTGAAAGTTTACATAGCAATCACAACCAATGTATTCCTATAAATATGTTAAGCAGTGATTTAGTTAATCAGAAAATGAAAGTTTAAAAAAATATATATATATTGAGCTCTGATGAATAAAGCAAATGATTAGTTTCTATTTACAAATGAAACAAACACGGAGACACAATATAATTGTATTTCTCAGGAGAAATCCCTGCGTCCTCACTTCCACACGTGAGTCGTCGCTCACAAAACGCCTCCTCCGCGCACCTCTCGCGATACTTGGGGAAAAACACATGGCCGCCCTCGGTGTTTACAACTTCTCGTGATGACCCGAAAAATACAAACACGACCATCTCGGAAGTAAAAAAAAAAAAAAAGAAAAAAGGGAACGCGGAACACCCTCGCGCATTGTCGTCGCTCTCTCCGGCTCCGCCACAGCTGCGCAGGACCGTGTTCAGACGCCGCGTCGCGTGCAGAACCTTGAGGCCAGGTAGGTAGCATCGAGCTGCTAGCGGGAGCTAACGGGAGCTAACGGGAGGCGGGCGCTGCTGCGTGGACGGACGCGTGAGGAAAACTGAAGCGTTCGAATGATATATAAAACGGCAGCAAATTCGTGTACGGAATGAAACGTGTATGATTCTCGTATCTAACACCAAACCCCGAAAGTTGTTCAAATTTAATTAACAGCGAGGCTAACGCAGGTTGGGCAGCAGCTAGCTACAGGTGTCCGTCAGTAAATGAGTCCCTCTAAACAAGAATAGCCCGCCTTGTTTCCAACTGTTGTATCCAACTGTTTTATCGTTGTGTCTCACTTCTGCCTCCTGTGTTCATGTTCCAGGCTCGTTGGTGCTGTGATGTCCTCGTCCCCCAGCAGACTCAAACACCCACTCTGCAGGAAGAAGCATTATCCTAGTAGCACCTACCTGACCCACGTCTGACAGTCACCCAGCAGCAGACACCAGGCACCTGGGCCGAGAGGACTTGAGAACACACAGCTATGTCAGACCATGTGGGGAATGGGGAGAGCGGAGGAGTGGCGGGTCAGGACTCCGAGGCAGACAACGAGCCCCCGCATGAGGTGCCGGCGCTGCCCCAGCCTTTACATGAAGGCGAAGGGGCAGGGGAGAGCCTGGAGGAAGGCGACCCCACGTCTGCGAAGAGACCCCGGCTGGAGGAGGAGGATAAGCAGCAGGAGGAAGAGGCCACCGAGCCTGTGGAGATGCAAGGAGGACCACCAGCACAGGCTGGCTTCCTGAAGGAGGACTCAGTTCCACCAGCGCAGAGTAAAGCACCTGTTCTCATAATCCTGCATTCAATTATTTAGTTTATTAACCCTGCAGTGTGCATGTCAGAAATTGTGGTTTGTGATGCATCCTTTGTTTCTGTGAAAAGGAGCACCCGCACATTCGGAAGAGGGCGGTCGAGGGGAGCAGGATGTGGCTGCCAGTGAGGGCGGTGAGGAGGAATGCTGTCAGAACGGTGACAGAGGGCACGATGCCCCTTCAGGGGGAGTGGAGGCGAAACCGCAGGAGGAGCACACCAGTAACGGATCTGCAGACAGCTCCAGCGACGTACAGCAGTGAGTGGAGGAAGGAGTTTGGATTATTTTTAACCAGTTGACATAACGGAGGGCAAATTCAGTATCCAGTGAACGGATCGCCAAGTCTGCTATTTCAAGCCGGGTTTAGTGGGGGATGGCCGTGTTAAGTAATGATTGGCAAGATGTGTCAAACACATGTGAAATAGAGAAACACTGTGCTTATGCCAGTGTTCATAGATCGTATCCTTTAATCACTTGCGGTTTATTGCTGTGACTTTAAATAAAATGTGTTACCGGTGAGTCATTTTTAAAGCGCATTCCTGCCATTTTTAGCAGTTTGTTCCTATGCGTCCACTTAGGTGACCACTTATATTCATCAGCACTAACTGCTCTCCAGTACACACTCAAGTGACCAAAGTAAGCTATGATTGATGAATACAATGACACCTATAAAAAAAAGTCAATATTCCAAATTTTAGATTTTCTATTTAATGTTAAAATGTTCTACATTTACAGCCTGTTTTCTCTGCTTCTGCAGCCAAAGCCCAATCAAATCAACCAATCTCTTTATTGACGCATCATTCCTGTACAATCACAGTGAATCGTAGCTATGATGTGAACAAGGTTGTTATAAAGTTGAATGAATTTGAGTCATAATTCTCATGTTGTGATAATTGTGCAGTTACAGCTATCTGAGCCCTGTTTGGCTGTAAGTGTTACTCAACGTTCTGCTCTCTCTGTGCATTAAATGGCAACACTCAACTTAATGGGGGGGGGAAAAGGAAAAAAAAACACAGCAGCATTAACTGATTAAATAACTAACACTTTCAATCACCACACAAACAATCAAATTAAACAATGGAAGTGTGTAAATGTAATTAACAATCCACTTTCAACACTTAGCGTGACAGTGTCTTAACTGAGCAGCTTCATTCTCTGTGATGTCGACTTGCCCAAAGCTCAACAGGAAATTAGTGAATTTGACCATTTAGAAGCCAAGAAACTCATGGGATGATATTTACATTATTTAAACAAGATATGCAAAATGTAAAATTCTGTCTGTCTTTCAGTTTATTATGCGATCTGTCTATTTCGCCCTTATTAATTCATTAACTTAAGACTTGTCTCTATTTTGCCTTCAGCCTTGGTTTAGATTTTACCCAGAACCCCCAGATGCTGACTGGTTCCTGGACTGAATACTCCAATTTTCCAGAGAATTACCTCAAAGGCTGCAAATGGTAATCTCCTTTAAAAGAAATTAAATAACATCATCACGCATGACAGGTGCCAAGTATAAAACTTTCCCGTAGTAGTCAGTAGTAGTCAGTGGTACTAAAAAGAAACCATTACATTTGTATATATTATGCCCACGGGCCTATATCGAGGACGGATGTCAATGTTCTGTATTACAGGGAGAAAATGCTATTCTGTCAGTAAAATGAAGCCAATGGAAAATCGCTTCTATTGTTTTTGTCTCCCTCAGGCCATAGTGGGAACACTATCACTGATGTTACACTTAGTATAAAAGGGAATATTAGTATTAACAATCTTAATCTCACTCTCAAAATGAATCAATGTTAGTCAGATACAAAGATAAAATGAATGGCACATTTAAGCCAAACTGCCCATGTACTAAAAATGCATACAGCTGTTCACACACCATGGTAATTTCCTTACATCCTTTGCTAACCAAGGGCCCCTGATGGTTCCTGTATCCTGACCAACAGTGCAGACAATGTGCTGCGTGTGTACAACCTCCCTCCAGAAATTTACAGCTACAACTGGGACGTGCTTCCTGAGATGGTGAGTATAAAACAGCTTTTCCATCGGGGGTTCCCAAAATGTTAATAGACGTCTATGAAGATGCAGCTGGGAGTGGTTCCAGGAAACCATCAGTGTGTGTGTGTGTGTGTGTGTGTGTGTGTGTGTGTGTGTGTGTGTGTGTGTGTGTGTGTGTGTGTGTGTGTGTGTGTGTGTGTGTGTGTGTGTGTGTGTGTGTGTGTGTGTGTGTGTGTGTGTGTGTGTGTGTGTGTGTGTGTGTGTGTGTGTGTGTGTGTGTGTGTGTGTGTGTGTGTGTGTGTGTGTGTGTGTGTGTGTGTGTGTGTGTGTGTGTGTGTGTGTGTGTGTGTGTGTGTGTGTGTGTGTGTGTGTGTGAGAGCGACCGACCGACGTGGTCGCCCAGCAAAAGGGATCAGGGCAACCAGAAAAAGAAGTGGAGACAGGAGGCAAAGGAACTCATGTAAAAACATTTATTGGCGGCGGTACAAAAAAGAAAGGACACACAACGCTCACGTCAGCAGGGAAGATCCACCTCGCACCAGGTGGACCAAATAGACAGCTCCACACACCGCACCTCGTATCTCACAGTGTGTGTGTGTGTACTTTTTTTTTACAGTAGATCTCAGTCTTGAGCAATATTGCTCTCCAAGTACATATGAGTTCCTGTAGTGCCCCCCTCAGGACAACACGTTCTCAATCCAGGTCTATAAGACAAGAGTTCAGGAAAGGAGGTCTGTTCTGTTTAACTCCATAAAAGAAATGCATACAAAAACTCATCTGTTGCTTCTTCTGCAAAGCTGGTCTAGTCTTTCCCTTTGAGTCTTTTTCAGGCCTGAAGGTATTAACTTATTGATACGAAAATCATGCTCACCTTCAGTCATGGAGAGCAGCTATTGGTCTACATTTATGTTTATGTTTAAATTATTTGTTCACCTATATTATTCTGGATAAACAAAGTGATCACAAGGAGAGGATGAATTAATAAGATGCATATTGCATAAAAATAAGATGCACAACCTCTGACCTTTGCAGAACATTATCATATCATGAACACAGGGTGCATGATTCATATCTGCACTTTGTCTTCCTTGGCTTATTTGATGAAAAATGTCACCATGGAACCATGATATGGAAATGTTTGCCACCGGTGGCCGATTTGTTGAAAGTATTATTACTAATACAGTACCAATCTAAATGTGGCTGTTAGGAATGAGCTGGTTTCTCATTACCCAGAAAGAACAGCGCCCATCCCCTAAATGCATCAACCTAACAATTTACCAACATTCCTGTAATGCCTCAAATGCATGAGACCCTACAATTTACAGATGCTCTCTAAACACCTCACATGCAGGTTTCATTCAGGATAAACAAGTGATATTTAAAATTCCCTTTCATTTGACTCTTCTTTTACATATTTATTTAGTACATATATTTAGTTCTTGCGGGATAAGGTGGTAAAGATATGTCATCCCACTGTGAAAGTGGATGCCGATAGTGATGTAAAATCACCATGAGAATATCATATAAATAAATGTAATGTGTAAAGATTCCCTCAATGAATATGCAACCATGTTTTATTTCAAAAGTTTAACTGGATTTACCATTTCCTGTTGATCTAGGTAAAGCTGTCGCCTACTTCCCTGAAAGGTTTCCCTATCACAGCCGTTTAAGTTGCATATTGACTACAGACTTAAGGCGAGCACAGAAGGTTTCTGGCTTCAGCACTTAAATCTGAAAACAGACTTATGTCACTTTGCAATTCTGTACTCTATGTGGTGCAGTGAAGCTCGATCAAGCAAGCAAATTTACTATAAATAAAATTCATTTTTGAGTGCAGTGGGACTTTAAATTCTGAAAGATATTACTTGAGTTGCCGTCCCTCACTGCTCTCCTCTTGCCTCTAGTCGCAGTGTCACAGGCAATAATTAATTAGATGTCGCTTTGCTCAGCCGGCCGACTGTGAGTCACTTGAATCAGTCCAAAGTAAACCTAGTGAGAGGTATTGGTCATCTAACATCCAAACATTTTGCTTTGGGTCCTGGTGCTTCAGGCTGGGATTGTTGTTTGTATCAAAAATAGCTTGATTTTTTGCTACTTCAAGAACATTAATTGCCTCCATGAGCTGTGTGTTACAGCGGCTGCAGAGTTTGACCATGTTGAGTGAAGCAGCAGGCCGAACTACGATAATTAACTCCCTGTTGTTCTCACAGCATTTGCATGAACCTTGCTCTTTCACCCCATGCAGCATCTATGCCTCTGTATCCGTAACTATAAAAAGTCTACATTCTTTTGATAAGACACACCGTGCATTGCTGAGCTTAAAATCTGCATGTATTTTGTGTAACTAACAATTGCCTTTTTAATCGATTTTAAAATGAATGTTCAGGAAAACCATATGACTGCAGATTCAGCTGATAAAAAGAAATTCTGTCATCAGGTAAAAAGGAAAATATCAAGTGGCGAGCCAAATCTTTTAATTGTATTACATGCTGGTTGGTAGATTGGGATCACTGAGCAGAAATAATTGAAATATAATCCATTTTCCAGCATAACAGTGATCTCACAGTCTTTGTGAAAATGGTAGAAAATTAAGCTGTGATTGCTCCATTTCGCTCATGGTGCCACCAGCTTCTCATATTCAATTTGACTACGAGGGAAAAGTCTGCAGTATTTTCATCTATCTCGTATTGTGTACGTAGACAATCCTTTTACTTTTGTATTTGCTTTAGTGTTTGTCCGCCTCACTGTGTTCTTTCCCTCCTCCTCCTCTTCGGCAGAGTCCAGTGCTGCGGATGGCGGAGGGAGACACCATCTACGACTACTGCTGGTACCCCAAGATGAACTCTCTGGAAGCCGATACATGCTTGTGAGTTGAACCAATTTTTTTTGCCAGACTGTTCCCTTGGTCTGCACTCTTAGCAGCTGGATAGAGGAGACATTTAAAGTTCCCTGTGAAGGTCAACCCACCAGATGGCGAGGAATGTAAGCACAGAAAAGGTACCGTGTTGTTTACTGAGGCTGATGTGAGTCAGCGGTTGGTGTTTTAATCCCCATCTCGAGCGGTTAAAATGGGACACTGTGTGTTTATACGACTTGAGATGTGCATGTTAGAGCCTGTGTAATAGACCAACCGTATATAGCAGATATTGTTGTATGCGCATGACTCATGCTTTGATCCCAGTGGTATTTGCACTCGTTGTGGGAGCCGGCTGCCAGCGTGGAGAGGAGCTGCAAAAGCCTTCTGATGTCTCTCATTATAAGAGAGAAGTCGGCCTTCGTTTCGTCTGCTTCTGCCGCCGTCGCAATCCGCAATCCACGGTGCTTTTCTGCGTGTTTTAGCCCATAACGGCACTCCCCGAGTCCAGACAACACCTGAAGGGTCTCTTGATTCCCCAGAGTCACAGAGTTCTCTTTTCATCTTTCTCCTTTTTTTTGTGTGTTTTTTGTTTCCTTGTGTGCAGGCACGCTCTCACGGGCTTTTAAATTGCGGTGATTATGACATCACAGTGTTTGTGCATGTGCTCTGAAGCAGGGCCAACATCAGTAACACCCTGCTGTCACTGTGGAGCATGCCGATCGTCCGTGGCAAGAGAGGTAGGGCCGTGCTAATGAGCTTAGGTCAAGTTGCCAACAGTCTGTGCAGCGTTTCCCCCCCCACACACACACACGCACTCCCATCCCCGGCTCCCATCATCCTCCAGTCCCAGCCTTCCAACCTCCGACAGATCCGTCTGATCAAGGCCCAGCTTTGGCACCGCGCCACCCCGACGCCACGCAGCCTTCGCTAAAGGGACGGGGTGGAGGTCAGGGGGGGGGGGCGGGCTGTCCAGAGATGGGGGTTGTGTAGTTGTGTAAACAGCGCAATGTTCAACAAAACGATTCATGTGGACAATGTCCCACTCGAGAGAGGCCTGTGTGCGTCTGCCAAAGCTGTGTAAAATCTGTCCGTCACGAGGACCTGACAGCAGATGCTCTTCATCTTCCTCAGACCGCAGCCACATATCAGCGAGGAGCCCTGCGCGGCACAGCAAGAAGGTTTGGCCGAGCTCTCAGGACAATGTTAAGGGTCGCGGCAGCAGATGAAAGGTTATGCTTGTGATTATCGAACGCAGCCGCATTAATCCTGTTTTTCTAGTGCTTTTTCTGCCACCTCTCTCTTTCCCTCCATCTTTTCACATGCCCCCCCTCCCCCCCAAAAATCTTCTCCCTGCGCTCCTTGAACTCTCTGTCTGCCAAAATCCGTGTGTTGTTGATGCCTCTCCTGTAGAGAGGGAATAAGGGCCCCTGTTATGGCTCGGTTAAGTTGCACTGAGTTCTAGGCATCGCTCCAAGCTAGCAGCAGTCTAGCATTATAATTGGGCATTTCTCTGCTCTGGAATAAAGCTGCAGCTCACAGGGGCCATAACAGAACACAGCAGCAGCCATAGGGGCTAATTTCCTTTTGTCTAATTGAGCTGCAGCAATGTTTCAGCATTTGTTCAGCGCCCAATAATTTGAGTTAAAAAGGCATGGCTCAGTCTTTGGCCTGATTTGAATCAATAAGAGTGCGCCGTGGCCTTGTCTTTAAAATGAGGCTAGGCACAATTCAGTCTGTTTGTTTTGATGCTTTGACAGGTGGCTCTGGTGGAATCAGGGTTAATGGCAAGAAATGAATCAAACAAGAAGCTTTTTGGGCATACATAATGTATATTTTTGGAGATTCCCAGCAGCATTTTGGGATCATTTTATACCCTCTGAGATGCTCTTTGTTTTTCTCTTATGGACAAATGCTGATTGGCACAATATGTTCCCTCACTGCCCATTAAACATGTTATTATGTTGGAGTTCTAAAATTAGTAATCTGCTAATTACTAGCTGTAAAATAACAAAAACATTGCCCCTCAGGGACAAAAATGATTGACTCAATCAACTGTTCTCAGTATTTCTGTTCACTTCCTGCTGTCACTGCAATATTTTCCCCTCCCATCCATGTGTGTCGATGACTCACTCTCTCCCCCTTTTCGTGCAGTCTGGCCAGCAGCAGCCGCGACAACCCAGTGCACGTGTGGGATGCGTTTTACGGGGAGGTGCGAGCCAGTTTCCGGCCCTACAATCACCTGGACGAGCTGACCGCGGCCCACTCCCTCTGCTTCTCCCCCGACGGCACGCAGCTCTACTGCGGCTTCGACAAAACCGTCCGCGTCTTCTACACCGAGCGTCCAGGGAGAGACTGTGAGGAGCGACCCACCGTAGGTCAGCCAATCAGCTGCTGTCTGCAGTCCGTGTTCAATGGTGGAACTTCAAACTATGTATAATCGAACGGTGGAAGCTTCAAGATGCATTGATAATTAGTGATACTTAGTTGTAATTTTACAGCATACAAACACATTTGTGTTCTCGGCGTGTTGCAGATGTTACTGAGAATAATTATATCATCATTTGTAATAAGTATCAAGAGGTTAGATTAGAAACCTTATTGTCCAGTGTAAAATTTGCCGTTGGCTTCACCACAATCAGCATGGATTACATGAAGGTAGTAATTGACCACAAATAAGACAATAGTGAAAAGAAGATAATAAATTGGGAGAGCTTGGGCTTCAGTAACAGGGAATTAAACTTCCTATTATGTGAACAAAGTGCCAAATTCCATAAAGATAAATACAAATGTCAAAGCAAATTGAGCGAGTGGTAACCGCTAAACTGATCAGAGGTGTAACGCACAACTTGTGGGCAGGAACTATAAAGACGCCCCAAACTCAGTGATATGCAAAAATATATATATATTTCATTCACAAGCTTTGTTCTCAGAAAATCAAACCCACAAGACAGGGGCATTGTGCAAAGGATAATCAAGTTAAAGTTGGTCTATTGGCTGTCACACACTGGAATCTGCTTGAACAGACCAACAAGCAGAGCTTTCATTTCTTACTTCTGACAAACAATGAATGGTAACAGATGATTTCCAGATCTCTGTCAGACCAAACAACTTTTATTTTGCTGCCAGTCTGATTTTATTCTTTTTAAAACTTAAAAATTGAACCTCTAGTTAATGCCCAGCAATACTCTAAATTACAAAAATCATCTTTAATAATGTCAACAGTGAAGCTAAATGAGCAGAACGAGACGACACAAACGAACTTGGTTACGACAGAAAGATTAGCAACTCAAAGATTTTCTTTTTAACTCTGCTGAACTGGCGACTCCGCATCCTGCTCTGGTGGATCTGTAATGCCTGTGGTTTCTTGGCTCTTTGGCTCCATTAGTTTTGCTTGATGCCTAATAACAGAGTATTATGCAGAAATGTATGGTCAATCTCAAAAAAATAAATGTTATGTGATACATGCGAGGACGGTGCCAAAGCCCCCGCTTCTGCTTTTGTGCCAAAAAGCAGCTGAAAGCCTCTTTTCACCAGTGAGGAAGAACATGATTCTAAGAGGGGTAAATACTAAAAAGGAAACCGATGATCTAATTGTGAGTTTGTATGTCGACTGTTAAAAATTACTTTACTCGGGGAGATGTAATCAGGAACGCAACGGCTGCCAAAAAAGTTGGAGTTGTGTCTTGTGAGCCGTTTTTTAAAAGGACGTGAGCCGTGCCAAACGCCGCTGTCTGCTCTGTGCTGCAGTGAAGAAGCAGGGCCAGAGCGGCATCATCTCCTGCTTCAGCTTCAGCCCCTGCCAGTCTGTGTACGCCTGTGGCTCCTACTCCCGCAGCGCCGGCCTCTACTCCTGCCAGGACGGCACCCTGCTGGCCCTGCTGCCCACCCGCCACCACGGAGGCCTCACCCATCTGCTCTTCTCCCCCGACGGCAACTACCTGTACACCGGCGGGCGCAAGGTGACCGCACGAGCACGCACATGCACGCAAACACGCTGGCCGTTACAGCAGCGTGCAGAGAAGAGACCCGAGGAGGGTAACGCTGCACATCATCCCCGGGCTTTGTCTGTTAAATGGGTATCAGACGACTTTGCTCTGCAAAATTGGTTTACACAAGCATTATCAAAGCTTTTGGGTAAGAGCCTAATGCGCTGAGTTCTTGTCTTGATGGCATGAGTCAGCATGTAATGAATCTGATTAGGCATCAAGGCTTACCCCAGAGGTGAAATTCCAAGGATTCAGTGTTTTACTGGCATGCTGCAGAGGTTTGCAGTCACAGGGGTTGAACAAGCACATTGTAGGCTGTCTGTCTTCTTGTTCTCAGAAGTATTCATAGGCAGAGATAATTTCAGTATGAATGACCCTCAGTGTCTGGAATCATCCCCTAGTTTCATTTCTCAAATTGCTCAGAAGGTTTTTTTGACAACTTGCACCGCATCTTTTCCCAAAACCATCCGTCCTTTGTGTTGTTCAATGACCGCCGTTCATCCCCGTTCAGATTAAATAGACATTAGCATGCAGGTCACACTGCCAGTTAATGAACCTACAGTTTAGCAACAAGGTCAAAAGTACAGATGGACGGCACACTGCTGCCCTTAATTAGAACAAGTCGACATGAACAAAACGAGTGGCGAATGTACCTCTCAAAAGGCAAAAATAAGCAATTATGATTGTATTCACTGCATTGAGGGTTCATGGTTCAACAATATTAATGTATCATAATTTATTTCACCTGATTTAAATTGGCTTCCTTGGGGTGTAGGATTCGGAGATCCTCTGCTGGGACCTTAGGGAGCCCGACGAGGTTTTGTTTTCACTCAAGAGGAACGTGGCAACTAACCAGCGCATCTACTTTGACCTAGACCAGTAAGTTCAGCTCAAGCAGCAAGAACCCTGTTCTGTGACGATGTGCTCACTCACACACACATACACACCTCTGTCTTTTTTCGTCAAGAGCAAAGCGTGTTAATTTCCTCATTGCATTTTGATGTATTGTCGGCTGACGTTTGTTTTTCTGTGCAGGTCAGGCAGGTACCTGCTGAGTGGGGATACAGAGGGAGTGTTGTCGGTGTGGGACACACTGACAGCGCCCCCTGATGGCGACAAGGAACTACTGCAACCTCAGCTCAGGTTCCAGGCCCATTGGGACTGTACCAATGGCATCAGGTATTTAAAACTCAAAGCCAATCCCTCAGTGCTGGCTAACGTTACATCAATGAGCAATGAACCCGATTTTCAGTTCACCACCAGTTAAGAAAAACAATAAAATATCAGCTGTGGTTTATAGATGATGAATCTTTGATGGTAGAGGAAGCTCAAATGTATCAGACAATTTTGTTGAGCTACTGTAGCTGGATAAATCAAGCATCATTCCATTTAGGAAACAGTTGTTATCTGGGTGTAATTTCAGTCCTCTGAGTTGCAACGGCCTCCAACGCGCTTCGCTATTGGTTATTACCAAAGGTCAGGCCTGTTAGGGATGAGATACACTCCCAGTTGGCCCTTTACTGACACTAGTCTGAAAGCAGACGACTATAAAACTGCAGCAGCCTGGGAGACGTGGCAGCAGCGGAGCGGAGTTCCACACCTCCGTCTGCTCCAGACGAGCCGCTATGATCCTGCTGGAAATATGTGGCCGTTTCCTCCTTCCAGTCCGCGCTCATGGCAGGAATGGAAAGAGAGAGAGAGAGAGAGAGGTCTGAAGGAGGTTGACGGAGTCAGACAGCAGATAGCCAGATGGAGGGGGAGCTGCAGAGACGCACCCACACTGGGGGGGCTGATCCGTGAGGGCTGTAATGGGCCCACTGTCCCGTCATAGAGAGGAGCACACAGAGCTTCTCAGCTGGAACGGGCTGAGGAGCAGCTCGGGCGAGCATCCCTCCCTTTGTCCCCCTGCAGGCTGATCACAAAGGACTACGGCCTTCTTCCCAGGCTAAAAACACAGACCTTCACCCTGCTGTGGGCTAGTTTTGGGTTGTTGTTTTTTTTTTTTTTAATACTGCTCTTCTCACCAATCTTTACACCAACACATGTTTAATCTTTTCACGTTTATACCTTTTATCACATCCCCTTTTTTTATTGCTTTTATTCTCCGTTATTCTCTTCCTCCATTCTTTTCTCCTTCAGTATTCACCCCTTCATGCCGTTGTTGGCGACATCCAGCGGGCAGCGTCAGTTCCCCTGGCCCGGCGATAGCGACTCGGCCTCCGACGGCGAGGGAGCCGAAACTGTGATGTCACAGCAAGAGAGCCGACTAGACAACACCATGAGGCTGTGGTGGGCCGGACCGCTGGGCCCCGCCTCGGAGGAGAGTCAGGAGCAAAACACAGCTGCGCTGGAGGCCTGAAGCCCCGTTGGCCAATTGGATCGAATTGAGTTACACCTCCCATGTGACATTTATTTCAGGAATATTTGGTGTGGATGAATCAGATTATGGGTCAGTCAGATGCTGTTTGACATCAGCAACGTCGGGATCTCGAGGTGCAGATGCATGTCTGGATTGTTTTTACACAACCGTGCATATACAGTAAATAAATTAGTCTTAACAACATATATTAGATACAATTAGGAAAAAAAATGTGCACATTAGTCACATAAAACTGGTCATGTCAATAAATCCAAAATGTCAGTGCCACCTTACTCAGGGTGAGTTGCATATGGAAAAGATTGATGCCCAATTTTTCCTCAATTTTGTTAATAAATTTGTGGGAGGAAATGTTTTTTTTTTCCTTTTTTTTTTAAGGTCAAGATAAAATAGGAATTTTTCAGTCAAATTGAAAGTTGACGGTTGTGTGAAGCAGTATCCATTGTCTTTACTGCACTTCTGTTGGACATGTTTGACGTGTGTCTGTGTGTGTCTGTGTGTGTGTGTGTATGGCTGTAATGCTGCCCCGGGGATGCCCACCTGCTATAGTTTTCTGGACGTGCCATTTGTTTTTTGAACTTTTGCCTTTGTAAACTGGTGGCGTCTCCTGTTTTTACCTTCTTCTAAACTTTCTGATGCACCAAGTCATTGTCACTCTGTGCATGCCCACATAAAATGTCTATTTTTGTAAAGCCATGTTGATCATTCTAATTTTTTGAATGTATACTCTCTAAGCAGCTAGTTCAATTACTGTAACCTCCATAACAATGTGAAAATTAATTGGTGGGTAAACGAGTGATCTTTCTAATACCCCCTGGTGGTCACATGATATTTGTACCTGTGAGTGGTGACGTGGCAGCACAGACATTTTATTTGTATGATCGCATTAATAAGTACTGCTTATGTTGCCATTAATGGGGTGTGCTTTGCCAGAGGTTTTAGGATCTGATCAGAACAAGCTTCAACCAAAGCCTTGTATCTTCAGACACCGGAGTCAATTTAAGAAGTCTCCGCTAATTCTGGTGTCACTTCTCAGAAATCAGAAATTTGTTGCCAGGCATTAGTGTCTATAATTACACAACTTGGAGGGAAGCATTAGGAACCATGTAGGCCTTGATGATCTCATGAATCTGTATAGTGGCCCTGTCTACAACAGGTGGCTCTGTGCTGGTTTTATTCAAGCTGGAGAGAATTAAAAGCATATCTCTTTGCAGGTCTCACAGCCTCCTTCTTGTCCTTTTCTGTTTAAGGCAGTTCGGAGTCGAATGCCCTGTAATAAATCCTCAATGAATAAAAGATGATGTTACACCCATGTCAAGAGGCAGCTCTTTAAAGCTAAAGGGACTATTGGTTTTCGCTTATGAGATGGAAACTATTCATAGCTTTCACCTTTCCCACACACATTCGCTATGAATGCGCGCGCACACGCTCATGTCTTTGATTGTCTGAAACCACAGGGGCACGCCGAGCACAGAGCCGAGCTGGAGAGCTGCGCTGTTGTGTTGTGCGAGTTGCTTAGCAACCGACTCCGCCTTGGGAGAAGAGAGTTGGTAGAAAGACAACAAGTAGGAAAATTGGGGGCAGAGAGAGGGAGAGAGAAAATTCCAAGTAAGTGTAATAAATAATCCAGTGGTGAAGTGATTGCTACTTGTTTGTGTGATGGTCTTATCGAAGCGCCGTCACACAGGGATCTGCAGGACCTCTCGCCCACGCTCGTTGGCTTATCTTAAGATGTGTCATGGATGAATCTATAGACCATTCCCTTAGGTTTAACTACACGTTTTAGTGTAGACCATAAATTGTGAGATCCACTACAGATGTGTGTGCAAATCACAATCAACAGAATATGATCCTAACCAATGAAGTCATGTATTAAAAAAAAAGTGCTCTTAAGGATGAATTATCACCTGACTGCAGTTCCCCTCACATCTATGGAGAATTTTAGTGTCTTTCAGCTCATCTTGATTTTATTATACTACATTAGATAATATTTAGTGGGTTTTTTTGTGACAGTGCCAGAGAAAATAAAAATATATTTTTATGAGTAAAGGACTCTACAGACGTTATTAGGTGGAAGGTTGATTAGAAAAGTGGGAAAGTTATCTATATCTGTTTCTATAATACATAGAATTTTGTTTTTTAATGACAAAAAGGATTGTACCACTGTTATATTTGAGATGTTATGGGGAAGGTGTTTTTTTTTTCTTAGTTAAGACGTCCAAAGAAGATATCAATAAAATAAAATAAATCTAAGAGTTTAACATAATGTTCCACCCCCTCCTTGTTCCAATCATTTTAATACATTACCTAAATGAAAAACATTCTGCGGTCATTTTAGAACTTCTTCCACTTTAATCATTCTGGAAACCTCATTGATTCATTGAGTCAGCCCTGCCCAGCTGGTACTTATTGAGCCTTTTTTTGTTTGTATGAGTCCTTGCCTCAAGGCTATCTCCTTACACCTTTTTATTTATTTTTATTTATTGAGTTGGGGCAGTGACATTATTCAGCATTACACATCAACGTGAATGGGTAACAGGCATGTGGGCTTCTCGCAAACAAAACATGAGACATCTCACAGTCACAAGACAAATCACAACAGTAGAAGATGCATGTTCAGAGTGTTTATTTTCTGTTCAATAATGATCACTTGTCAGCCGAGGAACCTCTGCATTTGTTTCTGCACAAAATTGGTTAAATCTCATGACCAACCACATGAGGCATTTACTGTATACCTCTTATTACAAAAAACCTTTTCCCTGGAGGCCAAAATCATTAATTGCATATAAAAGATATAGATTTGGTCCCATTTTCTGATGATTTTTTTAAACACTCAACATTTGCCTTAATTCGTGTAATTGCCAGGCGTGCAGCAGACGGTATCCGTGGTGCCTTCATGACGGCATGTCGGCCCAACATTGTGCTGTCACAGACGACGGCGAGGCCATTATCTTCATCCCAAGGTGGCTGCAGTCAGTGTAGTCTTTCCACTTGTGCAGTTAATGAGCCAATCCACATCAAGTGGTATGTGTTTCTGTATTCTGCGCTTCCATTTACGTCGCATCCTGAGTGAGTCTCCATGGTCTTGCATAAGTGCCTTCCATTAGATGGGCGCACACCGAGACACACACACGCACGCACACATTTAACAGTCCCAGTGCTCATTGCCAGGGAGTGTGCAGAATAGTAAGTAATGGGATCTTGATATTAAGAAAGACATTTGAAAACAATTATTCAAATGGCTGTCTGCCTGTTGAATCTCCTAATCCCACAGTGAAGCACTCAAGCAAACACTCAGTGGTGTGACCCCAGCTTTGGAGAGAGAAGAGGAGCACGCGCTTCTGAAGCTTGACACGCTAAAATGTCTCGCCTGCTCTCTGGTTTGTCATTCTCGCGCTGCCTTTGAAACGAAAAAAAAGGCTTTTTAGAACATGAGGCGAAGGGAACAGATTTCCTGTAGCTTTTAGAGGTTGTCATACATGGCATTTCTCAAAATGTCAAAGGGACAGGTCCTTTATCTGGGAGAGACTTTGAATGTGTTTGTCAGGCGCTAAGCACAGGGCGTCACTATGACCCGGCTCTGATGCGCCAGCCCGTTTTGTTAAAGCCTGTTTTCCTCCGAGTTAATAGATTATGTGCTGGATATACACAGCTGCCACATTATTTGGTGCATCCCTCAGTTAAGATCAGGCGTTTGATTAAAATGTCACTTAAATTTAGTGCAATGTCTGCACACACGTCTCAGCCTGTGGTGCAGCAAAATGTCCCAACAAAAAGGTTCAGGCCTGATTTTGGGCATGTGAAAAAAACATCTCCATCACCTGGTACCATGGATGCAGCATCACTCCATTTGGTTTCTGAACACTTTCTGCAATTTTTTACATTTCTTATGAGACTTGCAAGACTTTGGGAGCCTCCTACATTTATAGCAAATGGCACCACTTTTAATAGAGGTCTGTTTTCTTTGTGATCCCCCACACTGCCCATATGGTCTATATTTATTTCCAGTGCCCATGAGTAGTAAACTGACTTCATACCACAATAGGCAATTATAATATAAAGCTAACAATATATAAAATGTGTCTCCATTTAATTAGGATAAAGGATCTTCCTATGTGGAAAAAGTGCCTCTGAAAAATAAATCAACTGGTGTTCCTGCTCCAGACTTCTTTTTAAAAAGCTTGTTCTATTTGTTAACTTTGTGTCATTGCCTTCCCTCCCTGCAGATGATCAATGACTCCCGCTGTTAGAAGAGGAGCTAAATTTCAAAAATAGCCAACGTATTAATGTGCACGCATCAAAAGTGAAACTCCCTATTGTTCGCAGTCGGCAGTAGAAAGTCATTCTCACACCGTCGTATTTCCTGCTCGTTACAAACGGACCGGTCTGAAGTTCAGATGACTGGAGGTTTTTCCCTCACAAAGCTCGGATCTGCCGGGATATTTTTATAAGTCCCAACCAGCCCATTTCATCAGCCGCCAAAATAGCTGCGTTCCTATGAATACACCCCATTTCCATTCCAAAAGGCTGCAGCGGTGATTGACGCGTCCTTGTTCTCTGGTTTACATTAGATGTAAAAATAATTGGCACCTGTATTTCTATGCACGCACCAAAGCCAGGGAAACGCACAGCACCAGAGGTTTCATTTCACTCCGGAGTCTGATCCCCTTCAAATTCACTCCAGATGTGCAGGCACACACACACACACACACACCAAGGATATATATCAGAAATGGCTGAGAAGATTAATACAGAGTGAAGCTGTGTCATATCATCATATTCCACACGTTCCACTGTTGCCGAGACAGAGATGAATAGCTCCGCATTGATATTTCTCTCACGGAAATGTAAGCCCTTATACATATAGAATATCAACTTAAGTTGTGTCTCCGTCTCCCTACCCTTCACCTCATCCTCCTCTCATCCTCTCTCAATCTCCTCTTCCTGCTCCCCACACGTTCCCTCTGGCCATCTCCATAGCTAGTTATCATGAGGCCAAGCCTATTGAAGTACATTAAGCGTCTCGTGTCCCGGCCCTGACAGATTGGATGTGATCTTGTCGGTTTAGCAGGCCGTGCGGGGTCCAGGGAGAATAATTGCTCGTGTAATTGCACTCCTGGGATCGGTGGAGTGGTAGGACCTACATTCATCCCTGTGAGTGCCCTCAGGCTGCGTGGACAACCCGTGTCCCGGCGTCTGTCCGGTCTTTACGCCTTTCCACAAAACAGCCTCCTTGGCTCGTCCTGTGCGCCGCAGTGGCTGCGGGGGCAGCTTTATAGTGGAGTCGGTGGGGTGAGTGGTGTCAGGGGGAGCAGGTAGAGCACAGGCCGGGTCGGAGGAGCTCTGCGTGGGTCTGAGAGGACAGATGGAGGAGGAGATTAGGAGGAGCACGGAGGCGCTGTGTAGATAAAGTGGGGAGGGAGGCGGAGGAGACGAGGGGAAGACACGCAGAGGATATGAAAGCCGAGGTCCAAGTGATGGAGGATGCGGGTGTGTGTGTGTGTTTCTGCACCAGATGCTCTCATAAGGGTCTAAAGATGAGAAAAAAATCTTCTCAGGTGGAGCTGTGGGTGACCTGGACTCATAAGGGGCTACTTTAAGGTTAAAGTGAGCATAACGTCTTTTAGTGCCTGCTTTCATTCTGAGCATGATTTACTGCTGCGGTGCAGGATGAATACAGTTGACTGCAATTGTCTGGCAGGACTGAACTGGAGAGCAGAGCCGTGTCCAGAATTTGATTCTTGAACTCTTCGCAACCTATAGATAATCACAGATATACAGTTTTTAGAAATCTGTTTGCTGGCTTTGCAGTTATAGTGTAAGTAATCTGTACATTTTTAATGCACCTTCCATTTTCTGTGTCTAAACCTTTCACCCACATCTCATGTCCTTCCCCAGTGCATGGAGTTGCTCACTTGGATATTCACTTGTTATCACAGGTGCTTGTGCATGGGGAGGGGAGGGGGGGTCGTAAACCCTCAACTCTGCTCAATGATGCACTCTTGCATCAACACGGGAACGCTGGTTTTCTCAATCTGTCCCATGACCGCTCGACGGCATTCACCCCTTCCCACTAGAGAAAGTGGAAAAGTACAAGATTTAAACTCACTCAGCATGAACACACTACACGAACAACACCTATTCCTAACTGAATTCAATAATAAGTTAGTAGTGTGAAATTAGGACACTGATCTGCTGTCAGCTCAGATCTGAGGACTGTGAATGAAAATGACGAATACAAGAAGACTTAAAGTGAATTCTGAAGGAATCCTATGTCTTTCTTATTGTCAGGAAATCCCATGAAAAGGATCAACTCGTTGTTCATTCAGTAGCATCAGCATAAGCACAGTAGTTTATTGCAGTTAAATGCACTATTTACTCCTATTTGAGGACAATTTGCACAAATAAATAAATAAACACAGTTCCTGGCTGTTGCAGGAAAATAAGAAATTACACTCTTCAGTAGAAACAAATATGCTTGAGGCGAGAACTGCAGACCGAGTATGGAAGTCAAAGTGTTGAGATACGGACAAACGTAATGTCAGATTTTCGTTTGGTTTTGTTGACAATAAGGTCTAAAATGTTTTTTCTCAGCTAAAGCCGAGCTAAAAACCCATACCAGGGTTATTCTTTTTTTTTAGTTGCTTTGGCAAGGCTGAGATGAAGTGTGGATGTCTGTTCCTGTGTGCACAGAAACACTGGACACAGCTGCACAGCGGCTGTTGTCAGGCTAAGATTTGATTTATGGGTTAACATTAGATTTAATTGGCAGTTCCTCATAAGTAAAGCTAAAGGAGCTCAAACACACTGACTAAGTATGCAGATTATGTGTGTGTGTGTGTGTGTGTGTGTGTGTCTGTGTGTGTATGTGAGATCAGATGCGATACAAACTGCTCACTGATGGAGAATCAGCGAGTCACTCTGTAAGATGCATGTGTGATCTGCACATCACATGTTGCACAGCCCCCTCACCTCTCATAATTTACCCCCCCCCCCCCCAACACACACACACACCTGTCTGTCTGTCACTGGAAGATATGAGGAGCAGTGTGTGTGTGTGTGTGTGTGTGTGTGTGTGTGTGTGTTTTACAGGAAGAGGAGGCAGTCCAGGGACAGACAGATGCTGAAGGATAAAGACGTGCAGCTGAGATCTATCAACTGCAAGGCGGGCGAGGGTGCCATGCTCTGACACAGACTCACATCCTCACACGCTCAAACACACACACACACACACACACACACACACACACACACACAATTCTGTACCACCCTCTGTGTGAATTTCATTCCCATCAGGGTGCATGTTTTCCTGTCTGAGCTCTTTGTATTGCCACCACCGTGGGTGTCCGTGTCGGCGTGTGCGTTTGCACATGTGCACACCTCACTGCTACATGCGTAATGTTAACCATACTGTAATTGCTTATTATATGCATATTTGCAGCTGTACATGCAGGGCGAAAGTGATGCCTGATTTTGCGCAAATGTGTGTGTGTGTGCACATGTTTATATTACATTATGTGTGTGTGTGTGTTGAGGTCTGGCAGCTGGAGCAGTCACCAGGGAGAGGATGCAGTTATGGAGAGGAGTTGAAGGTCGGAGCACTAAATGAGGTCAGCATTAACAAATGAGCGCTAATAAACCGCAACGTACCAGATGAGCGTGTACCAAATTACATCTCGCGTCTTTGGCTCCTTCCTTCCACTCAGAGAGCACCTCCAGTTATTTAGTCACGACAGATCTGATGTAGGTGGGATCTTATAGCGCTGCAGTTTTTAAAAACTGACTCATCTTTGACACGCGCGCTCAAATATAGCGAGGGAGCGCCACAAATCAGCCAGTCCCACACACAGAGACTCCCAGACAGAGCAGAGGGTTTGTTTTTCATGCCAGCTCCACCTCTGAACTGCTGTTGTCTCTAAATCAGTCTGTTTTCCTCCACTACATTTAGCTCTGTCATCTGCCCTGCCAAGGTTTCTAGAGGTCAGTGCAACAGAAACAGCTCCATCTCTGCTCTCTTTTGCTCCCCCTCCCCTTGCTTGCTCTCTCTCTCTCTTTCTTCTCTTCCCATTCTTCCTGAGCAGCTCTGTAAAATCTCCCTGCAGTATTTGTTTCTTGTTTGGATCTCAAAACCTGCAATTATAATTCTTGTTTAAGTGCATGCTGTAATTTCGCATCGCGGAGGAAACGTCTGCACTTTTGTCTCACTCGCAGATTCTTCGGCTAACGCAGACGCGGGTTTAAGCTTCTGTAAGATCACTCATCCGCTCTCCTGAAGTTCCCTTGAGCAGGACGGCGAGTCCCTGCCAGCCGCAGGTCTGCCGTCTCCTGCAGACATGGCTGTCCTACCGTGTTTTATTCCTCTCCTCCATCCTGGCCTCACTTTCATTTCCTTTCTCTCCCCAACTGTGCTGGGGCAGCAGGAGGCGTTCATGGTGCATCAGTGCATCAAGTATGTCCTCCTGTTTTTTTTGTTTTTTTAAGTGAATTATTTTCAATAAAAGGTCCCCCTTTGTCTCTTGATGTGTTTATGGAGGTGTTGCACTGCAGCCACAGCATGGTGGACACATCTATTCTGAAGCATTGCAGGCAGGGTGGGATGTTATGTTAGCACCAGGGCCTCTGCACAGAATGAAATGTCCTGTTCAACAGAAAGTTCACATTAAAGAAAAACAGTGTCAATAAAACATGGAATCTGTCATTAGTGTATGATAATGCATTCTTCTAACATCTTGCAACAAAAACAGCCAGTAAATTATGCTGCAAGTTAACATATTACCTCTTTAACAATGGGATATCCAATTAAATTAGCAACTGCAATATGCTGATATTTTTTTCACTATGGGTCAATCCTTTGGAAATGCAGGATTCTACATTTCCCATAATACATTTCCCAGAGCCTCAGGAGATGTACAACTGCATTCACAGGCTGAGCAGTGCTCAGGAGGATCCTGTGTGACGATGTAAACGTGTGCCTCAGTCCTCTCCAGGGTTCATTGTTCTACGGAATAACGTGTGAAAGAGCAGAGAAGCTCTATTATTCTGGGATGCTACAGTTCATTTAGTTTCGGAGTGGCTGCTCAACAGGCTGCACCATCCCTCTGACACACGGAGGCGTGTGATTCATGCACGGCACCCACCACACGGTGTCAGTGCAGCCACGGCGTTCAGCCCGGCTCATGCATGTTCCTGTGAGTGTGGGAGAACGTGTAAAAAATGAATCAGTGTCAGTGTTCCTGGCGACCGGGGGCCCCAGTGTAAACAGTATGTGTGGCCCTCAGCGGGGCCTGTCTCCCGGCTCATCCTGGACCTCATCAAGTTGAACGGCAACACTTTGAAGCTGCTGGTTCTTCCCCTGATCTGTCAGGGCAGAGCAGACAGAGACAGGATCATCCTCACACACACACACACACACACACACACACACACACACACACACAGAGAGGGGAATCTTATTGTTTAGGCTGCACTGCAGACTAATGAGGTGAATCCAGGCTAATGACCATGTGTGACATCATATCTTTAAAGACACTATTACCCTGTATTCTGTCAAACTAGGACTGGATCCGTTACAATGTTGCCATGATTTTCCTTTAAAACATCCGTAATGAGATTTATAGGGTGCGTCATATTTTACTGTGAGGCATATTTCATCTTATTATAAGTCTAATAAAGCATAAATACGCCTATAGGGACCTATAACGCTGCAGCGTGACATTTGTATAATATCCCCATAATATTCCTGCTCAGCTCAGTCTTTTCCCAGCGCCACGTGTCATTCCCAGTAGGACCAGTGGGGGCGCTCTTGCTCTTCCATCCGGGCGCAGAGCAGAGGTTTGGCGCACGTTTGGTGAGCGTCTACAGAGGTGGGGGGGTGGAAGGGGGTGGGGGGGGGGGGGGGGGGGGGGGGGGGGTTCTTCTTTACCGTTTGAAAGGAGGCAGAATAGAGCGCCAGGGAGTCCAGAGGTCCGAGTCTGGGGGGGGCCCCCTGAAACTCAGAGAGGAGGAGGACGAGGAGGAGGAGGAGGAGAGAGGAGGTGCTGAAAGGGACTCGATACCGCCCCCCCCCTCACACACGCACACACACACACACACACACACTAGAAAAAAAAAGAAAAAGAAAAAAAAAGCCTGGAAGAATTGCGCCCCGTCAGTGCGCCCTGCCTGCCGGTCGGAGGATGGGGATTTTTTTTCCATTCATCCACGTCCCCTTTTCCCCCTCCTCCTGCGCTCAGACGCGCCAGTCGCTGTGTCGCCGCGCTGCGAGCATCAGGCCAGGTCGGAGCGGCGCTGTGAGGACGCGGACACACGGACACACGGACACGGACACACGGACACACGGGCACGGGGCGCTGCGACGAGCCTCCAGCGGGGACCGGTGCGCGCAACTCTCAGCGTCTTATTGCTTTTTGGTTGTTTTGCTTTTTTTTTTCTTTTTTTTCCTTCCACACCACCACTTCACAAGTTCCACGTTGTCCCTTTGTGCGGCGTTAGCGGCGGGGAGATGCTTTTCTAGCGCGTTGGTTGCTGTTTGCCTCAGTTTACTCGTGTTGTAGCTGCAATAGATTCTTGGATTTATCATCGATTTTGGATCCTTTTGATTTCTGTGTTTTTTACCCTCCACAACGAATCCGCTGCAGAGAGGATTTACAACCGGTGTTGTGTGTTTTCCCCCAAAGAGGAGAATAAACACGGATTGTAATGCGCACTCTTTCTGAGGATGGAGCTGTGGACATGAGTGACATCTTTTCCATTTGAACCGCTTTGCCACATTCTGTTTCTCTCCTAGCGGACTGCCAATATTTCCTTTTCGGTCCAGTCTGAGATGTTGGAAGGTAGATCTCCTTGCGACAGAACAAGGTAATGGGAGAGAAATCCCACAGAGTCGGCTCAGAGAACAAGGGAACAGTGTTCGGAAAACGACAATTAGGGCGCACCGAAAGGCTCCAGAAATAGCTCTTGGGTGGCGATAAATTTCCGAAAATTCGATTTGGTGGAGTTATATTTGATCTGAGGAGCGCTACTTTGGAGGAGGAAAAAAAAAAGGAGGACTAATGTCAGATTAATGGGAAAGTCATGGGATTGGCACTGAAATAGTACGGCCGCGGACGCGCAGAAGAAAAAAAAATAAAACGTCGATTTTTGGAGACGCAGACGCACGGATTGAACAAGTTCTGCTGCACATTTCAGCGTGTGTGTGAGTGTGTGTTGTTCTTTTTTTTTAGTTGCGATCTGATGCATTTTGGATGCATGAGGTTGTGTAGCAGCTTCACGCACAGACTGTGAACCCGCAGCCCGGCTGGAGCCGCTCAGCACTTTCTGTTGGCTTTTTCTGTTGCTTTTTTACAGCAAACAGCATTGAAAACACACACACACACACACAAAAAAAAGATTCCCCATTTCTGTTCGGCATGGGGCTGCACATGCTGGGTGTCAGGGTGGAGATGGCGTGTCGAGGAAGTGGGAATGGATTGGGGATCCTGCTGGTTTTCTTACTGGATTTACTGGGGACGACGGCCAGCAACATGGAGCCCATCTACTGGAACTCACTGAACGAGCGGTAAGCCCTGACATTTATTCTATTTATTAGCAGTTTGTCTAAGTGCAGCTTTTCAACCAGCAGCCCACACAGCAGACATAAAAAACAGGCTGAATATTCTCATCAGGGTCGGAACTGAAACTTAGTGTTAGTGATCTGCAACACACGAAGTTCCAGAGGCCTGTCCGCCTCTTCTTTATTATCACGCTCTTTCTGTGTAATTTGATGATCACGCATCTCGAGTCACTTTCACAGCTGTCGTGAATTTGCTCCACTCACGCTGATTAGCGTGGAAACAAAAAAAAACAACAACAAAAAAAAAACGTGGATCTGTAGCTCTCCTGGTCACAGCTGTGCGGGGCGTGCGGGGCGTGCGTGCGGGGGTGAATGGAGAGTTGTGCCGCTGCTCTAATTGCTGCTGTTGGGTGACCTTGATTAAAGCCTAGGCCCCCGCAGGCCCCCGCAGGCCTCCCGCAGCCCCCGCTGGACACTCACTGGACCACGCTCATTTGCATTCACCCCCCCCCCCCTCCCTCTGGTGAAGGTGTCGGGCATTAAGTCGAGGAAATGTCATTTTAAACACCTCTGGTCGTCCGGATTTAACGACCCACACCACTTTTCTCACACCTCTGCCAATTTCCCTGCGTCTGAATAGACGCCTGGTGGCTTTAGGTGTGTGTGTGTGTGTGTGTGTGTGGGGGGGGGTCACCTCTATGAGGTGACACCAGACTGACTGCTGGATTCCCAGAATGACAAGGTTGACAAATAATTATATGTTGACTAGACCAGCAAACTATAAGCAGGAGCAGTTAGTCCTAAATGCTGCTTTTCTCTATTTCCCCCAATTTTTTTTTCATCATTTCTGATTTTAGCCACGTTCATATTTCTGAAAAGAGGAAAAAAAAAAAAAAAAACGGCGAATTAAATTCAGATTTATGTCAGGCACCAGAACCTTCCCATCTGCAGCTCCCACCCGTGCCAGAGGCTTTTCACAGACACTAACAGCTTTTCGCTGTGTGCTGTAGGCTATGCGGCCTGTCCGGTTTCTCCTTCTCTTTTCCACAGATGTGACTGTGCGTGGGCCCCGCTGTGGAGCCAGGCATGAAGCCCTTAATGAGGGCTTTTTGTCAGCAGTGGGTGGATTCACCCGACGGGGAGTGGAGTTGGACACGGGAGGGTAATTTTCAGTGAGAAGCTAACAGCCCGGGCTTTCTGAGGCCTTACAGGTGATTCCGCGCCATTGTTCCCTAATGGAGTTTAGTGTGAGGTGGGTGTCAGGGGCCTAGTGAGCGGAAGGGCCTGGACGGCAATTAGCGGGGCGACGGCTTTGACGCCTGACTCCATAGTCGAGCCGCAGATCGTTCAAATAAAAATCCTACACGAAGCTTAATTCATGAAATCTACAATAAGTTAATCAGCTTAGTCATTTCATGGCGCTTTTACACACTTGGAAATTGTTACTTCAGGTTCCGCCTGCCTCTGGGCGAAATCAGCTCTGGCCCTGGGCTGAAATATGTTAAGAGTCCAAATAGCGCACATCTTCCTAGGGCGAGGTGCTGCGAGCCGACACACATGTGGTTCATACTCCGTAAATGAGGCGAAAGGTGAGCGGAGGCCGTGTTTCTGTTTGGATCAGGTGCGGGAGCGCGTGTGCGCTCCATGTCTCGTCCTCGTTGCAAACGGGCCATCACTTGTTGACCTCTGACCCGCCGCTGGACGTGCCGCTTTGAAGTCCGGACCGTCCACCTGCAGCCCCCCCCACCCCCCACCCCTCGCCTCTCTCTTTCCGCCTGCGTGAGCACTCCTCGGCCCCCTCCCTCCCTCCCCTCGCTCTTTCACCCCTCTCTCTCTGCCTCGTGCTGCCGTCACCCTGCTTCTTCCTCACTCTTTCCCTCCTGTCACTTTCCTCCTGTCTCTATCTCCACCTCTGCCCCCCTGCACTGGTGGAGTGACCAGACGTAGCAAATTGGAAACATGTGTCACGTCCAGCCACTAATTATAGCACTACAGCAGCCACTGATGCACCCAAAGATGTGTGAGGATGGGGAGGGGGGGGTGTAGAGACGGATACCTGCCTTTTCATTCACCTGATTAATTACTGAAGCATCCAGTGAATTAAGAAAAAAAAAAAAAAAAGTCAAGCTGACGTGAGTTACAGTAAAAAATAGTGCTGCAACCACCTTTTTATTGACCGCCCCCATCAGATGAAATTAGTGCTGGCGGACAGAGAACAGAGACACGGCTGTGCAGGGAGGAATACAAACACGCTGGGAGGTGCTGGGAGGGAGAGAGGAACAGGAGGAGCAGCGGCAGAGGAGGAGAGACTCGCCTAACCCTAAGTAAATCAATACCAGTTAAGTCTCAAGTGCCAATACAGTTCTGCTCGAGGAAGAGGGAACTGAACCAGAACGATCACCTTGGGAAGACGCCCCCCCCTCCCCCCTCCTCGCGGCCCAGACATGCATTATCCTTATCTCAGCATCTCCTATTATCAGCCTTACACGGCCGCCCTAATGAAAGATCGAATCTTGCATTACGGCTCAGGATTTGTGGGTGTTGGGGGGGGGGTGACAGGTGACCCGAAGAGGTCACATTGATGGACACGCACCCAGAGAAAATGAATATTGCCACGCTCACTCCTCCCATCACAACACATGGAATCGTGTAGTTTTTGGCCCTTTCGCAGGTTGGATTTCAGCATCTGTTGTTTAAGGCGAAGCCTCCCCCCCCCCCCCCCCCCCCCCCCCTTCCCCTCGCCAGCTCTATCTGCTTTTCCTCTCTTTCCGTACTTTAGTAAACGGCTGTAGATTATAGTAAACGGCTGCTGAGGGTGGGGTGTCTCCTCCGCTCTCGCGCTCGCGGTGACTTGTAATACAACTATTCCCCCTAAGATCCACATTAAAATTTAATCCCCACCCCCCACCCCCCACCCCCTTCCGTTTCTCAATAATTCATTAATCGCTGGCTAATTGGCGCCGGATAAAAGACTACCTAACTAGGCTAAGTGTTTCAGCTACCAAAAAAAAAAAAAAAAAAAAAAAAAACAGAAAGGATTTGAAGAGAAAAAGGAATCACTGGAAACGGCCACAGTGGGATTGAGCTCAGCGAGTTATCAGGTCAAACAGGGTGTCCTATCAAAGGAGCGGCGTATCAACACCCATTTTATTGATTGTTTGTGTGTTCCAAACTCCACACCCAGTTTCACCCCCCCCCCCCCCTGCACGCTAGAACCCGCCCGCCGGTTTCCTCCTCATGAATAATGCATGCGTGCATGGAGGCCTTTCTGGGCTGTGTGGATAAGTAAGCAGCAGCCTCCCCGCGTCCTTAGGCTGCATGATTAGAGAATATCTGCTGGGGAGCTTCTTTATGTTGATTTTAAGAGGGAGTGTAAAGACAAGAGAAGGAATGTCGTCGAGAGAAGCAGAAAGAATACGAACCGTATTACTCAAAACTCTTAAGGGAAGCAGGCAACAGCTCCCCCCTTCTGCCACTTTTTTTTTTTACCCTTTAGCCTGCCTCCCCTCTCCCTCAGTTAAAAAAGACGAGTGTGTGTAAGTTTATGAGCTGAGAGCAACAGGAGCTGTGAAAAGAGGTTTCAGCTGATGTGGCAGAATGGAAAGGCCCAGGGGGGGGAAGGAGGCAGCCAATCCGGACAGAAGCCGGAATCTCTCCTCTCTCCTCTTTTCTCTGGGCATTGCAGGGCAGATGGGCGCACGGGTATGCGGTGGGATCGTGAAAACACAGACGTTACCAGACAGAGCCGCACACATTCTCAGCAGATGCTGGTGCACACGCCCGCCTCGGGGGCTCGACCTCGCCTCCCCATCTCTGTCCGACACGTGTGTAAAGAGTGTGTGGTCCTGATGTCTCTTTTGTTGCATCGTGCTGCTGAGCATTAACACACACACACACACACACACACACACACACACACACACAGGGAAGAGAGGTGCAGAAATTGGCAGGCGTCACGCACCGTTGTTCCACCCGGAATTCATTCATTATTTTATCACTCGATTATAAGTTTATTTGGCAGGGGCAGTGCACATTCATCAACATCATAACAGCCATAAAGCAGCATTGTAAATATGCTGGGGTTAGCTAAAGACTAATTTACTCCTCCAGTTCTTTGGGTGTTAAAAGTGACTTTGGGATTTGGGTAATTTTTTAAAGTGTTGGTGATTAGGGTGAGTTGTTTCTTCTTTAATAGTGAATCTGGCTGAGCTAGTTCACAACATGGGAACAACACACATGAGAACGAAGGAACTTTCATTCCTTAAAGTAAATGTGTGTACACACACACACACACACACACACACACACAGCATTGTGTTCTTAGTGGTAACAGTAATCCAGGCTGCAGGTCTGAGGAGGTCACATGTGTCCTAGCATCACTGGGCAGATTGCCCAGGGTGTCTGAACCCCATAGCCCCTTAGCAAAGCCAGCCAACACACACACACACACACACACACACACACACACACACACACACACACACACACCCTCTGGCTTGCCTCACAGCACACCCTGCCTAAGTAGGATCATCCAATCCTCCTGGCAGCGTTTGGACTGGCCAGGTCAATCCTGCTCCCTCGGGTGACAGGGAGGTGGCCTGGTGGAAGCCAGCCTGGAGGTGTGTGTGTGTGTTTGTGTGTATGTGTGTGTGTGTGTGCTCTATGGGCCAGAGGTGGGTACAACGTAGGGACAGCATCTCCCTCCAGTCTCTTTAGCTTGCCCTCCCCTCCCGGCCATTCTGGTTGGGTTCAGGCTGTGTATCAGGAGCCCCCCCCCCCATACTCATACACACACTCACACACACACACACACACCACTGGGCTGGGCTCACATTGCATCAGCGACTGTGGCTTCAGCATCATTCCAGATAAACGGGAGAGCAGCAGGAGGGAGTTGACGCTGTTTTTGTGTGTGTGTGTGTGTGTGTTTGCCTGGATGCTTGTTTGTGACAGCGGATGTGTGTGTGTCTTTGTGCGTGTGTGTGTCTGTGTGTGTGCCTTGAATACTAAACAGTGTGGAAAGATCTCCACCATCTAATCCGTGCTGCTTATGCGTTGTGCACTTTGCACTGCAAGAAATCTCCCTCTAATCAACTTCTTTGTGTTGTTATTGACTACTTAAGTCTTAGTTTCTTAAAAGAAGTGAAACAATAAGAGTTGTTATCTGAACTATTTTACTACTTTGGTATTTATTCATTTTGTTTTGGCATGTTTAGTAATTTTGGTGAAGAAAATATAGATTCTAAAATGTGTAGACCGAAATTGCTTGATATACAGATTTTCCAGCAACATCAAGGTGCAGCTTTTTGTGCACAGCTCCACACGCTTTATGCAGAACTTGTTAAATGCAAAACAAAAGACAAATGTCTTGTCGTCTTATCGCGTGGCCACTCTCTCTGAAGCCGGAATTCATTAGGGTTTCAGCCTTTGGTTTCCGTCACTTTCATCGACACGGAGACTCCATCACTCTCTTCCCCGCCGCCTGCCTGCAGACGTCGACGCAGCGCTCTCATTGGACCCCGGCCCGAAATGGTTTCGTAACTGAATGTTAAAGAGTGTGCGCGTAACTGTGTGTGACTACTGCACAAGAGAGACAAACGAGCGGGTCCGCTGCCGGACAGCTGCGCCTTGTCACGGCGGAAGTTTTGTCACAAACATTTTTGACCGATACGAGCAAGAGGGCAGAAATAGAAGGAGTGGGTGTTGTCAGGGTGAGATGAGGAAAAGATAGAAGAAGGAAGAGGAGAGCTGACAATCACGGAGAGGGAGGGAGGGCGGGAGGGAGGGAAGGCGAGTTAAGAGAGAGATGGATGGTTTTGGGAGTGCAGCAGGGTCTGGCTGATGTGACGCGGGGCAGACAGGGAGTGACTGATGGTGCACAGGTCACCGCCATGACGAGCTGCTTCCTGCTCACACACACCCAGGCCGGCCTCTCATCCCTCATTACTGACACGTCCTATAATATTTACCCCTGTGAAGTCCAGCATGAAACCCGGAAGCTTTGGAGGAATTCATTGGCATTTCGGGCAGAATGAGCCCCTTTGATCAACTTAGCGTGGCGCGATTAAACGACTGGCAGCTGTATCCCCTTCTCCGCGTCGGCTATTTACTACGCTTCTTATGATAAGACGGGATGTTGTGCTTAAACTCACCGAGTGCCGAATGCCTCGCTGCGGAACGGCACGTTGATAGATGTAATTTGCAGAAAGCTAAATCAATTCCCTTAATGGAAAACTCTACTGTTCCATAATCAATATTAGAAGTTCTGTGCGTTCCAAGTGTAGTAATTTACATTTATCGGTGAACCCACATTGTCTGGAATCGCCGGTTTCAGGTTTTTCTGCGTTTCACGAAAGAGAATGTGATGAGCTGTGTGTTGCAATAATATACTAAAATCAAGACATAATGACATTGTTAAGAGTTGGGCTCCTTATTTAAAAGTTAACATTTATTCTGACCAGTTGCTGGGACGTCTAGGAGCACACACCCTTTGATTCTGTAAAAGAAAACACACTTCTTTTTATTGCAGCCTACTCCATTGTACTCGATGGAATCCCTCAAAGCCATGTCAGAAATAACAAAAATACACCATCAAACGATAACATGGACCTAGAGATGCAAGGCGCACATTCGGCAGCTGCGTTTTTTTTTTTTTGTAAGTGATGAGTGGATACAGGTGGAGTCTTCTTATATAACTGGTTTTACATTCAAATTTTTTGGAAGCTGTTACCCAGCGAACCACAGGGACACACACCGCTATAAAAGTTAGTGCAAAGCGAATAACCTGCCAGCAAGGAGGCTGGTAACAGAGCAAAGCAACTGTTCAGTGCTCAGCTCCAAAATGATTCATGGCTTTTATTTGCATGGGGGGGGGGGCGAGCTGTTGCACTATATGGGTCTCCTGTGTGGGAAATGTATGGACCTGTTACACCAAAGCATCTTAGCTTTAAGATAATCTTTACCCATTGACTTACAATGGGTAAGAGATGATCCTCATGCTAAGAGGCTTTGGTGGGGAACCCTGCTGCTCTGCCTCTCTGCTGTAACAACCAGTCGTTTTGAAACTTGGCTAAATAATAAATGAACATAGTTATTATCACACACGACCACAGGCCTGCTGCGCTACCTCACATCTTTTGTAATATCCCCCGTCCTTAAACGCCCGGCACCTTGATTACTTTTCCACACTTCACGCTTTCTCTGCAGATGCTTGTGTGTGTGTGTGTGTGTGTGTGTGTGCGTGCACACGTAGTTCTAATTAGAAGTTAAAAGACCATACAGTGAGCATCGTCCATCTGGCTTTGGCATTAGCCCATCACTGTTATGGCCTATGGGGAAACTGACCTTGGCTGGCTGCGCAAGGAAAAATCACGCTCCATTTCCTGGGTTTCTGCTTTAAATATAATTTAAGTAGGATTGACGTTAGAAATGAGGGATTAAGATGGAAATGTGAAATTCATTTTTCAGTTCTGGATGCGGGTTTTGGCCTCGTGTATGGGGGAACCGAGCTGCCGCTGACGGGTCACAGTGTCTAGAGATCTGAAAGGCTACCGGGATGGAAGTAGCATGTTCCACATGTTTCTGTTTCAAACACCTTTTTTGATTTGAAAAACATCTCATTTGTGGTTGAACAGAGGAAACGTTTGTCTCAAGGTCTTTTTCTCATTTTATATTTCATTGATGTTGAAAAAAAAGAACAAAAACAGTCTCAGTGATGCATATGAACTCCAGCTGAACACAACTGTGTTCTCCTCTTTTGCATTCTGGCTCTAAGTATTAATTTCATTCTGAGAGAAACTGAAAATTGCAGCATGATGTCCAGCTGATGATGATGATGATGATGGTGTCCCTCCATCCCCTATTTAAAACCTTCTGCAAAAGTTTAAAACAAGTGCTCACAGGATTTAGCCCATTGAATTAAAGGCCTTCTGCATTTCTGAAACCTCATTGTGTGCCTGGACTTGGCTTTTTTTATGCCATTTTGTTTTTGGCCTTTCTTTTTGTGCCAAACTATGTTGATGTTGATGCTATGTTTAGCCTGAGCTTTGCTGTGGCCACAAGCATCAAATTAAAGGATAATGGTGAATGCTATAAGTTATAGAAAGAGTTATAGATTGTTGGCATCAAAGGCAAATAAACAGGCTAACTTTTACAACTAGCCTGTCTAAAGTTCACAACAGGAGGTAACATTAGCTCCGTAAGATAATGGTGATCAGACCACATGAGCTGAGACAGAGTGTTGACCTGTTTAAGGATGAGTTTTGTTGCAATTCTTCCTTTATTATTGTTCTTTTTGAGCCGAGGAAATGAATCCATGTATGTTTATGCATCGGGTGAACTCATGAGATTCATGGTTGTCAAAGTAAAAGTTTCACATTTCCTGAAACATGGGCCTTTTTCCAACAAAAGTATGTCAACCTGAAGCCACGATTTATTGCAAAAGCAAACCAGCTGACTGCCTCCAAATGGCGGCGGTGGGTTTGTTTGCAGCGTGTGGAGTGCGGCGCGTCGCTCCGTTCCCAATACGAACAAACCCTCACAAGATGCGTCTTGTGCAGA